>OY787665.1:1225000-1825000 GCA_963678985.1 Spisula subtruncata | reverse complement strand
TCTTCGACATATGCTAACTAGGTATGGCACTACAAATGTGTGGTTGTTTACTAGTATCGCCAATTCGGCTTCGTGTACACCCACTTCTTGCCATAGTTCCCTTAAGTACTAGGCACCAAAATGGTAGGCATTCGGTAAACATTAAGTACCTAGCAAGCGATCCTATATCTAGACATATCAGACCAAAATGTAAATGAAACTCAACCTGCGGTCTTCCGCTTCTCCGTAGATCACTCGACCACAAAGACGGCATATAAGGCCTACGCCGATTAACAAGAATTAATGTTATGAAAGTAGACCAAGGCGGACACAACATCAATTTTTGTGGGGGTGGTAATATCGATTTTCGAGGTAATATTTTCGAGTTGACAAAAGGGGGGTTCGAGTTAACAAGAAGCACACACTTTTTTATTATATATAATTTCCAGCTGAAAAACAACCAAACTTCGATTTATCAGCAAAACTATGTAAACAGCCAACTTTGAAGATCGATAATACTTGAAATGTTAAAGAAAGGAAACCCTCCTAGATTGAACCGGTCAGATACAAGTCAGAAACAGTTGTGTAAAAAGTCAAATAAATAGTTTTTACCACTATTGTGGGATTTTAACCCGAACTATACGGCGCTATCGCCTATCAATAATAATAATACAGGAAAGTAGGTCTTGAGTTTATAACAAATTATCTTCATTTTCTACCGGTTTTAAAGTAATTCTCGGTATCTTTATTTGTTATCAAATTACAATTATCTTAACAAGTGTACATGCTACATTTTTCTTTGTTTTAACACACGTAATTATGTCTCAATGTTATCTGACTTCCTTAATTGTGTCCTCCGAGTAGGTAATTTGGTTAACGTAACATCCTGTGGACTAACTAACTGATTTTATAAAGTAGACGTAATCATAGTATATGAACTAGTCAACATTTCTGTTATCGCAATAACTCATACAAATTGAATTATACAGTCATTCAATATGTCATTCAGTGATCGGATGTTACATGACTGTGTGTTTGCTCGCAATAAATCGTACATGCGGAATTGTATAGTCTCGACATACGTCACACAGTGATCAGATGTTACATGTGTGTTTGCTCGTAATAAATCGTACATAATACACCACACAAATCTAAAGTATCACAATAAGTAATACAGTAAGTTGACTAATACGTTGTGATAGTCATAGTACACCGTCTCCAGCTCTCACAATTAGTGTATCAAAGTTACGTCAATTTACAATGATGCAAACAGAAAAGGGGTGCAGCTTAAATGCAATAATAATCGATGGGTTGAGCACATGTTTGCATTTTCAAAGGCATTACTATTGCGGACAATTAAGCAATATGTGTATGCGCGCGGCCTATAACTGATAGCAAATTGATGTATAAAATCGCTTGTGTCATTTGAACCTCTCTTATTCTGATAGTAGAGGATATTTGTAGCAAAGGTACAACCAGCAAACACCAAAAAAAAAATGGTGAGTCATTTATATTTGCATTTCAAAAGTTAGAAAAATTGGTTTCAGTTGAAATATTTTTATCATTTTATTTTAAATATTTTATTATTATTGAGCACGTTTCCATTAAAATCTGTTACTAGTATGTTGGTTAATAAAAGAAAAAGTAACAAAAACGAAGAAAATGCTAAAAAATCTGCTACTTTTTCTACTTAATTATATGTAATTATTATAGACATTTTAAAAAATATACATAAAAAGGCAGATGGTCCTGGAGACTTGCTCAGCTATATTAATCATGCTTTGGTTTCTTAACATATGCTTTATTTATTTGCATTGTCATCAATAACCTTACTCGTATATACCAGTATTTTACAACAAATATGTTCACCAATTTTATAACCTTAACAATTAACGTTCTGAGCATAACATTTTCTCTTATAAAAGTCCATTCCTTAAATAGTATTATTCTGTATGTATGTCCGTGAAAATAATTCATCGTTCTGTTTCAACATATAATTAAGTCCTAGATTTATTTCGTAAATTGACTTTTAATGACCTATTAAACTTTTTTCGAAATTAACAACTTACAAGTGTATCAAAGTCATTTTCCGGTTCAATTTATTTGAGAGATAACTAATCTCATATTGTGTTAGGTTTCCTTTTCTTAAGATTTGTTTAAATGACCATGATTATATTGTTTTCGTTTTTGTCGCTAAATTTTAAGGTAGTTTAAGTTGAGTGATGGCTGCCTTGTCCGTTTAAGTCAGCCTGTAGAGCACGAGATTTCTGTTCTCAAGGCTGTGGTTCGAATCCCAGGGCCGACATACACAGTTTAATAAAAGTTTTTTCGGCTGAGATTTTAAACCGATGTCACATGTATTTGTGCTATACGCATGGCATGTAAAAGAACCAGTTAGTGGTGTCTCTGGAACGAGTACATCTCCAATATTTGCACTATCCCCAAACCTAAAATACTAAACTTTTCGGGGGGCTCGGCCATGTGGATCATCCGGACGGATAAATATAAGCAAACAAGCCTTGTCCGATTTTCTCCTAATCATTTGTTCTATGCTATGCCTTCTGTTGCAACTTCTGAATGATGACATGGACATTTGTGTTTGTACATGTACAATTGGTTACCTAGCCTCGGTTGCAACAATGAATTGTCCTGCCACATTATGACATCTTGGGTAGTGCTAGTTATTACACTGCTCAGGGTTTATTTGTTTGTATGAGAGATATCTTTCTTTTTCTTGTTGCTTTTGTGGAGAACTTGTATGCACATTGTTGTACATCTGTCTGTCTGGTCCGATTTGGCATTGTCCTGTTTATCGTGCGTTGAAGAGGCGTTCCCCATATCTTTGATCGTATAAATCGATTCAGGAATATTATACATTAAATGAGAATTATTATTACTTAAACTCCTCAGATTGTCAACAAAAAGCTCCCACTTATTACCGAGAAAAGAATGAATACATATTTCCGCAAGGAGCAAAAATAGTCACGAGTTGTTTCCATTTGACCACCTAATAATAAATAGCTAGAAGCGATAAAATATTATTGGGGATTTAAATATATTTTGACATCATAGAGGCATATCTGCGCTCACTTTCTTCTGGCAAATTATGATAATTGATAGTGCTTTGTACATTTAGCTCATTTAATGTGATAGTAGAGAAAAGTATGCTAGTTATAGGGAATGCCTCTTTTATGCTGGGTTAGAAGATCTTCTTATCCAGGGTAATGGTTCACAGAAAAAATATTTTTGTAAGTAGTCTTATTAAAGAATCTTTAAATTATTGATCAAATTACTTCTTTCTCAGTAAAATAAATGTAATTTTGATCATGCCATTCAAAATTATCTTCCGTTAACTCAACCATAGAAGTTATGGCTTATAACACTTAGTATCACGCTGAAGAAGGAAAATTAAATGTCCTTGTTCAAAACAAGCACAAGGTCAAATGTTCTGTACCATATAAAATAATTTTAACATCTTGTTAACCCGAACTGTTATAGGAATAAATAAATATTTTTCCTCATTTCTATTCTAAAATAAACAAAATAACAACCCCTTATTGTAATGTTTCCAAATTGTTCATGGGAATAAATAAATATTTTCCTCATGTCTGTTCTAAAATAAAAAATGATAACATTCCTTTATTGTTAATGGGGTTTATTGTATTATTTTCCTCGATGGAATAAAAGTTATGATGAACACGGGGAAGTTAATGCTAAGTGTTCTAAACAAACATTAAGGAAATAAGGCAGCTAACTCATAATACCATTAGTATCTGAACTGTGTGGTGATATTGTTCGTACAATAACCATAGAAACATTGGACGGTGATCTTAATGTTGAGGGGTCTAGACAAACGTTAGGGTAACAAGGCAGCTAACTCATAGAACCGTTTGTGTCTGATCTTTGTATAGTCGGTATGCCAGTGGCAAAACCCAAAAAAATAGTACGCACAAAATGTTTTTGCATAAAATGGTCCTTTGACATGTACTTATATAGAAACTGAATGATGCAACTTTGTCATCATTGAGCATTTTGAAATATTCAAGATGGCAGCCAAGATGGCCGCCAAAATATTTAATTTTTTTTATTATCTTCTATTTTGAAAGTAAAATGGGAATTTTTGAACAAATACATAGAAAATTATTGTAAGACATTCTAGACAAGTATTCAAAATAAAAAAGAGGGTTGAAAATATTCAAAATGGCCGACAAAATGGCTACCGAAAGGGGAAAATGTGATATATTGTTTTTTTATCAATATAATCCACATTATGTTCAAAAATATGTATATATTGGTTCTAAAGCATGTTCCTACCAGGGCAATGGGCAACTTCGGCATTACTGACCATATGAAAAATTCAAAATGGCTGCCAAGATGGCCGCCAAAAATTAAAAAAATGTACATATCGCTTCTATATTGTATATTAGCCAAATAAGGCCTAAACATATGTAGTATTTTATTGGTATAAGTTCTGGACAAGGGTTTTAAATGTATTTTGAACAAAAATAACAAAATATGGCTGACAAAATGACCAATAAATTGGAAAAATGACAGGTAATTTATTTCGAAAATAAGGCAATATGCCCATGTTTTCATAAGCACTGAAAGCCAAACATTGGCACCTGATTGACTTTATCTGCACCAGGAAGGTAGATACGCAAGATGTTTTTAAAATTATTATGCCGAGCATAGTCTTTATTTGCTTTATTTCTACTGAAACATGGCAGGCATATATATGTTCCACCACCCGGATTTGAACCCGGATCGCCAGATTAGATCGCTAGCGCACTAACCACTGAGCTATGGAGGCACATGTTAACCTCACCAAGACCATGTGTAGTGCTGTGTGCCGGACATACCATGATTATGCTTGTCATCTCTAAGCTATCCATTCATCTCAAATCCAAGCGAAGGCCACAGGGAAAAACAAATCCTTAGCGTACAGCTCTCGGCAGCAGATTCTCTGACGTTCACTTCAGCCAAAGCGATAAGTCTACTTATCTTGACGGAAGACCGCACAATCAAGAAAGACGAGACTGAAATATCTGGGTTACTGCAAGAAAGGCATCGCATCTATTTGGCCTATCAGCAGGACCATAATTCAGAGTTAAAAAACTGCTTCAAGTACCTGTGATGAAATAACAGCCACAGAAGGCCGAGAACCAACCATGTCAATCAAAGCTAAGAGACATGCAAGATCAATGGCTTAGTTAGTGACAAGTCCTCATAAATACTGATATTTGCTGAAACCCATGACGCAAAAGATTCTTTGACTCACTAAAAACAGTCTATGGACCCACATCCTCAGGCATCTTACCCCTCCTGTGCTTGGACTCGTCAACATTTATCACTGATCTGTCAATGATCTTCGATAGATGGGCTGAACACTTAAATGCCATACTGAACTGACTCTCCTCCAGTAACGATGAGGCCATTGTCCACCAACCACAAGTGTAAATGAACTTTACCATTGGCAGACCACCAATAATCCAGGAAGTGGTGAAAGCCACTAAACAACTAACCTGTGGAAAGGCACAAGACTCAGATGCCATTCCAGCTGAAATATAAGAGGCCGGTGGACTGCCTATGGCACAGAAGCCACTGGAACTGTTCACATCGTGCTTGAATCGAGGCGCACTTACCACAGTATTAGAAGATGCACCCATAGTACATTTTTACAAGCGGAAGGACAGCAGACAGAGATGTGACAACCACAGGGGCTATCACTCCTAGGCATTGCAGGTTAGCTTCTTGTCAGAATATAAATGCTCAACAGGCTGATACTACATTGTAGTACGCCATCTAGAAAGTGGATTGCTGTCAGAAACTGAACAGAGCTGCACATAGCTGAACAATAGTCATTACAACCTGTCAGCTACAGGTAAAAAGTCACCATTACCTATACCCACCATTCATTTGCCTGCCCAAGGCCTTCGACACCGTCAGCCAGGAGGAACTTTGAAGATAATGGTCAAGTTTGGATGCCCAGTCCATTTTGTCATCATGGTCCTGAGCGACAGAGACGTCTAACAAGTCCCAAGTCACTAACTGTGTTAGACAAGGTGTGTCAACACTGTACAGTCTCATGTTCTCTGCCATGTTGACTGACGCTTTCCACCAGGAAGACCCTGGAGTAATCATCATGTACAGGACTGATGGAACTGTAACATAAGCAATCACCAAGGTCAAGAATATCCATGATGGAGCTATTTATATCCTATTAAGGTCCTAAGGAATATAGAATATGTACAAACAACGCCTATGAAAAGGTACCAATTCAGACCTCAGTGTTGTAGTATTGCTCTGTGAAATTCAACAGTAGCGTAGACTGCGAACCAGGTGCATCTCTTATGCCAAAGCGCACACCCTGTCATAGAAACATGACATATTCAGAAAATGTAAACATGTGATGCGACCTCTAAGACGGCGAAGCGTTCCACAATATGAACAGACATGTTTATAATTATAGATAGCTATAACCAGAACAATAAGACATCATTCAGTTAATATCTATAATATATATGCATACATATTATTAGGAACCTTCATCTAACAAGGCGGTCACGCAATCGGGAAAAATGATAAGTTAGTAGATGCAAGGGTTATGTGACTAGCATCAACTCGAATTGACTTCAGAACTGTATGAAAACGACGAAACATAACCCAACCTCTTACATCATATCATAAACATAGGCTTAATCAAGTTAAGGCTCATCCACTAACCAGGCACAATCAAACTATCACATTCCGTATGACGTACAACATATTTTGGCCTATAAATGAAAAGTCAGCTGTATGTCAATCGGGAAAGAGTAGTTCTAAGTCATCATTCCATATACTAGTACTGCAAATATTCCTCAATCAGAAGTAAGCATGTTAGAAAGGTTAGATCACAGGTACACCATTCAAGATGCAAGCAATTAACCCATAAGAAGACAATTTTAACAACTATTCATTGTGACTGCTACCTGACTTACTGCAGTTTGTCAAACATGTTTCAACTTGTAACTACCAAAATAGATTGACAAGTCAAAGTAGAAAAGCGTAATACGTGGACAAGACAGGTCAATTTATATCTTTTATTGAGCATAACCAACGTTTCGACTATGTCTTGATAATGGGTCTAAAAAGACGAAGAACATCATTGAAATATGACAATGATCCTTGTAGTGGTTCAGGAAATGATGAAAAAATCCAATCTCACATACAAAATAAACTCTGAAGAACAAATTGATTATTCTTAAAGAGTACAATATAATATGTTGGTGAAACTCGCATGCCTAATTTTCAGCCAGGTATTCAACAGTGAAGGTTGATCTACAAAATGTACTGAACACAAAATACACACTAGTATGGTCCTGTGGATTTTTCAGATCTTGGGTTTCAACTGTGCTTATTGTTCTTCATTTGGTCTATTCATGTATTTTAAAGGTCACTGCTACCCTGACCTTTGACAAACTTACCCCAACATCAAAAGGGGTCATCTGCTGACTAATCTTTGCTTACATATTAAAGATCCTTGTGTCAAGCTTTATTGAACAAAAACCTTTAAGCCTACCGACTGATGAATCGACGAAGATCACCAACATATACTAAGTAAATAACGATAATATTATACTCCCTCATCAAAGGTGGGGGGTAAGTATGATAACATCCACCTTAATAATGACTTACAGCTTTTTGGAGGATATGTAATGTAACTATTACTATAATTGTTGAATAATTGCGTTGTAAGATATAAGAGTGATAAAAACAATAAAAATATCACTTTTCTCTGATTTGGCGGCCATTTTGTCGGCCATTTTGAATATTTCAAATCAATATTTTGTCCAAATATATGTTTACTCCTTATTTAACAATAAATTACTAAACATATGTGTTTTATGCTATTGAAAACATAGACAATTGTATGAATATGAATATTTTAGATTTTTGGCAGCCGTCTTGGCGGCCATCTTGAATATATCAAAATGCTCAATGATGACAAGGTTGCATCATTTGGTTTCTATGAAAGGACATGTTAAATAACCATTTTATGCAAAAACATTTTGTGCGTACTATTTTTTTGGGTTAGGCCACTTTTTGGTACTTGGCATACTGACTAGTAGCGATATTGCTCTTTTAAACAATAACCATAGTAATCATTGACAATTATTATTATAACTGTACAAGATAATATGAAACCGGGCCTGACATGGAAGTAAAAACTCTCATCAGAAACAAAAGGGTGTTAGTGGTGCAACAAAGAACGCAGGGAAGAGAATTATGATCACAGATTACATGTCAAGTACAATTCACAAGACCAATCACAAAGAACGAACAAGAAAATGGAAAATGAATTCTAACCTAAAACACGACAGCATACTCAGCACGCTGCCTCAGTCTAAAATAATCATAGAAAGATCTCAAGTACAATAAAAATAGTATTCATATTATAAGTGTTGAAATTAAACAGTCGTTGTTTACAAATTAGACATACTGACTAATAATGGTAGCATGGTACAGGGGGTGTATCGACTATTGCGGTTATTTAACCTTTTATAAAGGCTTTAACAAACATTGTGCAGTTACAAATCTAATGCGAAACTAAGATGCTATAACCATTCATTCTACCATTAATCAATACATGTAGTTGCATTATTCTGTGTCCACATAAACGGCTACGTTTACTCTCCTAATATCCTAACTGGGCAGTACTTTGGGAACATGTGTATTATTTTTGAGTACCCTTAATACTTTCAAAATTGATTTAACTGTCGAGTGCTCCTTTTCCTGTCCGACTTTTGAGTCATCCTGCCTTTTTGCGGCAGAGACTTGGGCTTTTGGTAATTTCTTTGGGTTGCCTGTGGGCATTACTCTGTGTACTCGTAGTTGTGTTGTGGTCTTACTGCTTTCTGTGCTCGGCTGGTTAAGTTTAAATGCTGCCTCCATTGTCCGATTTCCTGATATATTTTTGTGTTATTATCTTCACCAGAGCCATAAAAGTACTCATAATAAAAGATATGATTTGATATTGTCGAAACCCCAACGAGGATAACTAGTGACAGCTTGCATAGTACACGAACATGTGCATGAAAGCAAAAAGGAAGAAAAAATAAATCATTTAGTATAAATTGTATCAAGTTTATCTACCGATGGTTCAAATTGCTAATATGAGTATCTCTGAAAAGTGTCTCCCTTCCAGATAAACACATTAAAGCTACGAATTTTGCTATCATTGCGGTCGGGGTCAAACTTTTCGACATGTATGTGTGCATGTTATGTACAAACACTAAACAAATAAGCTAACAATATTAATAACGTATTGCTGGAAATGCCCAATGCGTTGCCTGCATAAAAAAGTCTTAAACAGTATTATTATACATGGTTAATCGAAAATAATTCCCTTATCGTTTCAGGTCCAGTCAATTGCCCTCCGAGTATGCATGTTTGTCCTGATTTTGGGAGGTAAGTTGCGTAGATTCTCTACATCGTATCGTATTACACCTCGTAACAATTCATGAACAATTCTAACGTTTTCATTGCACCATGCGATATTGTGAATAATATTATTCTAATGGAATGCTACCCTCTGTGTAAAAATCAAAATAAACAAGTAATTAGGAATTGCAAGCAATACAGAAGTCCCCTACCTGGTTGTCAGGTTGCCAATGTCTCTGTTGTCATGATAGCCACAATGTTAGTCCGAGTATAATCTCTTTATTGGTCCCTATCCACATTCCAAGTTTCATACATTTAGCTTAAAAACTGTTTAAGTAATGGCAGGATTAAGATTTCTTGACGGACTGGTCTTCGAACGGAGGGCAAGCCTCTAGTACTCTCCGGTTGAAAATCGGTATGGGGCTTATTATTGATCGTGCCATCAATGTTATGTAGTAAAGGCGTGATTTTCATACACACATGTGTTTGTGCAATGATACCCATATGAAGTGCAACACAAGTCCTCATCAAAAACTGTTCATGGTGATAAATATGACGTCAAACTACAAGTGCATTAAGTCAGTATCATTTATTTGCGTGTATTTTATCAGTATGTTTCAGTACAGTGAATGGACAAAATGGGACGAATGGAACAACACCTGGTAAGTTCATTTGTCCTGTTAGTTTAAGGTAGTTCGCAGTGTTTGTGGAGAGGAAGCAAAAATGACCTTAATTTGAAACTTTGACTACTGGACGGCGTTTTGACGTCATTTTGTTGCAAGGTTACGGACGTCAAACTGTTATAAAAACTACGTGCCTAGATGCGCTGTTACTCAAGATATAATATGTCATTATAAGTTTCATTTCGTTCCGATAATTTTTGTTTTCTCTTGACCAACACTGCAAACTACTTCAATACACACCAAAGGACGGCGTCAACACATTGTTCGAATATATTTGACATATAAACTGCACTAGTACATGTATTTCATATCGTGTGGCTGTACATGCCGATTCTGTATTTACATACTCCCAATTGCAACATCGGTTTATAAAGACGCAGTAGCGCCATTCTGAGAAAGTTTTTATGTGTACAGTGTCGTGTGACTACATAGACCGATTCTGTATTTACATACTCCCAATTGCAACATCGGTTTATAAAGGCACAGTAGCGCCATCTTGAGAAAGTTTTTATGTGTACAATGTCGTGTGACTACATAGACCGATTCTGGGTTTACATGCTCACATGTTCACCATTTGTTTTGCTTCTGCGGCTGGTTGGTCAGTCCGCTGACTGGTCGTTCTATCTGCTTTCGTGACGACTTTTTGGTCGTAGATGCTTCCTCACTGATACATGTTAAAGCATTTTTGAAAACAAACAATAAAGCATTGTGATTTTGTTTGTCGGCTTTTAATTTTTAAAATGACGTCAAATGATGATTAGTCCAATGCATTTGTGGTACTACATTGAAAAAAGATATGAGGAAATATGTGTGTCACTCACTTAAAACATTTGTTTTATTTCAGGGAACGACGCTGTTGGTACCACGGGTAGTTTTATGCCAATCATAATTGGAACCCTGGTCGCCGAGTTGTTCGTCGTGTTATTTCGTTAACAGTTCAGCAACCTTGCTGGAACAATCTTTCTAAGAGTATAGAGCTTTGTTGACAAATTTCAGCGAAGAGCATTATTTCATGAACATTCATAATGAGTGTAAATTTTTCATTTCTCTTTTACTTTCGCTATGTATTATATTTGTATGTGTCTATTTATATATCAACTTTGTATCTAGTATTCTTAGCTGTTTTATGAGTCTTTGTGGCATGGAATGAATGATCATGTTTTCAGTAATGTGTGAACATTTCAAAACACATGTCGACCACTTATCAGTAGAGAATAATAATATTTCATCCGCCGGATAGCCATTGCATGATAAATGACATTACGCCAGAGCAGAGATCGCTCCTCCTGGTTGTTTGTCGAAGGCTGTTTGACGAAGGTTTTCAAGTTAATCCATTGGACCATGTGGTTATAATTTACCGTAAAAATTGATTGAAAGGATATTGATTGACATCTGACGTAATGTCAATTGTAGTGTATGTAAGCTGCCTATCATTGCTTGTTCAGTCTCACATGCTTCACTATTAACTGCCATTCTATTTACGTAATAAAATGTTTTACATTACTTGTACACCGTCTTTCAGTTGTTTTTATCAATACGAAATGATATCCTTAAATGCCATTTTGAATATAAGCTAGTTTTTAAGTCAATTACAACGCCAATATACCGGATGAAAAACTTAAATAAGTTAAGTATGACGCATGACGTATTTTGACGCCATATTGTATGCATATTGAACAGACAATCAAAATACCGTACATGTACTTAGCTAAGGCTATGTGTTGTAGTTAGCCAGTAGATTTATAAAAAAAAGTTTAACTGAAGAAGAAACCGGCACAGCGAATTTGACCTTACACCAGATCAGAGAACACTCAGCCTGATTGTTAGACAATGGTGTTTGGCCTTAACCATTAGACCAGTATTATTCACCGTTAAAATTGAATTAAAGAACTATTGGTTAACAACTAGCGTAATATCAATTATGACCTCACGTAAGGATAACAAACGATACTTGAATTCACAAAGTTTGAATCTGCAACCTCAAGGTGGACATACCACGTGACGTTTTTGGCTAAGTCTACAAGTAAAACTGTGTAAACAAAAGATAAAAACAAACATAGGTATCTTATTCTTTGACCGATGTTAATGAGATGTGTTGGTATAGTTTTACTTGTTGACTTTGCCGACATGTCAAGTGGTTTGTCCATCCTGAATCTGGTATCAGGCTATATATCTACTTAATAGTGTACACTTACCGCATATCGTCACCATTCGTTTTGGGAAGCATCTTTGTTTGTCTGTTGTAAAATGGTCGTGTCTTGTTTAAGACATTATTGAATTTAAGGGGGAATGAAAAGACTAAAAGAAAACTAAAAAGCGCATTTTTGCACACTTGATTTATTGACAAACCACCACAGAGCAATCAAATTAATCTGAATGATTCTTTATTGCAGAATAACCTAATAGCTTATTACTTCAAATAATGTTTTTAAGGCAAACAGAAAAAATGCTCGTTTCCGCTACCGGCTTTGGTAAAATAGGGTCGGCAGGTATACAGGGAATATGTTTTATTTTATTTTTTTTAGAAAAAATACTCCGTTGACCTTTGTATTGTCCACTTTTATGTCACAGACACCTTCCTTGATAAAGAAGTACACAAAGGACCAAAATGCCCCGATAGAATTGGTCAAGTTCAAAGGGTTTTTTTCAAAATTGTCGAAAAAACACTAGGGTATGGGGGCAAAAAATGGGGTCAGTAGAGGTAGCGGAAACGAGCACTTTTTGGCCTTATTATGATAATAGCATATTGATATTGCATATTCATAAATTTATGCATTCATTCAACTTAATCAGCCGAACACAGAAAACATCACAAGATGGAAATACACGACACAATTACCATACATTTTTTAGCCGAGCGAGAAAATGAAAATTCCAAAAACCCTGCTGTCAAAAATCTGAAAATATTTAACCAAATGTTTCTTAAATATTATGCCACAATGGTGATCTATAGTGACCAAACAATGTTTAACTATGCATCCAATAAAAACATTGTGTTACCGTAACTCATCAAGTATCACACACATTTATGTATTAGACGCAGTGTTTCACAACCTTTGCTCCACGTGCATAGCAGTCCATATAGTCGTGCTGTTAGTAGTGCAGTATAGAATGTGCATCGTAGAATATTTGTGCAGTAGATATGGTAGTCCATAGTGTTGTACTGGATTATTATGGTACTAGTACAGCGAAGAAAAATAGTCGTGAAATATTTCCATAGTAGTCGACGACGACGTCGAAGGCGTCGTATACGATCGAATCTAAACAAGTAATAAAACATTGTATAAAATTTAAACAAATCAATTGTTAAATATCTAGGTTATGCTGAGAAATCGCCCCGTTTAATAGTAATATTTTTTTTTTTTAATGGCGCCATAGATATTACGTCATCTGCTCCCTCGGTGAATTATCAAACGATCATTCACCGTAAAATACAAAAATTAATATTCTCATTTATTTTTATTTTTTAGTAAAATAAGAAAAATAAAAATAAACTTTTTTTTCGTTTTAGTCTTTTATCAATGATACAGTTATCTGTTATCTATTACTTTAATTAATTACATGAAGCTTTCTTACCAGTTCACAATTTGGTGGATTTTTCTTCCATCCCTTCATTGGTGACTGTATTGGTAATGGGGATATGATTGAGTCACACGAATCAAGCTTGAGACCCCCAGAACCACGCCACCTTCCTACAAGGGCAACATACAATCTTATTATATATAAAGGACATTTCGCTGGCTTAGAATGAGAAGGTCGTAAGTACAAAATCGATTTTCAGAGAAAACGAAGAAAACTGTCGGAAAATGGTACAAAGTTGGACGCAGGGTTCTCCGTAGCCCAGTGATTAGCGCGATTTCTATCTAATCTAGCTGTCGGACTGGGTTCAAACCCTGATGGAGGCACAAACATATATTTCAGCAGAAAGGTCACTGGCATATAAAGGCTATGTTCGGCTTTAAATCCAAACTTACTTGGTAGACAAAACGTATATATATGTATGTATTTATCACTTGTTTAATGTACAATTTTTGTCCCGACGTAGAAATATTGATTTACCGATTGATTTCAACTATAGTTGATTCAAAGATCTCTGTCACAACCGCGTAAACAAACATTCAACCCGGTCGATTATTACAGGTTTCTCATGATTAAATTTTATCATCCTGAATACACTTATATGACTACAACTCTAATGGTCCTATAGCATTGTGATTATACTTACTGCATTTAGCTTTTCAGAAATGCAACATTTTGGCAGTTTTGACAGACATCTTTGAATCGACAATGTATGTGTCTATTTCAGGTACTAACCTATGTGTGTTCTGTAAATATGTTTATATTATTGTTGTGGGCTGGTGGCCGATATCAAATAAAAGAATTGTCATTGTCATTGTCATTATCATTGTCATTGTCATTGTCATTGTCATTGTCATTATCATTGTCATTGTCATTATCATTGTCATTGTCATTATCATTGTCATTGTCATTGTCATTGTCATTGTCATTGTCATTGTCATTATCATTGTCATTATCATTGTCATTATCATTGTCATTATCATTGTCATTGTCATTATCAATGTCATTGTCATTGTCATTGTCATTGACATTGTCATTGACATTATCATTGTCATTGACACTTACCTGAAACAATGTACTCTTGTCCTTTCTGTAACTTTACACAAATGTTGCCGCTATCCGTGTATAACTTAATCTTCTTTTCTAAGGGTGGTATATTTGCAACGTCTGGATACTGAAATACGAGTACGTACAGTAGAGCGCAGGGGATTATGTGAAAGGCGGTAAAAAATGGAATGATCCATAAAGGTGGATTACTCGAGTGGGCACGATTTTTCAGTGTTATTTTAGTGCAAATGTGACCATATGGGTTCATTTAAGCAACCAATGTTGCAATAGTAGGCTAAACCGGTCAATGTTTATAAACATCACATTATCCTGGGCGCACTATAGTTTCAAAATTAAACGAGAACGGATAGTATAACTCTAACGCGGTATTGGGACCTGTGCCACCTAAAGTAAACGGGTAAATCAGGTAAAACAACATAAGGATATTGGAAAAGGGATTATCTTTTCAATGTGTACCGTAATTTTAATTTACTTGGGGAATAAAAGTGAGCAGGTAAAATAAACTTTAGCTCTCCCTAAATCGATGTATAGTGCGTTAGCGACTAAGCTGGACCCCCATAAACCTTAAATATCTTTAAAAATAATTATGCAATTTTATTGAAATTTGGCATAGTTCATTAGATTACCTTTACCAACTCTGTGTTTAAATTGCAGATTTTTTTACTATCTAATTAATGTTTTCCCCATTGGCTATAATGTATTATTTTTGGTATTTTTATCAACAAATAGCTAGGGAGTAAAATAAGCTATTACGATCAGCTAGTTAGAATAATGCTATTGTATTGTGTAACAACTATAACGGGATTATTGTATAACTTTGACTAAAATTTGTCTGGTCATCAATGTGTATATAGTTGGGGCCCATCTTCTGATTGTAATGATCATTTGTACAAACATGATATACAATGCTTTTCTTGCAAATATTTGTACAAAGTTGCTCCAGTTGTACAGGCTAAGATAAACGTTCATGTATGGGCCTCATTACATATTTTCAACAGTCACTGGTGTGTGACTAAATGTACAGTTATACTGGACCAAATTGTTGATCTTTGCTGTTCCGGTCACTTCTATCACCCATACGTATTTACCTTGTTTTAGACTTAAAATTTTGCATTAGGCGTCTATGCAAAGTACACTTTTCTGAGGACTAAAAATTCTGTTTTATTTTATGAGAGTTGGTAAGGGTGTTTTACGAAGATTTATCATTTTTTGTTCTAATCAGCATTTTACTTTTTAAGATATTTAAGGTTTATGGGGGTCCAGCTTAGTCGCTAACGCACTATAATGGTCAGTGATTTCTGTTTACATTGACATTGCAGTATATCGCGTCAGAGTTATAACCATCGAGCCGTCTGTCAGGTAAACTATGTGTAGATAGGTTTAACTAAATTATGTATACCTGAACTAACGGTAAAACCAGGTATTCTTTCGAATGAGATATGTCCCTCATTGGAATTACTTATTGAATAGACTATACAAGGATACACAACTCGTTTCAAAGACTTAGCATGAGAAGGTCGTTAGTACAAAATCGACATTTTGAGAAAACAAGAAACATCGTGCCACAAAATTTCCCCCGATTTACGCAAGAATAATTGATCATACAAGCACCTAAACTAATAGCCAATGATATTAATAGTATGATGTTCAAATTCTTATGGAGCAATAAATGAGAGAAAATAAAAAGGTTAACATTAATTGGTATGAAACTTGATGGAGGTATTGAAATACCTGAAATTAATATGTATGCAAAATCAATTAAACTTAAATGGTTAAAAGCCCTAAATGATTAAAATGTTGCAAACTGGAAAATTATACCAAAATTCTATTTAAACCAATTTGGAAATAATCTCCTAATTCTAAAAATGAACATTGACTCACTAAAATCGTTACCAAAGACCAAATATTCTATTCCACCATTTTATAAAGAAATCCTTGAAACTTTTATTGACCTGAATCGTACTACCAAAAAGCCTGAAACGTTTTATGATATACGAAAGCAAATAATATGGGGAAATCAATTCATTAAAAACAAAGGAAAATGTCTAATGTTCAAGAATTGGATTGACTCTGACATTATCTACGTAGAGGATATATTCCGAAACGGAACTATAAATGATAATCTTATCTACACTAAACTCAAAGTAAAAACAAACTGGATATCAGAGACGCATATACTAAAATCCTCTACCCCACACATTTGGAAAAGTATACTTAATACAAATGAATCCATTAATACTAAAGTTAAAACAAGATGTAAAGACATAGACACTTACCCTATTCTTAAATTTAGCAACACATGCATACGACAAATACTTGTAAAACAGAAATTTGAAAAACCGTTTATACACAGTTACTGGGAGCGATTACTTAATACAAAAATTAATTGGAACTCAGTATATTATATTATACATTATGTTATAAAAGATCCACGAATAAAGCAATTTAAAATAAAACTTATTTTTAACATACAAGCGACAAAACAAAATTTATTTACATGGAAAATAGGAGACTCTCCTTGCTGCACTCATTGTCAAGATGTTGAAACAGCAGAACATGTATTAATTAAATGTCCATATGTGAGTAGCTTTTGGCAAGATATTCAACGTTTTTTTAACAAATTAGGTTTCAAACAAAATATGAAAAGTTTACAGCGTTCACTTGTCGGATATAGAGTCGAATTTAAGGAATATCAAGAAATAAACATTCTTTTGAGTCAAATTGGCTTTTCTTTGTTCAAAAGTTATTTAAGAAGTGAAAGAAGAATAAAACCTATAAACACAATGCTTATTTTATACCAAGATCTGTCTCTATTACAAAAGTTGTATTCAAAAAAGTCTGAATCATGCAAATTGCTTGATAAATTTTTAAAATAAGATAAACAAAAATACCAATGCTGACTAAATTAAGAATGAACACACCAATTATGACAAAAACTAACAACCTATACAATATTTTCACATCTCAAAAAACGAAAGTCAAAGATCACCTCATAACACTATTTAACACACACTTGCCATTAATACGGAATACCGTTAGGGCCATCGTGCTTACACATTAAAATCCAGAGGGCGACAATGCGATAGTGCGATAGTACGATGGCGACAATGCGATAATACGATGGCGACAATGCGATAGTACGATGGCGACAATGCGACAACGCGATAGTACGATGGCGACAATGCGATAGTACGATGGCGACAATGCGACAACGCGATAGTACGATGGCGACAATGCGATAGTCATATCGTACTATCGCCATCGTACTGTCGCATTGTCGCCATCGTACTATCGCGTTGTCGCATTGTCGCCATCGTATTATCGCATTGTCGCATTGTCGCCATCGTACTATCGCATTGTCGCCATCGTACTATCGCGTTGTCGCATTGTCGTCATCGTACTGTCGCATTGTCGCCATCGTACTATCGCGTTGTCGCCATCGCGTTGTCGCATTGTCGCCATCGTACTGTCGCATTGTCGCCATCGTACTATCGCGTTGTCGCCATCGTATTATCGCATTGTCGCCATCGCGTTGTCGCATTGTCGCCATCGTACTGTCGCATTGTCGCCATCGTACTATCGCGTTGTCGCATTGTCGCCATCGTACTGTCGCATTGTCGCCATCGTACTGTCGCGTTGTCGCCATCGCGTTGTCGCATTGTCGCCATCGTACTGTCGCATTGTCGCCATCGTACTATCGCGTTGTCGCCATCGTATTATCGCATTGTCGCCATCGTACTATCGCGTTGTCGCCATCGTACTATCGCGTTGTCGACTATCGCCAATCGACTACTGAGTCCAAATACTAGGTTTCATCGACTCAATACAAGGAATAATCCTGTGAAGTTTGACTAACCTTGCTCAATGTAAGGTCATGTGACCTTGACCTTTTGCCTACTTACCCCAAAGTGTAGGTTTCATCTACTTAATACAAGCAATCATCCTATGAAGTTTGAATACCTTAGGTCAAAGTAATCTCCAGTTATTGAGCCAAAATCCTTTTCTATCATAAGGTCACAGTGACCTTGACTTTTCGACTGATAAGTATCATCTACTGAATATAAGCAATAATGCTATGAAGTTTCACTTCCATTGGTAAATTGTTCATTAGTTATTTAGCTGCAACTGTGTTTTAATGTAAGGTCACAGGGACCTTGACCTTTGATCTACTGATCCCAAAAACATTAGGCTTCATCTACTTAATACAAGCAACCATCCTAATAAGTTTGACTACCCTAGGTCAAGGCATTCTCTAGTTATTGATCAGAACAAAAAGGTCTACGGACCGGCCCATCAACATTTGCAAAACAGTATACCCCCACTTCTTTTCAGTTATTATTCACAGAGTTATCTACTCGCGCCTTTTGATGGGGAGTGTGATCATAAACACGTATGCAAAGTTTCAAGGCAATATCTTGAAGGACTTGAATTTAAGGACAATTTATGTCAAATATCTAAGGTCTAGGAAATGTGGTTCTGGTGAAGATTTTTAGTTTTTCCCATCCGAATCCAGAGATGCCCCGAGGAGGGGTCTATCTGATCCCTGGGGTTATGATTTAATCAAACTTCAAAATTGGTAGAGGTCCATTAGACCATGCTACATATCAAATATCTAAGCTCTGGCTCTTGTGGTTCTGGAGAACAATTTTCGAGTTTTCCTATACAAAACCATATATGCCGCGGGGCCAATCTTACCCGGTGGTCATGATTTTAACAAACTTGTCCCCTAGACAATGCTTCACACCAAATATTCAAGCTCTTGCTGCATCGTAGAAGATTTTTTTTAAATTTGGCTGCCATGGAAACCAGAGTTTCTCATGAAATTCCATTTTTGAACAACTTTGAAATGGGACCACCAAAGGATCATTACTACCAAGTTTGGTACCAATTGACCCAGAGGTTTAGGAGAAGTATATTTTGTAATTTGAGGCAAAATTTTGACGGACACATGGATGGACAGTCTGATGACAGTTTCCACAAAATCTCAAAAGCTCACAATGTCACAGTGTAACAGGTGTGCTAAAAATTGGACTGGTACGAAAATTTTAACCAACGACAACACCGTGGTAAGAAGAGCTCCGCTATTCCTTGAATAGTCAAGCTAACTAGAACTCCACACAATGAGATCTATATATGTATCAAGTTTCAAGTCAATATCTCAAATACTTTTAAAGATATGCTCCGGACAAAAAAATAAGTATTTTAAATAACAAAGGACAATTACTCAACAAGAGGGCCATGATGCGACAATGCGACAATGCGACAGTACGATGGCGACAATGCGACAGTGCGATAGTACGATGGCGACAATGCGATAGTACGATGGCGACAATGCGATAATACGATGACGACAGTACGATAACGCGATAGTACGATGGCGACAATGCGATAGTACGATGGCGACAGTACGATATGACTATCGCATTGTCGCCATCGTACTATCGCGTTGTCGCATTGTCGCCATCGTACTATCGCATTGTCGCCATCGTACTATCGCGTTGTCGCATTGTCGCCATCGTACTGTCGCATTGTCGCCATCGTATTATCGCATTGTCGCCATCGTACTATCGCACTATCGCATTGTCGCCCTCTGGATTTTAATGTGTAACCACGATGGCCCTAACGGTATTCCGTACATTAACCTAACAACTTTGAACTTTAACATCCTCTATTACTTATATCAATTGTAAATGCTTAATTTTAAGCATTGATAATTGTTTTCTGCATTCAACCTTTAACCTCACATCGAGTTAGTCTAGTCTACTTTCGCTTTCGATTTCATAATACAGCTAGACTGACTCAATGATGTGATTTGGTTAAAGCACTTAAACCCTCTGTATATATATATACTTTGCTTTCTTCTTTTTAGCAATATTGTATTATATTATGTCACAGTAGTTCAAATACAAATTGTTAATGTAGTCTTTTAAAAGCCATGGAGCTTGTATGTAAATTGATATGATTTATTGAAAATAAAATATCCTACTCCCAAAAAAAAAAAAAAAAAAAAACAAGCAATGCGGTATTACAACTCTGCCGTATAGCGATTGTTGCGTATCCCCGAAAATTCAACTTTAAACTTACATCTTCTTTTCCGAACGTAATTTTTTTTTAAAAAAACAAAGTGTGATATAAAATGAGATCGAATTAATAGCATCATTTTCATTCCAAGATCATTAATCTCCAACCCATACCGCTGGTAATATCGAAAAAAGCGCCAATAGGGCAATTCCCCATGACCCCCAACTTTTAACGTTACGTCATACAAAACAAAATGAAAATTTTAAATCAATACCTTCCATATCTGTTTAACCTTCGCTTTGTAAAATTCATCCGGCTTTTCAAATGCATGACGTCCACCTGATGGGGATTTCAGATTTCCTCTTACTTTTATTTTCAAAACTGAAGAAAAAATATGAAAGTGCGATAATTAGACCTCCCTGTAGTAGAGTGCCAACATACACTTTATCACATAGCCTGTGGTGAGCTGTGCCAGAAATATCGTAATGCACTCCAAGCTCGTTACAGAAATATGCAAATTAGCTTGACGGTGGTTGGTTGGATAGTTAAGGGTGACGTTAGGTAAGCATATCCGTGCCTTGAATCGATCAGTTAGCCATCCAAGATGTCCGTGCGTCACGCTCCAAGTACAGGGTGTCCAAAAAGAAAGTATAAAGTTTCAGTGTAGTTTAATCAAATTTTGACGTTATGCTATCGCCTGGTTAGTCAAAGGATGTAAGGTTTTTTTCTGGCATCAGTTTAAAAATTGTAACTTGGATATTTTTTTTAAAAAATGTCAATTTTCTAAAATTACCGTATTCTGTCCGTGACGTCATTTTGACCTTATTTACGATGTTTTCTCAATTTCTGTGCTTCTGGTGTTACCCGTCTTGCACTCATCCTTTGAAAGTGGTCATTACATTGCATATATCTAAACTGATAGTATATAATATATGATGTGTCTCACGAGCATGGACATGTTCGTTGGCTTCAGCCAAACAGAAAGAAGTATACTCATTCTGTTACTTGCCTTAGTTAAGCAAGTTCCTTTCTGAACTCCGCAGAAAATCTTTTGTATTGAATGTTAAATGGTTCCTGGAAGTGGAGTCAGAGTCACACATTGCAATGCACGGTGTTGGATGAATTACACGAAATAATTGGTGTAAAAATAATTTCTAGGAAATACCACTGCGGTGTGGAATGGCCCGCCCACAGCCCAGATCTTAATCCATTTGGCTTCTTTCTTTTGGGTTATCCAAAATCGCCAATTTACCATCAAATATTATTATACAAAACTTTTCTCCTGTTAATCATCAAAATGCCATGTAAGAAGACCCGTTTGTAGAAAGCTGTGATGTAATTAACACTTTAAAGGGGCATTCCCTATAACTAGCATATTTTTCTCTACCATCACATTAAATGCGCAAAAAGTACAAAGCACTATCAATTATCATAATTTGTCAGAAGAAAGTGTGCGTAAATATGTCTCTATAATGTCACACACATGTTTAAATCGCCGTTAATAATTTATCGCTTCCAGCGATTTATTATTATGTGGTCAAAGGGAAACAACTCGTGGCTATTTTGAAATATATTTTCATTCTTTTCTCGGTAATTAGTGGGAGTTTTTTGTTGAAAATATGAGGAGTTTAAGCAAAAATGATTCTCATTTAATGTATTATATTCCTGAATCGATTTAAACGATCAAAGTTATAGGGAACGCCTCTTTAAAGAATGTGTGCAACACGATAAACATGAGATAGACAGGAATTGTGAAAACATCATAAATTACGTGAAAAAAGACATCACGGCCAAAATAAGGTATTTTTGGAAATTGATAATTTTTAAAAATTATTCGAGTTACAATTTTCAAACTGGTACCAGAAAAAACTTACACAATTTCTTTGCGATAGCAGAACATTAATAATTGATAAAAAATACTCTGAAACTGTATACTTTCTTTTTGGACACTCTGTACCACTAAATTTTGTTAGAAACCTCATGAGCTTATGTAGCACACATAATCATTTTCTAAGATATTTAGCGTTTATTAAGGTTATATAGTTTTAGTAATATTGTTTTAACCAAGTCGTTTAATTAAAATGGTAAGGAATGAGCACTCATTCAAAATCCTCTATATAATAGCTACAGTACTAGTCAGCTCTTCAATTAGTTCGAGTCTTCACTTGACGAAGGCAAATGTGTGCATTCCAGTTCAATACACGGAATGCCTCCGAATAAGATTTACAATACACGTAGTCGGACAAACAGAAATTGTAAATGGCGTCTTTATACAGGCAGGCTTGGCGGTGAGACATCGAAATCCAAAAAAAAAACCAACTTTAGAATGACTCTAGTTCTTGTAAGCAGAATACAAAACTACGATTATATCATTAAGACGTCAAAGGACCTTAATTCAGCAATAAAGGCAAATAAGTACATTTTGTACGTGAATGTCGAAACAGAAAAAAAGACAAGAAAGAATTCGCTGGCTTAGAATGAGGTGGTCGTTAGTTCAAAATCAATATTTTTAGAAAAAACAGGAAAAAAACTATCTGAAAGCTACTCTTAACCGATGAAAAAAAATTGAACTTCAGTTTGGTCGACATGACAATTTCCGATTTTCATGAAAATATGCTCACAAAAAGCGCCTTTTAATGTAGATTTCAAATTGAGTTAGTTTTATAAGGTCGCAAGAAGTACTTGTGACCTTCTCATTCTAAGCCAGCGACTTGATCACGAAAATAGCGTACCATATTCTAATATGTCCTCCATCAATGCAACAATAACAACATTTATCAGCCTTGTTTTAAGGGTTACAGATTTGTTTAAAACAACTTACCGACCTCTGCCATGCAGTATTTCTTCTCATCGCTAGTCCGTCTACATCGACATGATGGAATATATGAGGAAAATGTTGCCCCACACACGGATGCCAAAACGAGTAAGGCTAATATACCTCTCATGGTTATAGTATGGTGGAGCTAGCGCTGCTTCAGTAATGATACGAAGTTAACTGGCGGCCTTACTTATATACTTGAAAAGTTGCCACACGTGAGTATGACTCATAACTCCATGAAAGTTTCCAGGTAGATTAGCTGTTCCCAGGATCCAAGGGTCTAACTAGCATTGGGAACCAGTCAAGCTTCCAGGTATCACCCGGTGCCCGTTGCCCTAGTAAAGCGCTTCTTAGCGCCTTCCGTGGGAGGTAATCCAAGTCTTCTATATTCAATTGAACGGAAGGTAAATTTATGAAAGAAAGCGCTCGGTATCGCTTTGCTTAGGCAATGGACACCCGAGCTTATTGTCGAATTATGGACTTGTTGTGTAACACGTGTTGTGGTGTTACTCGTATTGGCACGAGGAGTCTCGTCAAATTTCAAAACGCACAATATCCCTCTAAACATGTTACCATATTGCCAAACAAACATAATGTTATTGGAAACTTGACTCATTATGGATTGCAGTACAATATATCGTAAAACTAAATTGTATTAATTTGTATTTGTCATTGTGCGTCACGTCTGAAACTTAAACCATTTTGTAATAATTATATTGCAACAGATGACCACAAAACAATTTCCTAGAAATATTGATCACCAAAACTAACAACCACATCATATGTTACATTATCAGAATACAGAATTATCTAGTATTACAAATACATGTACTGATAAATTGTTGTGTGGTTTTGAGACTCCTATGGTTTCAGCAAACGGACAAAAGAATAAAACGATTGTGACGAACATAACCACAACACCTGGTACATGTGTAAATAAGTTTTTTGCACAAAACATCCGTTTGTGTATATTGAACTCCGTCAACATAACAGTAAAAAAACAGTGGAATAAAGTATGTATTTCGATCTGGAAATGTCACGCATATCATATGGAAAAGCTATAGTTATTATTTTTTGGTCAAGATATAAATATATATAAAAAATAAGCACATACGTTTAAGCATTAAAATACCATGTACACTACGAATTTGTGTGAGTTCGAACGTCCAATCGATCACGACTCTTAGCACCCCATCACATTTTCAATATTCGAATTCGCAACCCCTTTTGAAAAAAACCTAGTTATGGCCATGACTTGACTGTCTCGGCTAACATATATGTCTGGTAACGACATTGTTGACATGAATAGCATAAGCGTAAAACTAAATTTAAATTAATTTATGTAATATACATGCGCGATAGAAATTCTAGTCCATCCAATCTGCAGGTGACCACTATGCCTATTTGTCACTTCGTTAACTTCTAGTCAGGCTTATCTTAATAAATAAAGAAGGGTTTTCTCAGTATACATTGATTCTCATGTAGACTTTTAATCTGAATTATTAACAAAACGGCCTACAAGTTGGCCCTATAGACTTATATTATCAGTTATCATGACATTGTTAAACTGCTGTGTGTAATTTCTGCTGTTTCCGCTCATTCTCAATCTTTTCGCTGATTATTTTGGCTCTTGTTTACTTCCGGCGGAAAATTTAAAGTGTTGTTTACTAAATTTTGAGCTGTTGTAAGTTTCATAGTTGATATTTTTGTATTTTAACAATGCAGTTATGAATAATTTTATGTTAATTAATTCTAATTTTAATATCGCCTCAATTGGAGCGGTAGAAATATAAAATCTCGTAATGTAATATATTTTCGCGATGCTTTTTAGATGGTGGTTGTCAAACTCAAACTGAAAGTAATGACCCAGGATGCTTTTATCCCAGTCCAAGGCCACAAATAATTAAGACACAGTCAGCCAATGCTGTCTTGAGTCCTGCACTTCTTAACACGGCTATCGTTTGTTTGGTGAGAATCAATTCAATCTCAATCTGCTTGAACGTTTTTCTGCAGACTGCAATCAGCGAGTAATGCACCAGTCAGTTGCATCCACGCCCATCCCCGTGGATGGGCCTGGATGTTTACTTTTGGATTGTCAAAACCTCCATGATCACCCCGCCCTACGGGGCATTAAAAATAAAAACCCTGGATTGCCTGGAATATACTATTCTCCTGTGTCTAAACATAACAGGATATAGATATGTCTGTTTTACTTAATACTACTTACTGCAGTGTTTCATATCTAGTGAAAAATTTTCATTTGGGGATATGTTGTTGCCAGCGCACAAGAAAATTCGGTATTGGTTTGAATGTTTTACCTGGTAAAATCCATGTCTATATGTCACTGCTGTTTCGGAAATAAAAACCCCTGCAGCAGCCCGGCAGTTAGATGTGGGGCAATCTGCTAAAAGATTTTTTAATTTCTGACCTTTATCTCCAGTGATATCTGAAGTGGATACTCTAAGTCGAGATTGTTTGACTACCCGGCAGTGTGGGGGAAGCTTGAAAGTAAAATCACGGCTGGTTCCCCACATGGATCCCAGGAGTAGGGGCGTGGATGCATCCAACTGGTGCATTAGTTGTCAATATTTTGAATCACTTCAAGACTACCAGTCGGCATATAGCCCCCTGCACAAATACCTCTACACAAAAATGTTTTAAAATCCCAACCTAAAGATCCATCTTTTTTAGCATGTTACGCTACAGGATCTGTTGAACTAATAAAATTACTTGAAACATATTTTGTTCGGGCCTTAGAACTCAATAACACACACGTTCACAAGTTATTCGAAAAAAGCCATGAGTGGAAACACATGACACACATGGTGGGTAGACTGCCGGCCCTTTGTCAGGGAAACACCAGATCGGCTGGAGTAGATTCTAGAACTGGAGTACTGGCCTACATGTAATGGTAGTGGTCGCCAGATCGGCCAGACTAGGAGTAGGTCAGTGAGCTGAGTGAAATCCAACATGTTACATGCATGATGGAGTTGAAAGTAGAACATTCAAACTGTTAACATGACTGTTGCAGAGTGTTCCCTCCAGTAGTGACCAATAGTCCATTGTGCTCTCCAATGGTTGACTTGTGGGGAAGAAGACCTTACCCCCACCCCGGCAGCAGCATCAAGAAACTCAGAAAGTCCATCACTCCATGGCTCCTGCCAAGAAAAATAGTGGTTCCCCACCTGTTCCAAACCTCCCACAAATGAAAACTTACACTCTGCTTTATAAATATCGAATAATATTTCAGAAGTCAAATTCGCACTGCTATTATCCGCTATATATGAACATTGCTCTTCTGCACAGGGGCATTTGTCTGTCGCAGTAACAGGTCTTACATTTTGTATTATCAGGGCTTTCACTAGGCTCCAAAAGTGATGAGTCAGATGACTCCTGACTCTCAATTTTCTAGAGCCATCACAGGGCCTCCCCTGGAGGATTTTTTTCTTGTGCCACTACATTCGCCAAATGAAAAAAATTGTCACTACTTATCATTATGATCAAAATATTGCGAGAACATTTTGTGTTAAAAGTGTAGTAAATTTGACTCTTCACCTTAAATTTTCAAGAATCAAAATGCAGTTTCAAGAGTCAAATGAAAGCCCTGATTATTGTATAATTTATTGCTCATTTTCTTTGTTTTATTACAGTTCCCCCCACCAGTATGTTGATAGTACTAAGCAGCCAATGACATCACGGAAAGTTCTTGTGCTAGCAGTGATCACTGAAATATTTGATACAACTATAACCTATCCTGCTTGTGTTAGATGTTACAGCAAACTTCTAGTTGACCCTACAACTAACAGGTTAGCATTCCTGTGACATCAATATTTACCCCCCCCCTCCCCCCCCCCCCCCGCATCTTTGATGAGGCCAGGGTATACAGCTAAAAGCACATACATCGGTAGGGTCTGTCTGTAGACTTAAATGGTTTCTGTGCAGTAACTCACAAACGCTTTTCCCTAGGATCTTCAGATTCACATTTACCGGTTGGATAGCAACATTACATGTGTAGATGACCTCCTAGTGAAAAAAAAAATATTTTGAGGTCAGAAGGCCTAAGGTCAAGGTCATTGTGACCTGTACCATTTTTGACAATTAGGCTGCCACAGGGAATACAAACGTCAAATGTTTATCAGGTGTTTCAGTTGCTTCTAAATCTTAAGGTCACTAAGGGGGA
Source organism: Spisula subtruncata (assembly GCA_963678985.1). Classification (NCBI taxonomy): domain Eukaryota; kingdom Metazoa; phylum Mollusca; class Bivalvia; order Venerida; family Mactridae; genus Spisula; species Spisula subtruncata. The sequence continues at coordinate 1,797,252 of OY787665.1, read as the reverse complement.
AAGTGCTCTATGTCTTTTTAGTTTTGAACCATTTGTATTTTGTAATTTATGTATTTGTTTCAGGTATCATTGTGTGAAATGTGGTATAAGCTGTGCTCTGTGTAAGGTACAATGGAGATACAAACTAGTGGTATGTGTATCAGACAAAACATGTCTCGGCAGAGTGGTCATCTTTGGTCGATGTCTAGATGGCTTCTTTGGAAAAACTGCTACAGACTTCACCAGGTAAATTTTGTGTTTCCGTTAAATATGCAGTACAACCTTTTAAGACTGTTCCTCAGTTAGTCAGTAGAGCAACAACTGTATAAATTAAAACAGTTATTTAATTTGTAAAGAAAACAGCTACTGGTCTTTCATGATTTTCACTGGCCCTGTGCCAAGGAACCAGTGTTAGTGTTGAGTCCTGTATTTACTACAAATGTAACCTCTATAGAAATAACCTCTAAACAATGATTCATATTTGCTGCTACCAAAGGGGGTTGCTTTACTGTGTAATGGTTGTACTGTGCATTATTATTTTCAACTTGTAAAAATCTCTTTCAATACCTCATTCCTGATTCATGGCCTTATAAACACTGGCGACACCTCATATCTGATGGCATACACTGCCATAATATTTATGTCCTAGACATCTTGTCTGTATGGATGGAACGATATCACAAAGTTTGTTTGAAGTCCTTTACCATTGGTCAGATTTTCAATGAAACTATACATGAATACTTGGTATCAACATCCAAGCTTGCTATTATTCTTGAATTTAGGTAAATAGGTAGAATATTTATTATAATAATAATAATAACGTCTTTATTTTCAGTGGATAACATAATTGGTAAACCAATTTTCACTATGGTCCACAACATTTTTGTCACAAACTTTTCTAGTTATTATGAAAAATCTCAAACTTATATTGGTTTTGCTATGGAGAAAAAGACTTTTTCTTCAATTTGAAAATTGATACCGTTACTGTTCATGATTTTGAAGCTTATAAACCTACTTTGGTATTGCAATTTCTTTCAGGAGCCTAGATGATCTAGAGAGGACCGGTTATCCTGCTAAGTCAATGTTATCAGAAGCTTTACTACGAACATTTCTTGGAAAATACTTCTACTTCGGATTCAAGGCGACTGACGTCTGTGATACAAATCATACAGTAGGTCAAACAACTCTGAAAGATGTGATAAATCTAGACGTAAGTCTTCCACAAAGTCAGTTAGACTGTACCTCAAACTTTGACAATTCTCACACTCTGGCTCATCAGATGCTTGCAAGTTCCGACGCTGTATTCGCTTCTGTTACTGATCATATGAGACTTATTGTCAAACAACTTCGTAAACAAAGAACTGTGTTCAGTAATCAAGAAGTTAATCCAGGTGATGCTAATAATCATTCCAAAAATGATAAACAATGCCATAATCAAAGAACTCTTCTGATCAAACCTGATGTCAATCCAAGTGATATTAAGAATCAGTCTAACAATGATAATCAAGCAGGATATTCGTCTTATAGAACTTATGGTTCGATTTCTGGTACAACTTCATTTGAATTAGGACTTGATTCAGTGCATTTCAGTTTCGAAACAAGCTCAAACTCAAAGGCAACAGGAACAAATGAAAAACTTGAACACAAGACAAAGAAAGCTGATGACTCAATAAATCCACGAACTGATACTGTAACAATAGATTCCTTATGTGAAACCTCAGGTGTACAGAACAGAGTATGGGTGGAATCTGATGGTGTAGATCCCGATGAATGTCTGCATGATGCTACCGTTAGTATGTTTGAGGATGACAATGATGGATACTCATATGTTTCAAACCGTATTGAATTAAATACTGAAAACATTACACATGACCCATGTGTAACATTGAGTGACCTACCTGTGACGCAAAAACTTTTGTTTGATAGTCCGAATTGGAGTTTTGGTTCAAATACTAGCAAAAAGATTGATAAGGAGTTATTTCGGAGAGAAATACTTAATTCACATGCTTTCACATTAGATCAGTTTTCTTGTTTGTCTGGGACTTCGTATTTTCATCCAGATACAACTCATACTACAGTCAACATTAGGAAGCCTGTTGCAGGTCCAAAGGGAAATACTAGAAATTGTGATAATACTTTTAACAGTATAGCTGGAGCTGGGTTTCTTCAGAATCAGACAACAACTGATGCAAAATCACTATCATCAGTTTCCATACTAAAGAACAAGCTTGCTGCTGAGTTAGCTATGCCTGAGTCGGAGGATTTGAACGCATTCTTTGATTCTGAGTTTGAAGGTTTTGTGTTCACTCAGGATAATGAAGGATTAGATGTTGACAATGTAGACTCTTTGAAATGTACCAGTAAAGTGAATGATAATGGTAAACATGAATTAACTGAATGTGCCAATTTTAAGTGTGAAAGGGGTGTCGAAAACACATTTAAAACAGACAGTGAAGTAAAAGATAAAACTAAAGATAAAGGTTACAATGAATTAGCTGAATGTGTCAATTCTGACTGTGATGTTGTAAAGACTGACAAACCCGACAGTGAAAGGGTAAAGAAAGATTTTGCAAGTGGTAAGGATAATGCTGCTGTAGAACACTTGGCTGCAGAATCTGAATTTGAAGAGAATGAAAATACACATAAACCAACTATTGAACATGTGCCAGATTTGACTGAACCACTTGGGCAAAGGTGTAGTGAAAAGAGTGATAGTCTTAGTGTGGAAGGGAGAAATAGAGATACTTCACAACTGCAGTGTGGAAATCAGGAGACCTTTCCAGAAACTGAACATTTCTCTGATTCTTTTGAAGAACATTTCTTTGAAGATGAAATAAATGATATAGAAATCCAAGCAGTTTCTGAATCTATTATTAATCCTGTGAATATTGATGTCATTAACTTTGATAAGTTGTCTTCTAAAACTCAACCTAGTAGTAGTATCCATGGTGACAGGATTCTTGTTAAGGGAGAAAGCAAAATTAATGAAAATGACGAAGATCTTGAACTTTTTTTCGCTGATATTTCAAACTATGAGATTGATAGATCTGAAACTGAAAATCGAAACCAAAATGACAAATCTGAATCTGAAGATCAAACTGAAAAGGTTAATTTACTTGATAAAGATCTAGATACGGATCTGGAAGAATTCTTTGCTGATATTTCAAAGTTTGATATGGATGAACATGAAACTGAACTTGTGGATAGAGTAGAAGAAAATGATAAAAATGTCAAAAAGGGTTTGGAAGCAAAAGTCAGAAGTGGTATACACAATCATGATAATGATAGTGAGTCTGATGGTACAAATTGGTATGATTATTTGATGAACTCAGGTGCTAGTGATTTAGATAATGATATCAATATGGACAGTTTAAGAGTAGCTGGTACTCCAGAAAGTATTGAACAATCGCCTGAAAGTGACACTAATGTCGTGAGTGATGGTACAGGATCAAATTGTGCTGGTCAAAGGTTTAAGTCCGACAACGACGCTGATGAAAGATCCAAGAAGAGCGGACATGATTCAGACTCCCGATTTCATTTCGATTTTCTTACTAGTGGCTCAAGTTGTGAAAGCTCTCCTTATTATTATAATCAAGTTAATGTCCCGAAAAAATCTACATCATTAAATAAAAAGGACTCATATGATGGGAGAAAAAGAAATATTAATATTGTAAAACCGCATAATTCAGATAAAAAATGTTGTGCTGGTCCACTGGCTACTGTCGGTGCACTGTCTTGTGGTAAAAATGCAAGCATTGTGAATATAAGTGTAGCTAATAGCTTTGATGCATCTAATGATCTGTTTGAGTCTTCTGGAGGGATTGGGACAGATAATGACTCGCCTGACAAGTGTACTGCTATGGATGGATTCGTCAGTGATTCGTTGAACGATGAAAGTGTATGGAATGATAGCCCCCTTGGTGCATCAACACCTGCTGCTGATCAGTGCATCATTTTCGACAGCCTCGAAGACATTGAAGCAGAATCTGATTCAGAAATTGATGTTGGTAAAAATTCAGATGAAAAGAAGAAGGTTAAGTTCGATAAGAAGTTAAGAAGGGTGAGCTCGTGTAATTTCATAGACCTGAGAATGAGAGTTAATGAGAGTCCACTAGTTAGGCAGGATCCTAACAGGCTGCTGAAGTCATGTTTGAAATTACCAAAAACTCTTCAGAAGACTTTAATGAACAATCAAACTGAAAATAGAAAAGGAAATGAAAATATGACAAACGGTGAGAAATATGTTGTTAAGTTGTCCCCATCTTTGAAATCTGATTTGGAAATTTCAAATGGTTTAGATAGTTATTGTGATGGGTCAGTTGACTTGTTTGGAGACAGTTCTAAAACATCCGAAGGTGACATTGGTGTGTTTGAATTAGAAAACGATTTGAAAGAAGATGGCAGAGTCACTTCTCCGAAAAATGTCAGTTTCTCTGAACATTGGTCCGATGATGTGTCAGCCAATATACTACTGGGAGCAATAGAAAATACAGACGATAAAGAGAATAGTTCTGAACCAAAGGTAGTTAAGTGTAGGACTTACAAAGTTTTTTGTAATCAAGAAGAAAAATGTCAAATGTCTCATAAGAAAAAGGATGAAATTAGAAACCATTTGAGGAAAAACATTGGCTTTGAGGACAATTCTTGGTCACCAGATATTTTTGAAAGCCAAAACCTAGAAAATGACAGTGGTCCAAAGTTAAGATTGAATAATGTTGTCAGTACTACTACTTGTGACCCTTTTATTAATAAATTTGGTCCCTTAAAGTGCAAAACTATAACAAAAGAAAACAAAACCGAACATACAAGATTTACCAATTCAGATAAGAAGGCTGCAGGTTTGTCGAATGATCAACAGTGTGTTCTAAAATGCTTACCAGTAGTGTTAAATACTCCAGACTGTGCTGAAGTTTTAGGTGCCAAAAATGCTCAAAATGACAAAAAATCTGGGAACCAGTCAAAAAGTGAAAAAATTAACTTAACTGAAAACCAGTCTAGTAAAATTAATTTTGCTGAGAACCAGTCCAGTTTTTACTCTCCAGATCTGTTTTGTGACAGTGTTTTAGACCCTGCCTATGATAATGTTGTCTGTGATAGAACCAATGATGTTTTATGCAAAAAATTGTTGTTTTAATGTAACGTTTTAAAATCAAAATTGTGTAAAAATTTAAATAATGAATGTCTTTATGGAACTTAAAAGTTGAAGAAATTTTATCAATCAATAAAATATATCAAATATGTTTTCTGTTTATTCATCACTGATAGCACATGCTTCGATAAGCCTCCAGAAAATACTAATCATCTTGCAAACTGCTTTAAATGTGGAAAGAAATTGGTAAATGCCTCTTGTTTGTCAAATATGGTTGACCGCATATGATTTTCCTGATTTTAAATTTGGCTCTGTTGACACCCCTGTAAAAATCTGGTACCAGTGTGTACAAATGTACATATTTCAAGTTTATGCCATTGTGTTTGTACTACATGTCACTGGCTTAGAATGAGAAGTTCGTAACTACTACTTACAACCTTATCAGAATCATCTATATATAAAATTGGAACTTGTTATGTTGACCAAAATGAAGTTTTAACAGCTTGTTTTATCATACGTAAAGAGTAATTATCGGACAGTTTTTCCTTGTTTTCTCAAAATATCAAAAAATAATTTTGTAGTTACAACCTTCTCATTCGAAGCCAGCGATACACTCAAAATGTAGTATTATGCCTCCAATCTTTGATGAGAATTGAGGTAAATTGCTTTGCTCATGTCGGTTTGTGCTCATATAAACCACTTATCGTGAGACTGTACAAGTTAACTTATATGATTTATTGCGAGCAAAAACACATGTAATTTTTATACGCCCGTTGAAAAACGGGACGTATTATGTGAACACCCTTGGCGGGCGGCGGCTTCCAATATTTGTCTGTACTCTAACTCAAACAGTTTTTGTCCGATCATCTTCAAACTTGATGACAATGCTTATGGGTGTAATATCTAGGCCAAGCTCGATTATAGGCCAAATCGGTGCAGGCCTTCTTGGGTTATGGTCCTTCTTTTACCAAAAAAAGGTGAAATTGGCCTTGTCTGTACTCTAGCTCAAACAGCTTTCATCCGATCATCTTCAAACTTGTTGACAATGCTTATGGGTGTAATATCTAGGCCAAGTTCGATTATAGGCCAAATCGGTGCAGGCCTTCTTTGGTTATGGTCCTTCTTTTAACAAAAAAATATGAAATTGGCCTTGTCTGTACTCTAGCTCAAACAGTTTTCATCCGATCGTCTTCAAACTTGCTGACAATGCTTATGGGTGTAATATCTAGGCCAAGTTCGATTATAGGCCAAATCGGTGCAGGCCTTCTTGGGTTATGGTCCTTCTTTTACCAAAAAAATATGAAATTGGCCTTGTCTGTACTCTAGCTCATTCTGTTTTCATCTGATTGTCTTCAAACTTGCTGACAATGCTTATGGGTGTAATATCTAGGCCAAGTTCGATTATAGGCCAAATCGGTGCAGGACTTCTTGGGTTATGGTCCTTCTTTTACCAAAATAAATGTGAAATTGGCCTTGTCTGTACTCTAGCTCAAACAATTTTCATCTGATCGTCTTCAAACTTGCTGACAATGCTTATGGGTGTAATATCTAGGCCAAGTTCGATTATAGGCCAAATTGGTGCAGGCCTTCTTGGGTTATGGTCCTTCTTTTACCAAAATAAATGTGAAATTGGCCTTGTCTGTACTCTAGCTCAAACAATTTTCATCCGATCGTCTTCAAACTTGCTGACAATGCTCATGGGTGTAATATCTAGGCCAAGATAAGTTTCAAGATGATTGTTCAAAAATGTTTTGACAATATATGGGCTTTTATTTCATATCAATATTTTTTTCACTAGCACAATCAAGACGGGCGTATTTTGTGACATTTTGGCATCTTGTTTATTACTGTATGACCTATTGTGAGACAATAAAATTCACCTTTGCGTTATTGCGGTAATCAGAAAAGAAATGAGGAAATTCGAACAGGGAAGGCAGCACTCAACCAGCCGACCACAGAATACAGTATTATTATAACACAACTACACAGAGCTATGCTCACATAACACCCAAAGAAATGAAGTTGACTAATCTATAGTTTATACACTGTGTCTGTTTGTCAGTAATTCTGTCCGTAAACCACACAGTTTCAGTTCCATAACTCGCTTCACCCTAGGATCCTCAAACTTTACATGGGATTGACCCCTATTGATTTTAACTAAGAAAATAAAGTCAATAGATCAAAGGCCCTGTGAATAGTCATGTTGAACACAATAAGTTGTTCACTCCTATTAATTTTGAGGTCAGTGGGTCAAGGTCTCCAATCAACATTCAATATTTCTGACCAATGGCCTGTCATGGGGCCATACATGTTTTACAAACATCTCTTGCTATAAGCTCACCCTTTCACTGACGGGATGAGCTTTTTAGCTCACCTGAGCACAAAGTGCTCAAGGTGAGTTATTGTGATCACTCACCGTCTGTCGTCCGTCTGTACGTCCGTCCGTCCACACTTTCAAACGACATCTCCTCTGAAACCATTTGGCCAATTTTGATGAAATTTTGCCAGGATGTACGTGGCATTGGGGGATTTAGTAATTGTTCAAATTATGGCCCTGGGGTCAAAATTGGCCCGCCCCGGGGGTCACTGTTTTACATAGACTTATATACGGAAATCATATAAAAATCTTCTTCTCTAAAACTACAATGCCTAGAGCTTTGATATTTGGTATGTAGCATCATCTAGTGGTCCCCTACCAAGATTGTTCAAATTATGCCCCTTGGGTCAAAATTGGCCCCGGCCCGGGGGTCACCAGTTTTACATAGACTTATATAGGGAAGACATATAAAAATCTTCTTGTCTTTAACTATACCGCCTAGAGCTTTGATATTTGGTATGTAGCATCATCAAGTGGTCCCCTACCAAGATTGTTCAAATTATGCCCCTGGGGTCAAAATTGGCCTGCCCCGGGGGTCACCATTTTACATAGACTTATATAGGGAAGACATATAAAAATCTTCTTGTCTAAAACTACAATGCATAGAGAATTGATATTTGGTATGTAGCATCATCAGGTGGTCCCCTACCAAGATTGTTCAAATTATGCCCCTGGGGTCAAAATTGGCCCCGCCCCGGGGGTCACCAGTTTTACATAGACTTATATAGGGAAGACATATAAAAATCTTCTTGTCTAAAACTACAATGCCTAGAGCTTTGATATTTGGTGTGTAGCATCATCTAGTGGTCCCCTACCCAGATTGTTCAAATTATGCCCCTGGGGTCAAAATTGACCCCGCCCGGGGGTCACCAGTTTTACATAGACTTATATAGGAAAAACATATAAAAAACTTCTTGTCTAAAACTACAATGCCTAGAGCTTTGATATTTGGTATGTAGCATCATCTAGTGGTCCCCTACCAAGATTGTTCAAATAATGCCCCGGGGTCAAAATTGGCCCTGCCCGGTATCACCAGTTTCTATATTTACGCTCTACCTTTGTTAGTCTAAATTGTGCAGGGCTTCATTTATAATCAGGTGAGCGATATAGGGCCATCATGGCCCTCTTGTTTAGTGATCACTCGTCATCTGTCCACCATTTGATTGTGTAGACACTAGAGGTCACAATAGCATGGCCTAATCATTATGAAACAAAATTTGGTCAAGTTGAATATCGGGTCATCTAGGGTTACTTGATCATCTCATAAAAAAAACTTTTGTAATCACTGGAGGTCACAGTTTTGGCGAGCTGGTCATATTACCCTTCCATGAAAATCTGCAGTAGTGTTGATTTTCCTCCACATGTGGAGAAGTTGCTGTTTTCTGGTGGAAGGGTAAGTAAATCCTGGTTAGGATACAGTGCAAAAGAGCTGGTTAAATGAACCAGCCACTTTTTATAACGAAAAAATTGCTGAAAAAATAGTGTTAAACCCAATAAACAAATGCAATATACAGATAATAATTGAATCAATTACCAAACGTCAATCTTTGCATATACAATGTACATGAAAATGTAATGTAAAAACATTTAATTTCGATGGGACAAAATTTTGTGGTTTTGGTTAAATAAATAACATTTCTATGGGACCTTGATTTGTGGATTTTGCATTTCAGGTATTGGATACAAGGCCAAAATTAGTGTTCGATGGGATTTGATTTCATGGTTAATAGTGGGGTGACAATTGGCCAAAAAGTGGCTTATTTAAGGAGTAGGTGACAACTCCGGTAGAACAAGCAATGTTATATACCAAAATGTTCGACTATGTCTGTAGTATATGGAACTGCCGGCATAAATTGTCAACGCGTGGTGCGAACCCTGAGATCCAAGATGGCGTCCAAGATGGCCGCCATAAATTTCAAATACACCTAGAATTCTATGTTCAAATGTGATTTTTTTATTCATGTATGTAGTTACAAATATTTGCATGGATATTGTTCATATGATAAAGTGCATCAAATTGACATACTACACAGACGACTTTGAGGTCAAGGTCAAGGTCATTTCAAGGTCAAAATACCGAAAAATACCTAAAAAAGTGTTATATACTGCCTTCTTTTGTCTTTTTTGATTTTTTTAAAAAATTTATTTAGCATCTTAAGTGATATAAATAAGTCTAAGGGTATAATCACTTATTACAAGTAATACTTTTAACTTTAAGAGCAATATTTTTATGACCACAGCCATTTTTCAAATTTCTATAGTAAGAAGACCAAAGCCGCATGCTCAAAACATGTATCACACATCAGAGATAATTTATGTTCCAACATGACATCTTTATTTGGATGTTTGTATAACATATTTACATGGATGTTATTCATTTGATTATGTGCTTCAAAAAGACATACACCACTGACCACTTTGAGGTCAATGTCAAGGTCATTACAAGGTCAAATTGAGAAAACTAGCTAAAAATTGTATTTTCGTCTTTATTTTCTTGTTTCAACAGATGTTTTATATCACATTTGGTTTTAAACACGTTAAATGTGTTGATAGGCACATATTTTTTAATTATTAGGCCAATTTTAAATTCAAATTATTCAAAAATTGTAACAACTGACATTTATACATGTACATATTGGCCGAGATGGTACATATTCTAAAATCGCTGCTGCCATAATGACATTTCTTTTAATTTAAGTATGACGGTTTCATTATGATGGTATAATTAAATGTTTGTATAAACCATAATAATTTTATATTTTACTCTTACTTGATATGAAAATTGACCACTTAAGGGCAAGGCCAATGTTAGGCCAAGGTCATTATTACTACAAAATTGAAAAAGTACCTGCAGATTTTCACCGCATTTTTGTCCTGCCTGTAAGGGTCCTAAGTCTAATCTACTTATACCTGGTGTTTGCAAGGGTGTATGGATGGGGCAGGGTATTGGAGCAACGGAACCACAGAACCTACAGAAACATAACACTGTAAAATCATCCATCCCATGTCATAACAGGTATGTGCCACCAGCTAGTGCAACTATCCAAGGCCCTTATTAGTACTAATCACCTCGAAGTACACCCATCACATCCTAGGCTTTGTTAAATACCCACTAAATATAAGTACATCTCTACAAGATCATATCGGGTGCCCACCACCCATGAGAACAGACTACCAGACCATGTTTGGTACCTACCTGCTTCCAAACAGCAATCCCAGATCCTGTTTGGTACCAACCACCACCAAGAACAGCCACCCCAGATCCTGTTAACCATAAATTTATGTGCAGCCATTCCAGTCATGTTTAGAACCTACATCTTCAAGAACAGCCATACCAGACCCAGTTTGCTACCAACTACCTCCAAGAACAGCCCTAACAGACCATGTCTGGTACCAACCACACCCAAGAACAGTCCTACCAGACCCTGTTAGGTACCCACCACCTCAAAGAACAGCCACCAACACCCTTTTTGATACCCATCACCTCTATATACAGCCATGCCAGATCCTGTTTGGTACCAACCACCCCAAGAACGGCCCTACCAGACCATGTTTGGTACAAACCACCATCAAGAAAAGCCCTACAAGACACTGTAAGGTACCCGAAACCTCCAAGAACTGCCTCCCAACACCCTGTTTAACACCCATCACCTTCATGTACAGTCCTACCAGACCCTGTTTGCTACCAACCACCCCAAGAGTAGCCACCCCAGACCCTGTTTGGTACCAAACAACACCCAAAGCATCCCTACCAGACCCTGTTTGGTACCAACCACCACCAAGAACAGCCACCCAACATCCTGTTTGAAATCTATCACGTCTATATTCAGCCCTACCAGACCCTGTTTGGTACCCATCACCTCTATGTACAGCCCTACCAGACCCTGTTTGGTACCCATCACCTCTATATACAGCCCTACCAGACCCAATTTGGTACCCATCACCTCTATATACAGTCCTTCCAGACCCTGTTTGGTACCCACCACCTCTATCTACAGCCCTACAAGACCCTGTTTGGTACCCTTCACCTCTATCTACAGCCCTACCAGACCCTGTTTGGTACCAACCACCACCAAGAACAGCCACCCAACACCCTGTTTGGTACCAACCACCACCAAGAACAGCCACCCAACATTCTGTTCGGTACCAACCACCACCAAGAACAGCCACCCAACAGTCTATTTGGAACACATCAACACCAAGAACAGCCATCTAACATCCTGTTTGGTACCCATTACCTCTTTATACAGCCCTACAAGACCCTGTTTGGTACCTATCACCTCTATATAAAGCCCTACCATACCCTGTTTGGTACCCATAACATCTATATACAGCCCTACCAGACCCTGTTTTGTACCCATTACCTCTATCTACAGCCCTTCTAGACCCTGTTTGGTACCCATTACCTCTATCTACAGCTCTACCAGACCCTGTTTGGCACCCATCACCTCTATATGCAGCCCTACCAGACCCTGTTTGGTACCCACCACCTCTATATACAGCCCTACCAGAAGTAGTTTGGTACCTACCACCTCTATCTACAGCTCTACCAGACCCGGTTTAGTACCCATCACCTCTATATGCAGCCCTACCAGACCCTGTTTGGTACCCACCACCTCTATATACAGCCCTACCAGAAGTAGTTTGGTACCTACCACCTCTATCTACAGCCCTACCAGACCCTGTTTGGTACCAACCACCACCAAGAACAGCCACCCAACACCCTGTTTGGTACAGACCACCACTAAGAACAGCCATCTAACATCCTGTTTGGTACCCATCACCTATTTATATAGCCCTACCAGACCCTGTTTGGTACACACCACCTCTATATACAGCCCTACCAGACTCTGTTTGGTACCAATTACCTCCATATGCAGCCCTACCAGACCCTGTTTGGTACCTACCACCTCTATATACAGAACTACCAGACGCTGTTTGGTACCAATCACCTCTTTATACAGCCATACCAAACCCTGTTTGGTACCCATCACCTCTATATACAGCCCTTCCAGACCCAATTTGGTACCCATCACCTCTATATACAGCCCTACTAGAACCTGTTTGCCACCCATCATCTCTATACACAGTCCTACCAGACTCTGTTAGCCACCCATCACCTCTATATACAGCCCTACAAGACCCTGTTTGGTACCAACCACCCCCAAGAACAGCCAGCCAACACAAGAACAGGTACCCATCACCTCTATATACAGCCCTTCCAGACCCTGTTTGGTACCTACCACATCCAAAAACAGCCCTACCAGACCCTGTTTGGTACGAACCACCATAATGAACAGCCACCCAACACAAAAACAGGTATCCATCACTTCTATATACAGCTCTACCAGACCCTGTTTGGTACCTAACACATCCAAGAACAGCCCTACCAGACCCTGTTTGGTAAGAACCACCGTCATGAACAGCCACCCAACCCTATATTTGTTACCCACCACCTCCAAGAATAGCCACCTAACACCCTGTTAGATACCCATCACTCCAAGAACAGCTCTATGAGACCCTGCTTGGTAGCCACAAACTCCAAGAACAGCTCTATGAGACCATGCTTTGTAGCCACAACCTCCAAGAACAGCCCTATCAGACCCTGCTTGGTAGCCACAACCTCCAAGAACAGCACTACCAGTCCCTGTTTGGTACCCATAACCTCCAATGATAGCCACCCAACACCTTCTTATGTACCCATCACCTCCAAATTGCCATGGACAACATATTTCTGATAATCATAACTTACCAGCAGGATAAAAATGCGGTGAGAATATCAAATCTGCAGGTATTTTTTCAATTTTGTAGTAATAATGACCTTGACATAACATTGGCCTTGACCTTAAGTGGTAAATTTTCTAGGCAAGTAAGAGCAAAATATTAAGTTATTATTGTTTATGCAAACATACAATCATAATGGAACAATCAAACTAAATACAAAGAAATATCATTATGGCAGCAGCGATTTCAGAATATGTACCATCTCGGCACATATATGTATAAATGTCAGTTGTTACAAATTTTGAATAATTTGAATTTAAAATTGACCTTATAATAAAATTATATGTGCCTGTCAACACATTTAACATGTTTACAACCAAATGTGACATAAAACATCTGTTGAAACAAGAAAATAAGGACGAAAATACAAATTTTAGCTATTTTTCTCAATTTGACCTTGGAATGACCTTGACATTGACCTCAAAGTGGTCAGAGGTGTATGTCTTTTTGATGTACATAATCAACTAAATAACATCCATGCAAATATGTTATACAAACATCCCAATAAAGATGACATGTTGGAACATATCTCTGGTGTGTATTGAGCATGCGCCTTTGATCTTCTTACTATAGGAATTTGAAAAATGGCTGTGATCATAAAAATATTGCTCTTAAAGTTTAAAATATTACATATAATAAGTGATTATACCATTAGACTTATTTATATCACTTAATATGCTAAATAGAGTGTTAAACAAAATCAAAAAAGACAAAAGAAGGCAGTATATAACACTCTTTTAGGTATTTTTCGGTATTTTGACCTTGAAATGACCTTGACCTCAAAGTCGTCTGTGTAGTATGTCAATTTGATGCACTTTATCAAATGGACAATATCCATGCAAATATTTGTTACTGCATACATAAATAAAAAAATCACAATTGAACATAGAATTCCAGGTGTATTTGAAATTTATGGCGGCCATCTTGGACGCCATCTTGGATCTCCGGGTTCGCACCACGCGTTGACAATTTATGCCGGCAGTTTCATATACTACAGACATAGGCGAACATTTTGGTATATAACATTGCTTGTTCTACCGGAGTTGTCACCTCACCCCAAAAAATCACCAATTGTCACCCCACTATAAAGGTAACCCATGAAATTGAATACCCTACACAACTTAATGATTTTACAGTAAATTGAATCATACCAAACATCAATCTTTGCATATTGTGTGCATTCATTGTTCACGCATGACTGTTACATGTAAAGGCAAACAATTCATCACATGACTTAAACTAATCAAAGTACTGAAAGTACTGACAGGCTGGCGAACTGCTAAGGAACAATAGCTTTTCAAGTAATATAACATCAAGTGGTTTTCTAAGTCAAAAGAGAGGTAAGTGCTGGACTTAACAAAAAATAAATAAAAAATATAAAAATATAAAAAAATTGGAGCCGACGTGATTCGATCGCTGGTCCTTAGCATCAGAAAATTACTAAGCGAGTTGCTCAACCACTGGACCACGATCTCGTTGGAGAATGTTGACCTAAATAATTTAACATAATAAAATCATTGATGCGCCGCGCTATATCGCGTTCGTAACGCGTAGTAATAATTATCAACGCCTTTAAACACCTTTTCTTTTAATTTCATACAATTTCCTTCCATTTCAAGAAGAAACTAATATATTACAATCGAACAGAATAAATGAAACAAGGAAAGTTGAATGTTCTTATCTTGCAAGACTGATTAATGAGGACGAACTATTTGGATTGAGTGTATAGATTCTGTGTTGTCAGTTTCGGGAGTAAATTCATCTTAGTGGATTTCATTTTTTAGGATTGTAATAGTCTGGCGCGAAATCGCCAGCCTAAAAATGTATACTCACATCACTGATAAACTTGCTGCAGTGGAGGTTTAAAGAAACATATGGATAATGTACTTTAATTTGTAATTTAATTTGTAATTGTTTTCCCATGTGCACCTATGACATAATACAGGAAACTTATATTGAAACTACCGCAAATATTATTAACTTTACAGTATTTATGTAAAAACAAAATCTTATGAATTTATGTATTTTGTAATTAACTGTTTTGTGAATTGTGTAACTTTACCTATATATGAATAACAGTGATAAATGTTTGCACCTTGGAATATATATGATTTCAATTTAAGGTATTAAATTTTAAAAAATATATTTATGGTGATAGATTAATTTTGTTAGCTTTTTGTAAATGTAGTCTTGTGTGCTTAGTATTGTAATCAATTAACTGAAATATTTGGGTGTACACACAGGCTTCCCTTTCTTACATTCGCTTATCTTAAAATTCATGAATTAATTAAATTAAAGTCACAAATGCTATTCAAAAGGAATTTAAGAACATGCTGTATAATTATCATAGTCATTCAGTCGGGGTCTAAACTCATAAATTAACATCACTCATTCAACATGACATCTTGCTGCAAGTCTTGGTGTATAAAATTTTAAGTATTTGCACATTAAATTTTTCTACTTATGAAAACCTATTAGTAGGCAAAGTAATTCACAACTTGTAATAATTATATACATTGTATCAGTAATTACAGTTTTGCAACTATGTAATTGTTGCGACATTCAAAATGGGTGATTAAGAATGCCATAAAGTTAAAATACTTAATTCAGGCATAACATTTTAGAAGTTTAATGACACTTTATTTATTGATGGTTCTAACAAGATTCCATAGTTGTTCGATATCTTACGCTGAAGTAACTTTGGATATTATTTCTTTCTCTGGTGGCCCTTACATGTTTTCATATTGCCTTTTGAACAACAATAAATTATTAACAGCCTGTTTTAGCAAATATTGTAAAACAGACAATTTTGATGGGACATAAATTTGTGGAATGTGCATTTCAGGTAATAATTAAAAGGGTCAAACTTATAGTGTTAAATGGGATTTGATTTTGTGGTTCAAGGTGAACCATGAAATTTAATCCCCCCATGAAAATTAATGATTTTACATTATCAGAATACCATGCATGTAAAGCACAGATGATTAATGCACACCACCTGAGCTAGCAGCTTCTGTAAGCTGTAGTATTTGAATACTGCAGTGAATTGGGATGTTTAACCTGTGTCAGCAAGTCTTAAGGTAAAATTTAGCTTTTTACATTAATACAGTAGTGCTTTATATATGACTTTCATAAATACAAGTAATTATAATAGTAGTATTACATCACTTCCTTATAATTATACTTACTTATTGAAAGTTGGATCTTAAGTATTTTCATTAATTATGCATGTTGGTGTTTAACCTGAGCCAGCAAACTTTAACGTAAAACTGAGCTTTTTACTTAGTTTTATAAATACTGTAGTGCTTTATTTATGACTTTCATTTATAAGTAGTAGTAGTATTACATCACTTCCTATATATGCTCATCTTTTGAAAGTAGGATGTTAAGATATTTTAAGTATCATAAAAATTGGTGGTATAGCAGTACATGTACTACAGATCTTTCAAAGATAAATAACAAGTGTTGTTAATATACTATCATCCCGTAGGTAAACTATGTTTATCTAGGTTTAACTGGGTATACCTGAGTTAACGGTATCCACTGCTATTCTATCGAATGGGATAGTTCCCTCAGTGTTACTTATTGAAACGAGGGTTTTTAAAGCTAATATTAGCTTATTTAAAGTATCATTTATGCATATTGGTGGTATTTATAGTAGTAGGTGTTAAGCTAATATTAAACATCAAGAAGAGAGATATTTAATAATGCATAATATTGGTATCTGGTAGCCTAGCTAGTGTGTGTTAAGCTAGCATAAGGAAGAAAATCAGGTATTGGTTGTATTTATACATGTATTGGCTGGTTGTATCGGATACTATAGGCCTGTAGTTTGTCGATACTGGATACTAGACGGTATAGTTATTATTAAATCAATTGTGGAACTATATTTGTTTAGTATGGTTGTGCACTGTAGGTATGGGTCTAGTGAATGGAGTAAATACTATGTTCTGTGGTTGTAATCAATAGAAAGACTGGTGTATATGCAGGAAGGTACGGTAAACTATTATTTTCTGGTATGTACATGGTTAATTGTTTTTTCTTTCTTTTAGATCTATATACTTGTTCTTATGTTGACTGGAAGTGTTGTTCAAATCCATAGAAAGACTGGTGTAAGTGCATGAAGGTAGGTTACTTGAATTTACTGACGTATACATATGTGTTACTAATGTTGCTTTTCATCAAGTAAGTGTATAACTCGATCTAACATGATAATCTGCAATGTCAATATAAACAGAAATCACTGACCATTACATCGATTTAGGTAGATGTTCTTTTTATCTATTTTATCTTTTTTACCGAATTCGCCTGTAATAATTATGTCTTGGCTTATTTGAATATATGTTTTTATACCTGATTGACCTGTTTACTTTATGTGGCACAGGCCCCAATACCGCGTTAGGGTTATACAAGTACATAAGTTTACTTCCGTTTTGTATCAATGAATATTGAATGAAACCAGAAATTTATAATGCAATACAGTATATTATTTTCTCTAGTATTATTTATGAAATATTTCAATAGACGTTACTATGATTTTACAATCTTATACAGTTCTTTCAAAATGAATCGATAACAGGTGTAAATATACGATCGTCCGGCAGGTAAGCTATGTTTATCTAGGCTTATGAGGTTTAACTGGGTTTACCTGTGTTAACTGTATTCACCACTATTATTTTGAATGGGATAGCTCCCTCTTTAGTATTACTTATTGAATCGACTATACATCTGATTTTACTTTACGATCCATTCTATTGTTTGTTTACATTGTGTAGAGTTCAACATTGTTTACTTCATGAAAATCAATAGATCAAATGTTCCATAGACTAACCCTGCTGAGATATTTAATACTGCAAAATCATTAATATTCAAGGGGGAATTTCATTTTGTGGATGATCAAAACTATGAAATTAAATCCCGACGAAGATTAATAATTTCTATACATGTTGTATATGACTTAGTGGATAAGGTATCATTGAAATTATGTCTTCACGAAATGGTCTTTTTCACCAAAACCACGAAAATTTGGTACCATTGAAATTAAATGATTTTAAAGTATAACATTTAAGCAGTGTTATTTATACCGTCATCACTTGATACTAACAACCATGTAATAATCCTTGAATTTATTAAATTCTTGCATTTCTGACTTCATTTTATATTAACTTAAGTGTTCATCTGACTATCTAGTGGTATGTGTATATTGATTTATGAAAGACCACATCATTCTGTACAGTTAAAAGTAATCAATACTAAAAATTGGTTAATCATGGGTGAGTGTTGATGTGCATCCTCACCCTTGCACCAGTTTTATCAACTTTACCTGAGGGCACTTAAGTTTCATTTACTAGTGCATGCATCCGGAGGGGATCTTGATTCCCCCCCCAGTCTGTCTTGCATACCCTATGTTTAGAAAGACAACTCCTCAATCTACTCTTTTCTCATGAAATTATTTCCCTTTGCACCCTCAAACATAGATAATCAAGCCCAAAATAAAATCTAGCAAAAATTGAAAAATGTTACATGCTATTTGATTGATAAAAAATATTATCTAGTCGGGTGGCCAGACTACCCCCCCCCCCCCCCCAATACCAAATCATATTAACTTCATTTAAGAAGTAAAGTATAAATTCATTAATACTAAATGCTTACTTTTATCAACTTTCAGAAACCAGTATGAGTATAAACCATAAGAGACGTCAGTATATAACATTTGATGAATATTTTATGGGTGTAGCTGTATTAACTGCACAGAGAAGCAAAGATCCGGTAACACAGGTAAGCATTTATCATTAATAGACTCGTATGTGTCACAAAACTGGTGCCATGCCCAAGGGGTTAGGGCGTCAGCCTTCAGAGCAGGTCGAAGGATCAAATCCCGACGGAAAATAGGGTTAGAACTGATGCGGCCAGTTGGTGAGCCGCCAGCTAGTTAAAGAATGGTTACTGTAGGTCCATCTCTGCCAGGTGCCCAGCAATGGCAGGTACTGGTAGGTGTCTCATATTGATTGGCCCTTTCAATAGGGTTGACACTATAACAAACTTTAGAGGTCCAGGTGAAAAAATACAGTTAAATGTACATGTATTTATAAATAAAAAACGATAGAGGCTGTGAAATGGCCCTTTTTCTGAACATTACATTACTAGCATAATAACCATATTACAACTGAGTTGTGGCCCTTGTTCTTAAAATTCAGACTTTTCACCTTTATTATTACTATTTCAGGTTGGATCATGTATTGTAAATGCTGATAAAAGGGTCATCAGTACGGGATATAATGGAATGCCGAATGGTTGCAACGATGATGAGATGCCGTGGGGAAAACATTTAACAGAAAAATTGGAAAACAAACATTTATATGGTACGTAGATATTTAACTGCTAGTACAACAGTTATTGCTTAGCTAAATCTGCTTTTTTAAATTTCTTTTATTTTAAGCTCGACTTTTCGAAGAAAAAGCGTTGAGCTCTTGCCGTGCTGTGATTGTCAAAGTTAGTTAAGTTTATGATAACCCAGGGACCTTTACATCGAGTTATCTGCCCTTGTTTCTCTTAGAGTTTTCACTCGCAGATGACCAAGGGTACTATCAAGTAAATGTATGAGAAAGTCGAGTGTCATTTGATGATGCAATACAAAAAAGCATTATCTAACTTGTCCATAATTTGCAAACTATAAATGATTAGAGCATAGGTTTAAGATACTTGTAAGTGCTTTGATAAAGCAGCGTCCAGGTACATGTACTTAGTCCCCTCTGAATGCGCCCATGACTTATATCTCTTTAATCAAAATTCGTTCAAAAAGTAGCTTATACGTTCACATATTCCTATATTTCAGTTTGTTGTTCGGAGATGAATGCCATATTAAGCCGGTTACAGACAGACTTTGGACAATGTACTATCTATGTAACGTTATATCCATGTAATAAATGTGCCAAGTTAATCATACAGTCCGGTATCGCTGAGGTTGTATATCTGGACGACAAACATCATTATAAGGTCGAAACAAAGGCTTCCAAAATCATGTTTCAAAAGGCAGGAATTAAAGTCAGGTATGTATAGTGTTCCTCCATAATTCAATGTATAGCGTGCTTGTCATCTAATCTGGCGAACCGGGTTGAAATATAGATGGAAGTACTCATATGCCTGCCATATTTCACTAGAAAGCTGACTGGTGAACAAAAGCCTATGCTCAGCATGTAGTAGATCTAGTTAAATTTAAGTCCTACAGGTAATCTGAAAAGCAGTATTCCCCGAGCTGTGGTTAGTTTACTAGATTTGTTGCCTGAAGGTCAAGCCCGAGTACTGGCTGGTTGAAGGTCCCTTTTGGAATATTTGATAATCCTCAACTATCTGACAGGGTTCCCACGGTCAGGGAAACTAAACTTTTTCAAGGTCATGGAAAAGTCAGGGAATTAAGAAATTAGTCAGGGAAATTTGAAAATTGAGCAATAGTCAGGGAAAAGTCAGGGAATTCTTCATTAAAGATCTCAATAAGTGTAATTTCCTTCGAAGAAAATACCCAAAACAGAACAAAAATCCTCGCTCGCTGAGGTTAATTTTAAACCATGATTATTTTAAGGTCATTCAACAGTCCAAACTACTACCTGGCTCCATATAAAGCAAATATAACCTCCTTTTCATTGTTTCTATTGGGCTATTTTGTTCAAACTAAAAGGCCGGATCGCGCAAAAAAGTCAGGGAAACTGCTGTCTGGTCAGGGAAAAATCAGGGAATTTTTTCTTAGAATATTTTTGGGAACCCTGTCTGAGAAGTTGCTGATTCCAGGTGGAAGGGTGACTTTGTTAGTACTGGTTAAAATACAGAGCAGGAAAACTTTTAGGGTGAAATTTATTTTTTTTCTCCACATTATCGGAGCGCTCAACGCGTTTCCAGCACAGATTTATAGCATTTAACTAATATCAATCTTCATGGAGTCAAGTGTTAATTAATACAAATATGCTGCAAATTAATTTTAACTCTTTATTTTGCTTTCAGACAATATAAACGATCAAACTTATTACTGAAGATTGGACACGTTGAGAGCAAATTATGACGACAATTCTCAACATTATGGAGGGAAACAGAAATCAAACTTTGTGATATTTCTATGTATATATTTATTTATTTATCATGTATAAAAAGATTTGTACAAATGAGTGATATACAGTTATTGTTTTAATTTTCTCAGTATGGAAACGCGACTCATAGAAAAATATTAATATGCTATCTTTCTGCATGAATACATTAGTGATTTCAAAATTGATATGTTCACACCTGAACTAGTATACAAAAAGCTTTTTATGTATTTCTGTAGAAATAAGTTTCAACTAAGTCAAGCAGTAACATTTTTTTTCGTAAAAATGTTATAATTTTCTAAGACTGAATTTCACTACATTTTCATAATGCAAAGAGGAAAATTAAAAATTTGAGATTGTTTTGCTCCGTGATAAACTTGTGTCTGAGAGCAAAGACATTTGTGAAACATAATAATTATTTAGAGAACACACGTTATTTACATAAACCCTCTACTACAAGAAAAAAATAATTTCCTGTATTTGAAGCACTATGAAGAACATCTTTTAAATATACAGCAAACAATTTAGCATTGATAGATTTTAAGGCCCTCTAACACAATGACAGCAACAAAAACCCTATTAAAGTATAAACTTGATGAAATGGAGACAAAGGGAAACAACTCAGTCTAGCTTGAAGGTGAGTAAGTCAACACTCAAAGTGGTTCTGTAGGATTCAATGATTACCAAACGGTCCAAAAATATTTTATATTATAACTTATTATTATTTTATTACCACTAGACGCATGGGTGTGGAATTCTAGTGTCCGACTTGCATGACTTGGGCTTTTTGACTTGTGGGCAAGTGGATTTTTCCGTCCAGCTTGCCCATGGGCAAGTGCAAAATTAACATGAGAAAATAACTTTTAGTGTACTATTTCACCTTAAGACATCAGCAAATCCCTGAATTCTTACTGAAAATGATGCAGTATCTGAGGAACACAGTAGGCTACTCTCAAGCTTGACAAGATTAATTGTTGAAACTCAAATTTTGTTGCTTTTTGTGTTCTTCTGGGCAAGTAGATTCAGTCTTTGGGCAGGTGTATTTTTCAGTCCAACTTGCCCATGGGGAAGTGAAAATTTTGAGCATTTCCACACCCCTGAGACGGCTACAAGGTCATCAGAGAATATTAACCTATTATTAACCTTGAACCAGAGGAATAAAGGCAGGGAAAGTTGGAATGTATAAATGAGATAAAAATATACAATGATGAATGCGCATATCTTACAAGATGCATTAGGTAATGAATAAATGGATGATGGTTAAAAAGTTTCAAAAACTGTTTACAAAAATATCATACAAAGTATACAACAATTCTATTTACAATTTTGTGTAAAATGTCCTCAGTTATGACAAGAGCAAGACTAAATAAACACACAATATGCGCTCTGTGATATACAAATTGAATATAGTTTTAAAATCAAATCTATAAAGGGGTCTTATCCATAATGTTTTTAAACATTTGACATCATATTAATGCAGTCAAGAATACATAGCTCCATTAAGCTAGGTTTTCAAAGTTGATTTTTGTACATAATGGAGTCCAAATTTTTAAACATGTCTTTGCACTACAGTATTTACACATAAGTATCTGAGTTAGTAATTAGTGTCACAAACTTTTCTTTCGAAACCTACAATTAATTTCAATGCCACTTCAAGTTCCAAGATAGTTAGTTCTGATCTTATTGAAGTTACAAACAAAGTTTTCTTAATGATACTTGAGTACAACAATTGAATTTCAGGGTATGCATATATTATGTGTGTTTAATAGTTAAATTTATAATTGTCCACGAAAAGTCATGTTTCACAGATCTCTGTTTAACACAGATTTCGGTTCACTGTTGTCAAGGTAACACAGATCTCCTTTGTCAACGTAACACAAGATTACGGTTCACCGTTGTCAAGGTAACACAGATCTCAGTCGTCTAGTAGTAACCCAAACCATGTCGTTTCTTCTCACCAGCAAACCTCAGTTCTCTGTCAGTCTCTTCCAGTATTTCTTGTTTCCTGGCAATCAGAATTGTGGCGAACAAAATCTGAAAAACCAAATAAAACATGTTGGGTAATAATCATATTAGGGTTTTCGGCAACGCAAAATTATGCATATATGGATGCGTACTTCTTTAGCCTGAGGCTACTGTAGTACAAACTCCATAGAGCACCAATCCCTCATAAGCAAATTTATTATTAATTTGCTACTATTTACTGTATATTTTACCTCTCTAAAGCAACAAACTCTGTTGAACAATTTAACTTTTTTGTTTCCCAAAGAGTGTTGCTCTAGAGAGGTTGAATTGTATAAAGAATTACTTGACCAATATTTATTCCAGTATAAAGAATTACTTGACCAATATTTATACCAGTATAAAGAATTACTTGACCAATATTTATACCAGTATAAAGAATTACTTGACCAATATTTATTCCAGTATAAAGAATTACTTGACCAATATTTATTCCAGTATAAAGAATTACTTGACCAATATTTATTCCAGTATAAAGAATTACTTGACCAATATTTATACCAGTATAAAGAATTACTTGACCAATATTTATACCAGTATAAAGAATTACTTGACCAATATTTATTCCAGTATAAAGAATTACTTGACCAATATTTAATGGTGCGTTTCATGCTCAAGGTTTTAGTAATTGATTTTTGCGAAATACCAGCTGTACAACATGTACAAAGCTACAACAAGGAAACATAACAAAAACAGTGTTGGATAATGTGCAATGGAGTATGACTTTGGATCCCACTAATTGTGCAAAATATTTCCATAAAATTTACAGGGTTATCTTTCTTGCATTACAATCTGTATAGAAATCCTAGTAAGTCTACCGAGAAGTTATCTCCCTTATATAACGTTGGGAATTTATAATCAACATTTTATATTTCAAAGTTGTTTCCCATTCCTTTATAACGTGTTATTGATTACCACACGTTTTAAAAATTTGTTGAATAAATATTGTTTAAACTAACATTTTATATGTTCTAATGAGCGTAAACCAAGTTACTTACATTACATAATGTTCTACCCAGCCAGTACAACCATGTCCATACAACATAGGCAAGTCTCTGAAATATAGATACAACAATGTAAATATGTAATCACTATAGCAAATAAAAATATATTAGATTTTATGTGTCCAATAAAAAACGTATGCGTCCAAATACGCGTAATTTTGTATGTGACATTCAACGAATCATTCCATGTCATTTTTTTTATTAATCACAAGGTTGTCTGGATTTATTTTGCAAACTTGAAAGAGACAAATAATTGACTGTAAAATATGCAGTTTGTTTAGACCTCTGGAATTACTTATTACTTTCATTACAGAACGATATTTCAGTTACATTTGTAAATTAGGCTACTGATTCAACTAATCTGTTTTCATGAGTAGAACTCTTAACAGTAATTGTACTTTTTAAGTTTCCAAAGGGAACTAGAAACTTCTCCACCTGTAGAGGAAAATTCTCATTGCTGTAAACTTTCATGGAAGCCTAATTGATCTACTGGGACAGTTAATCAAACGGGAATTTCTAGGTAACAAATCCAGCACACTAACGGGTCAGTAGTAACCACTGAACCATGATCATTGCTGTAAAACATTTTGCTGGCTTAGAATGAGAAGGCCACTTACGACCTTAAAAGACTAATGCATATTTGAAGTCTACATCATAGGGCGCTTCATATAGATCTAAACCTATTTTCATGAAATTCGGAAATTGTCATCTTGACCAAACTGAATTTGAAAAAGCTTGTTTCACAATAACTAAAGAGTGATTGTCATACAGTTTTTCTTGTTTTCTCAAAATATTGATTTTGTAGTTACGACCTTCTCATTCTAAGCCAGCGATGTAGACTAAGAAGGAAGTATAAAACAGACACTAATAATACTGGTATACTTACGAATGTGTTCATGCCATAGTAAGCATACTCGAAGACAGAGAAACAGAATTCAATGAAGATATAGATGATGAATAGAACAATAAACCATTTCAACCAGTACATGTACATCACAAAATGCTGAAATATAAACACAATTGGGTAATAATACAGAGATTGAAGTTCTACAGGTCAATACAGTATTTCATTCATAAACTAACCTACATAAATTCCCTGTCAGGCTGCCACATTAAACAATACACTGGATGAACCAGCATTTTAAGACCTGGAACTAACTTAGGTTTGATAAATGGTATGTTTCTGCCTGGGATTAAACCCAACAATTTGCTGACATTAACGAGCAGGAGTTGAAACATAACTGCACTCCTTAGTAAAGGTGTCTCGAAGACTATATAGACTGGCCCTTTAAAATGTTAAGGGCCTTGGGAACAAGAAGCAGTCATAGACAACCATGTCCCCTCCGAAGAGAAGATAATCAACAAAGGACCATTACTCAGACAAAAATGGTTGAATCACAAAAATATTCTGACAATATGTGTTGTAGGTTCTGATAGCAGTTTGTGAAAGTTTCATCAAAATCCCTTGTCAGAAATGTAGGAGGAGTTGCACACAGAAGCCTACCATTATCATATCCCCTAACCTAGGCGGGGATAAAAAAGTAAGGATAACAAAACCAATTTATACTTACTCTGTATGTGACTTGCATCAACATGAATATACTGAAGAAGCAGATGACCACATGATTGAACGTACATACAATATCACTCGCCAAAAATGCTGAAATATACAAGAAACACAATTAATTTCTCTTGACGCCAGAGGCTCGCTTAATAAAATTTCCAAAACTTGTTTAATATCAATTGACAACTCGTCATAGATCCTCTATATCTATTTTTTTACTGTAACTTAAAAGCTTTATCAAAAGATCATAAATGTTGATATCCAGGTGCATTTCATACTGAAGCATCACTTACCATATTAAAATTGAGCAATAGAATATATATACAGTTTATGGAAGCAATCTATATTGTTACGGTAAGATTTGAATTGTAGTTGTGAATATTATAATAAGTTGTAAACAACCATGATAATAGGCTTCAAATCTTAAGTAGCAGCAATAAGCCAATATATTTCAGGGTTCTCAATAACAGCAAGCTACAGACCAAATTGACTGCTGAAGAATAATTTTAGCACAATTTAAAAAGTTGCACTAAGGACCTTATCTGGTCTGTTGGATGAGGATTTTGGCCTTATTGAGAACCCTGTATTTTCATGTAGATGGTGACGTAAAAGTGGACAGTGTTATAATATATACCTCTCCATTGATGTGATCTCCATGGTGTGTGGAATCCCTGGCTGATCTCAAACTCTGTACCAATAGCCAACAAATCAACCAGTCGCATAATAAGCGCAAAGAATGATGTGATCTGAAAAACATTTATACAACCATTATATTTGACAAGTTAAAAAAGTTTGCTCAGTCACCATTTTCTCAACCAACAGAACAGAAGTACAACCTTTCACTAGACATTTGATCATTTTTTTATATATGCTATATAAGCATTCTGAGGTGTACATGTAATCATGTATACATGCAAGCCGCTGGGAACCACGATACTACAAATTGAATTGCTTGAGAAATTGGCAGCTGAGGGACCCTTGAATGTTAAAGAAAGTAGTCAGAATAAATGTATAACAGTTGTTTAAATTGACGAAACTGTGTGCCCGTGCGAGAGCCAGTGCTGTCATGCAACTCACATTTTGATCAGGCATTCAAGGTTACATCAACTGACATGCAACTTTGCAATCCAACCAGGGATTCAGGTCAAAGCATATTGAGCACCTACGATCAGCTAGACACTTATGGACTTAACACGGCCAAGTGACGGACACATTAATAACAACCTCAGAATGATAAGTTTAATCAGTGAGTATTAGTCATCTTTCATAATAGTTCTACTAGTAAAACTCAGATACTCGCGGTATGAATATGCTCCTATACTGAGTTTTATAGCTCTATTAATAGCTCTCCATAGCAAAGTGTAATTTGCAAACTAAACCACCTATTCTGTATTTAACAGCTAACATGGTCATAGTAACGCTTATTTCATTCATAAAATACAAAAACATCTTTAAATATACCTTTACACAACCAATATTAGATAAAACGTTTTTCTGACAGCCGCCGTGAATCAATTTCAGTTGACTCCATTTTGGTTATCTAATGTAGACGCACGTGTCTTAGACAAAATAATTAATCTGTACAGAGTAGTCGTTCTTGATTATCGTTCCGGATTTTATGTTCCGGATACCGGGTTTTAGCCACTTTTTTCGTCTAATAAAAATTCGCCATATTGTTGTTTGTCAACATTCTGGAAATTTCAGTAATTTGGCAGTGGAAGTGAAACTGGATTAATTTGTGCATCAGTGACGTTAGTGTTCTTGCAAATATTGGTATTGAACGATAGGAAAGGTATTTATGAAGGCATGTGTGGTGTGCTTTAACTGTATATTGATTTTAAATGCTCTAAATCGGTCACCAAACAGCGACAAAGAATCGTGTCGCAAAAAGCTAAGCACATCTAAGAGCGTCTTTTTAGCACCCTAGATTGTGAAACATAGTGTAGCATACCGTGAAGCAATCGCAGGGTCTATCATTAGCACTACTTTCATAACAGAAACAGTCACTCATGAAGTTGAAAATTATTTTGATCAAATTCAAAGAAACATGGCTGGTTATTTCATTATTTGGAGCAAGAACTCTTGCAGGATTACAAAATCAACCAACATAACAAGATAAGGGTTTTAAAATCGACAAAAAATGCACTTGTAATTGAAAACATCAAAAACCGGAAATGATCTTGTTTACCTGTATTTACCTGACACAGGTGTGCATTTGTTTTGAACATTTCGGATCGAGGTCGGTGACATTTGGAAGAAAATAAAGTATAGAACTTGTATGGATACTTACAGCCACAAAGATGAAGCAAACCATGGACGCTGTCCTTAAATTCCAACACAGAAACCTGTGCATGAACGCCATTTTGGACGATTTTTCGAAATAGCCTCGTTTTGAAAATAAACACCTGAGGGAGAAGTTATTTTCACAGGTAAGTAATTTGCACACTCATCGATAAATAATGAACTAACTCTTACTTGTCAACATGTATTTCAATTAAAATCAAATGTATAATGAACTACTTCAATTAATTTGAATTGAGTATGTTTTATTAAAATAATTAAAGTGTAAACAAATTGCGTAAAATGTTGTCAATGTTTCTCCCTATGATTATACATAGTAGTCTCCTCTGAAATGACGGAATTTTACACGAGTTACTTCCCGTTGAATAATGACTCGTGCGCGCGCCAATATTTAAAATGTTAGATCATAATTATATAGACCATAGGCATTTGGTTTCAACTGTGCGTAAATTAATATTATTTAATTTATAAATTGAGGAGAGAAAGTATTTACAGTGCATGACTCGAAACCTCGACTCACTGGCTTGCAAGTCAGGCGCTCTACCAACTGATTGAGCTTATCGAGCTTTTGGCACACGAATCACAAAATTACGTGCTCCAACTTGAGATTTGTTTCAAACTCAGACTCTGGTAAAATGTGAGCAAATTTTAAAATTATAATTTCAAAATGACACCGTATCGGAAATGAAGCAACACCATTTTGGAGCTACATAGGTTGTTGTTCTGCAGAGATTGAAAGTTATAAAAAAATCAGCTTAATGGAAATTTTGAAATGTATTGTATTTCTATTGGAGATTGAACGATTGGGACCTGATGCTATATAAACACATTGACAGCATGGCAGCATCCATGTGCTGTATATTCGCAGTCCGGGATTGGGCACGAACCAGCAGGTATGATATACGTACGGCGTACACTGCGTTCATAAATAAGAACTTTCTCTATGTGTATATACATGTATGTGTATTTATTACCATTGAACGCAGTCGGAAAACATACAAATGACAATTGATTACTTTCAATGATGGAATGATTAATGAGACTAATAATGATATTCCTCTAGGGTCCATCTCAATGCTACAGTGTCCCCTTTGGGTATTGGGTTCGATCCTAGACCACGACATATCAGAGGCGTGATAATGGTACTGATTTCTTCCTTGCTTGCAAGAAATGAAAAATAGCCCATGTTTTCTTTATGATTGTTGTAGCTCTTTACATAATAATTCTAAACAATATAAATACTTGTTAATATTAGTTTTCCTGTTTAGCTGATACACTAAAAAAAAGTCTTAAGGAAAATTTGAGATTTGAAGAAAATTTTAAGTTTTCACTTAAGATGCATGTATCAATAGAACAGGTCCTGCGAGACGAAAGACAATATTAATACACATGCGTAGATCAGAACCGTTACCGGTAATGCACATAAAACATAACAATGATATTGACGATCGTCTGTGAAGCTGTCAGCATGGAAATTATTCATGTTATTGTCGTCAGTCTGATGGTCTCAGAATTGAATTAATCCTGTTGAAATTAGCTACGTGAATATCAAATTCAATATAGGAGCCAATTAAATCAGCATTATGATAAGAAAAAAACATGTTCTGAGATGGAGTCCGAAAACAACATGCAATCGAAACAACTCGGGTCTTTCCGACATGTTGATTTAACTGTAATCTCTCGGACATTACTGGCCATGAGTTTCCGGTTCCATGACGGAAAGATCCCGAGTAGTTACGATTGGGAATTTGGGATTCCGAAAAAACATACTATAATTAAAGAAACTGATGAGCAAGTGAGGGACGGGCGGAAATGTCGCGCGAATTAATGCATTTACTATAAAAAGAAATGCACTTTGGTTATGATAATATTGAGAGAAAACCCTCTTAAGTCGGCAAAGATTAACAATATGCGCATGATATTGAGTACACTGTAGTTCCAAAATGGTGTGAGTACAAGCGTGTATATTGATGGGCTTAAGTAGCATTCATTCAAAACCTTTACTTGTATATAATTTAGTTGATGCGATGAATCGTAAAATCTTAATCCATCTTTTCTCTAATTCAGTGAACTGCAGCTAAAAGTCGATATTAAGTGAATATTATTGAATATTCAAAATGCCAATATGGTTATTTGAATAGTTTAAATCATTCGAGCGTGCTGAATTGCTAATCTTAATATTAAGTTGTAAATTCAACGGAGATGGAAAACATACACAATATAAACTATGAAATGGATGCTAGCTTAGAAATAACACTGATAAATTCTCCGAACAGAATCAAGTGGAAATATACATAAATGGATGGATACCATCAGGAATGAGGTGTCCGTGTCGAGAGTGATTAATAAACGTGTCAGAAATAATATTTCACTGTCTCGTGGAATGAATGAATATCAACAGTACTTACTAGCATACGAGTTCTGAAATCGCACGCTTTCACTATATATGGTCCACTTTAGTGGGCTAGTTTCTTTATAATTATTATTTTGTGCGTATTTTTGTGATAAGCTGTAAACTATAAACTGTAACAATGGCTCCTCCACGTATTTATGATTGGAACATGACCGAGGAGGACCATAAACGCTTGGTGGAATTACGTAAACTTATTGACATCAAAGAGGTTTGATTTCATTTTGATCTTTTAAAAAAACACACCAAAATTGTCACAATAGCAACCAAAATCCAGAGCATTAAAAACTTCATTTTTTGGCTTTATAAATATAAAATGCATGATAAAGAATATTTTTTTATTCAAACGTTCCGCCACAAAACCCTTTTGTTATTTTGTTGTCATGGTAATAATTTCAATAATACTACATTTAAAGTGACCGTTTTATAAGAATCATCCAATGCTTTACTGAATGACAATGTAAACATTCCGTGATAAGTCAATTATAGTACAAAATCTGTCAGGGAAGGCAGCATTAACTGAAACAGGCGAGCACAGAATACAAAAATAACACAGACCATTATCGCCCAACAAAATGCCGAACAAACAAATGAGCAAGAAAATCAATATTTGCATTTCATAATATACCCGAATACATGATACTATCAGAAAATTGTTTACAGAACTTCGACATCTCCAGTTTAATAAGACGAGCGGAAACAACAGACGCCTACATACTGACGGCAAAGTTTCGCTTGAAGCTAACCGCCACAGAACGCAATAAATACTCGAAGAAAATAGTCCGTAAACGTAAGCGCCCACTACCCGTCACTCGGCGTAAAGCAGGTTCGACGTCCGTTGACGATGTAGATAGTGATGAACATGAAGACCCTAAGGAACCTGAATTCGACTTTGATGGTTCGTCCTTTAAGACTTTATCTATGTTAAATGTCTATCTTTTCTATGTATGTAAATGTGTTCGTTTTTTCCCTGTCAACACTATGTAACTTTATATATGTTATGTCCTCATGGGTCTGTGACCTTTTGGAAATGAAAATGAATTATATAAATTATATCGTAACAACTCCATTATAAGGAACACGACTTTGCCCCATTTGTTGAATTTGCATCATTAAAAAAGCTGAATGACATTGTGCCAGTAATTACAAACACATGTACCGACCCTATGGTGGGGGTTCTGAGTGTTGTCTATTGTCATGTATACTTCAGCTGACGACGACCATAAGGCGAGACACAGACGCACCAATCATTGCCAGGATATGTATATGAAGGCATGTAAGGCGTACAAGGTGTATCCCATAGCTTACTTCCACGATAAAGGTCTCAGACAAGAAAAGTGCTTCCTTCGTCACCGTCAACTTATTGCTAAAGAAATCAAGACAATTTGTGTTGCACTACTTGTAAGTGTTCTTACGCGGAACTTCAATTACCAGAGAATATGCGGGATAATTGTTTTGGCTCGTCATTACGTCGAACTACTTTGTTTTTATCTTTTTATTTACGCATGATTACGCGGTACTTCTTTTTGTAACTATGTTTTGTGTATGTATCATCACGCAGAAATGTTTTTCGCTAAATATCCTTACGCGGAAGGGTAAGTGGATACAACTTCTACACGTGGAATTTGTTTAGTCTGTATCACTATCCTAACGCGGCTCTTTATCAGTATATCTAGTGAAATCCAAAATACTTTGAAATTAGAGACTAGATGATGTTTTGGTTCCACATGATTTACACCAATATAAATACCATAATACTTCCTCTACAAAAATTGCTTCGTGTTGAGTGCCTTTTGTGATCTACTGTTTCTGGTGAATGATCCTTTTCCTGCTCAATTGATGTCAACCGTTTCCTGTGAATAACGAATTGAGGATTACATTCTCTTTGGTTACAGAGCAATAATAGTGTGGAGGTACTAGATGTCTGTGATAATGATATGGGAGCTAAAGGTGCAGAATATATCGCAGAGATGTTGACAGAAAATATATTCATACATACACTGGTCAGTCAACCATACATTTGTACTTAGAATTTATAAAGTTGTGTTGTACTTAGGATTTTACGCTTACCTTTGAATCATTACGCGGGACTTCTTTTTAATGTATCAATATACGGGACTTCTTTTCAATGTATCTTTACGCGGGACTTCTTCTAATGCACAAATGTATGATTATGATTAAGAATTTTCATTATGTGAAACTTATTTTGTCCGTATTATTACGCGCAACGCTGTACGAACTTTCTTTACATTTACCAGTAACTGAATGCCATTATTTTCAACAGTTTATTGCTATTTAATTGGAAGCAGTACCGTTAAAATCCGAGTGCCCTTCAGGACTCCTTGTTGCAACGGGTCCCTGTATTATATGTGATCCTGGCTGCGATTTCTGGCTTACGTCGCAAATGACGTCGACGTCAAATCAAGTTTTCTGTATTACGTAACTTATGACTCGACTACGATTGACACAAATGACTTAGTTGTAAAGAAAAAAATCCTAACGTAATATTTTTAATCTGTTTCTATGAAACCAGGGATTGGCTGACAATAATCTAGGAGTGGTTGGAGTGAAACAAATTGTTGATGTTGTTGTATCAGAGGACAATATCAAAAACCTGGATTTATCTGGTACGTCAATTTATTAATATATGTTCTTAAAACACCATTCTGAAACGTGATTTTGTTGTGAAAACTTCACGTCGACAAACATTAAGAAAACAGCTGTAACTTCGTAAAAATCGTACTATGAACAATTCATGTTTCGAATTTCCTGCATTTTCGAATCCATAGACAAAGAGAGCATACGAGAGAGTGAAAACATAGACTATATATGGATGGTTAGTTCTTTATGTCTGACTCTTGCGAGAATGCCACCGTTTCTGTAGAGCTTTGGAATGTATATTCATTACAGTTTTGGTAAATACTATGATGTCTACAGCATTATTTTGTTCGTTTAAGGCAACAGTATACGAGAATGTGATGCTGAAGTTTTTCGTCCGTTGTTTGAGGTACGTCATGCTTAGAACCTAAAACCTATATTTGAAGTTTCCAACAAACCAATGCATGGACAGCCATGGCTGGAGCTTGAAATGAATTTAATTTTTTAATAATCATATCGAACAAACGATTTCTGACTGGAATTGATATCAGAAAATCCTCATAACAGTCTTATAACCTAACTATCCTTCAAACCCGTTGGTCATTAGTCAACCTGGCAGGAAAAAATTATAACCTCGCACTTACAATTGTCCCCTTAAACATTTCCAACTTTCCGATCCATTGACATACACGTGTTAAAAATGTTATAAGTACACCAACATGCAATGCGTATAATTTTTTTTATTATACATGATATCATATTCATTTTTTGCATGTCTTCATGCGAGTATTATAGCAGCAATATCCGATAATTCGAGGAGTGTAATTTGCCCGATGTGGGCAGTGAACCGTAAATTTTCAAATTGTACAAAATGCACGTGAAAAACAAATGATTTTCACACAAAGTCTCAAAATATTACATAAACATTGTCAATCAATACCCTCACCAGGAAAACACAAAACCGGAAGAATTACGATAAGATACCGTACAAGAGAGGTTTGTGGAACATACTTGTCTCAGTAAATGACAGTAAATAGCCTAGTGTAGCTAAGGCCACCACGACCTTGACCTTTGACCCATCGACCTCAAAATTAGTAGGAGCCTACATCCAATGATTAGCAACCTCTCTGTAAAGTTTTACGATCTAAGATCCTATATTTCTTATGTTGTTGACCAGTGATTATTGTGTGTTCAAAGGTCATGGTGAGTTTGACCTATGATCCAAAATGACATTGAAATTGAGTCGGGCACTCCGTGGAGGATCAATAATCTCAAATTAAAATTTTTGAATCCTAGGTCCATCCGTTTTGGAGTTATTGTTGGAAAACCATTCGACATGTCAACCAACCGACTATTTGCACTTAACTCTATGTACTGTATTGGTGTACTTATAACATTTCATGAGTGTACTCCTGAGTTAATTTTGAATAGTTGTGTTCGAATAAAACTTAAACATTGACCAAGCCAGTTCATGCCTTGTTTGAATCGAGAAAGTTATACATTTAACACGATTGTGCCGTCAGAAAATCTTGTTTACAATGTATCTTTAAAAAAAACAACCTAGAAAACATCTTAAATTCTTTTGTAGAATACGTCTACTCTGAAGGAACTGAATCTGTCACATAATGAGCTACGCGAGGAGGGTGGTGCTATCGTTGCTGAGGCTCTAATGGACAATGAAACCATTGAGACCCTCGATTTGAGCTGGAATCACCTAAGGCGTGATGGAGGTTGCTACATCGCCGAAGCTTTGGCGGTAAAACATTCACAAACTTGTTAAAATCCATCTACAAAAAAATCGTTCTGAATGTGAAGCATAACATTTGACAATAGTACATGCCATAACTATGATATTTGAATTATTTCTATAAACATAATTACATGTACCTTAATTCCGGAAAGAAAGAAAAATTATAAGTAAGTACAACTTTATTTATCATTACTTCGGCCAAATAGTATTTTGCAATGTAATTACTGTGAACAAAACTACAATTAGCCTTTGAAAAGAATCTTCGTTCGAAGTATTAATAGACACGTTTCCCCTGTCTGGCATACGTTTCAGCAAGATTTTAATCACGAAAAATGTTTTAGGGAATATTAAACACATGACAAATACAAAGCATGCTACTTATTTCAGGAAAATAAATTCTTGAAGAAGTTGAACATTGCTTGGAATGGGTTCTTTCTGGATGGATGTGGCGAGCTAGCTAAAATGCTGGGAAAGAATACAACACTGATAGAACTGGATGTAACCTGTAACAGAATCAATAAAGACTGTCTGGAAAAACTGCTCGGAGGATTGAAGAAAAATACTACACTGGAATGCCTGCATGTAAGTCAATCATTTCACATACCAGTCCAGTAAAAATATATCCCTAAAAGGGGATCACAATACTGTTTGTAGAAAAATATCTAAAGAAGACCAAAAGGTCGAACTATTGAGTATAAAGAGAGATTTTCCTTCAAACATAACGTACTAGTATTCATTGTTTTGAAACTAGTCGTGGACAATGACTGGCCACAAAATGTTGTTTTGGTGTTTAACCGGTTGCTCAACATTGTTATCAACATTGCATAAGTTGTATAAGACTTTAATTTTTTTAGTATGTTTACTCATGTACTCTCACCAAAAATGTGTTTTAATTTGTTTCATTCTTCTAGTTTCCTGGAGTAATTATTTCATTGTGTTTCGAGTTATTCTACAGTATTTATAAGTAGTCAAAATTTGGTATTGCTTTCTTGACACTCGATTAGGTTTGTTCAAGAACGAAAGTCCTCTGTATACTTAATTGCATTTTGTCTACTGTAAGTTGCACATTTAACAGGAAAAGATAAATAAATGTGCACACCGATTCATTACCCGATTTTATATATAACATATATAATGAATATTCTGATATTGAAACGCCCAACTCTGTCACTTGTGGTTCACCTGTGAATGTTCGACCAGAAAGTAGTTGGCTATGACATTAGCGTTTGTAATAGGCCATACTTACCAATTT
Organism: Spisula subtruncata; assembly: GCA_963678985.1. Taxonomy (NCBI): domain Eukaryota; kingdom Metazoa; phylum Mollusca; class Bivalvia; order Venerida; family Mactridae; genus Spisula; species Spisula subtruncata. The sequence goes on along the minus strand of OY787665.1, from coordinate 1,761,047 downwards.
TGAAATGGAACTGATCAAAGGTTTTCATTTCAGATTGGATTGAATCCGCTAACACCAACAGGAGCTATGATGATATTAGAGTTTCTACGTGATACACCAACCAGTGGTATCTGGAGGCTTGACATAACGGTTTGTATTAGTAGAAGGAACTTTTGCTCCTTTAAAAATACCCCCTTTCAATGTTCTAGTTGATTTAACGGACTGTAACAACTGCCTGGGTTATATTCCCTGTTAATCTCTGAAAAAACTCTATACACCAAAAGATTCTAATAAATCAATACTTCATAAAATGCAAAACCTAATATCTACCCATTTTAGTACATCATATTTGGTTCCAAATCGGAACACATTGTTCACTTTACGATTTTTGCACGAAAAGCCATTGCTTATCATGAAAGCCGACAGAACAATTTCAATCGAATTGTTGTTTTATTAATACAAAAAAAATACACCGATTGGAGATCGAAATATGACATTGAAGTTTGGAAATACAAAAACCAGGAACATTTATATAAATAAATATCCTTTACTGCGAAGGCTGAACAAAGATCGGGAACCAAGCTAACACATTTGACTGTATTACAGGACCAACAAGTGGAACCAGCGTTTGTTGAATTGTTGAATGAACTTCAGATTTCTAGATTCAACCTCCAAGTTATACACGGAACAGTGAGTAACACCTGTTATCATGTCTTACTTTTCTTTCCATCATATTGTTATTGTAGTAATTTGACTTAGACAGTCGCGGTCATTCAGTTTATTCCCTGTTATATAGACTAATGTTCTCCGACGAGACAGGTGTGTTATCCAAGGAATACGGGAGCACAATACTTAAATGAAGACATTTTGTTTCTGAAGCGTGCACATGCATGGTATATCACCGATACAAACACTTTTTATTTCAGTTCATCTCTAGTTGGGATGGAAACACCTAAAACGGTTTTGGTAATATCATGTACCATAGACTAACATCTTGTTTATACTTGTCGTAACATAACACGCACAACTTTTTGACAGATATTAAATTGGTCTGGAGCCATGTGAAATATAATTCGTTCAATGCATTATCATTTGTCGCGATAAACAATCGGCATTCACATTCTGTTTTCCTGTGATGTATGCAACTTTTGTTATACAATGATATGGTTTATGCTCACAGCGTGCACGATGTAGAAGTTGTTAGAAAGTGCGTACACTTGTTTGTTAAGCAATCACCGGTTACATGTATTGAACAATGGATACCAGAATTATAATTTGGTAATCAAGATCTTCCATGTTTTTATTTGAAGGTATTGGGACATGATAAACTTATTGATGACGACCAAGAAATGCAGTTGATGGATGAGAACCCTATTATTGTATTGATGGAGTTTGGTAAATTGATGGGCTTCCGTCTAATGGACTTGTTTGCATCGCTTGATAAAGATGGAAGTAAAACCTTAAGTCATGAAGAAATACGCGAAGGACTTCGGGTATGTGTGTGTGGGTGTGCTATATTTTCTTGTCTTATTTGCAATCCTGTCCTGTTTGGTCCCTTTCGTGTTTTTCTGTTTCTGCTGAGCTTTATTTTCTATGGCCGTTTATCGTTTTTGGTCATTACAATCTGAATTGATACGGTTATAACCTTTTTAAGATCGATTGCGAGTGTGTTTTTGTTGTGACACCTTTGTCCCCTTCTCCGCCCCATTGTCTTTGGTAGTTTATATAGCTTCAATCTCTTCAGTTTGAAAGTTGAGTGTTGCCAGAATTGATACCTATGGTAACAAGGTGAACCGGCTCGTCGGCATCACTAGACTTAAACTTTAAGATTGATATTGATTTGTCTGATCGTCTAAATGGGTTGTTTATGTTTTCAGATGGTTAATATTCCACTAAGTGATAAATGTATTGAGATACTGATAGATAAACTCGATGTAGACGGGGATGGAGAGGTTGACTTTGGGTGAGTTAGTCATTTTTGAAGGAGATAGTTTAAATATCTTAGCCATTCCTTAACACAGGGTGTAAATCGTTTTACATGATTGCATATTTGTTTAACAGTTTTGTAACCCGAAAGGACGACAAGTACAACTCGATGCTTAAGATTTTCGTCAATTATTCACATTGCTAAATTTGCTTTTCTGTCGCCAGAGAGCTGATAGCAGCACAAATAGAACACAGAAAGAAAATGGCTAAATTCTATTTTGCCAAAGAACACAAGTTAGATCTGACAGAAACAGAAATTGGTCGTGTTCGTCTGAAACTCTCTCGTCTGATGGCAAAGGAAATGTCGGGAAATCCGCAATTTAGACGTAAGTGGTTTTAACTAAGTTTTTATGACGTCATCGACTATTAATCGATAAGCTATAAGAAAACGATACTGTCCGTGTAGATTTTAGACTAATTGTCACATAAACCCATATCAGCCTGGGCTCCCTGGTGACTTTGGGAACACTATTTTGAAGCCTAAACTGATTTCAGTCTGGTTTCTTTGGTGACATGAGTTCAACTGTAAACTTAGTCAGGTCCGACTCTAGTCACGATTCAAACAACGTAGAAGTGAAGACTGGTATGATAATTTGGTTGTCAACGCCAAACATAATTTGTTCAACCCCATTGAAATACAAATGATTTCAAAAAAATACAGCATTTATTTTGAAAGACTCACCGATAACAACTACCCCTTACTGGAAATGGTCTGATCCCTAATTAATATGTGCACGTAATAAATTGAATTTGGTGTATGTGGAACATAAGTTATAATTTTATGCATTTGGTTGTATGCCGACGATATTGTAAAACTTGCTGAAAAAATATAAGTGTTGCAATAAAATATGTAAGGATACATGCGTTGGTAATGTCTACACAAATATTATCATTGTTTTTGTGTTTGTTTAAATTTATAGGTCAGTCGAAGCTTCTCCTGGGACAAGTTGGTTTATTGAATGAAATGTTTGAACTGTTTCCGGATCATAGTAATAAGGAGCCAAAGGAGCACAGAGAAGGTGAAGATGGTAGAAGGGGAAGCATGATGCCACATGACGGAGGTCCGGATAGAAGGACTAGCGTGGTTGGGAGAAGAAGCAGTGTCCTGTCACCCGGGAGGCGAAGTAGCGTCTTACATCCTCCAAGTGGCGGTATGGACAGACGGAGCAGTGTGTTGGTTAAGGGGAGAAGGAGCAGTGTCTTGCCAAAAGATGGAAATGTAGCGACAAGGAATAGTGAATCAGTTAAAGGAAGAAGGAGTAGTATCGTACCTAAAGATGGAAATGTATCGAAAAGGAAGAGTAAGTTAAGTAAGGAGAGAAGGGACAGTGTGTTAGTAGAAGTTGAAGATGAAGAGCCAGGGGACAGTCCAACAGTTTAGAAAAAAAAACAGCAAAACGAATATCTGTGCATATGGTATGCTTTTAATATGATGTTATTATTTATTTGTTACATTACATTGTATATATGACTGTAGCGATATTTACTTTTTATTTACAGAAAACATTTCAACAATTTTAGTTTGTCAGTGTTGCTTATTCATAAACCGAGCATTTATAACATTATGAGCAATAGGGCCTTATTTAAATTCGCAGTGAGGAGTTTGACTCCACCACTTGCATCAAAGGTTACACACCAAGTGCATTTAATTCAAAATATCTTAGGCGTATTTGTACACTAGAAGCTTGCTGTATTTAAATGAATTAATTTCGTCCAATTCTTGCGACTAATTACCCATCGCTTGCACCAAGTATTTCATTTAAAACATCTACCGATATATTTAAATACTATACAATAGTATACATGCACACCTTCTCCACCGACAAATTCACTATCGCTTGCACCAAATAATTCATAAATTATATTCATATAGCATCGTTTCTAAAAGGTTAACTGTTAACACTTTAAACACTTTCTCCATCGACACCCTTCCTATTTGAATGCTGTATCCAAAGGATCGAATTTGCAAATGGTCCATTTTCTGCCGACAACCCCCCCCCCCCCCCCCAGTTGCTTGCACTTCTAAACCGAATAAACACTTTATACCTTCTTCTCCAATACCGTTCCTGTTTACACATTGAGCTGTATCCCAATGGTCCATTTTCTCTCGACGAATTCCACATCGCTTGCACCAAATAGTTCATATATAGCATCGTACATGTATATACATATTACACATGTAACAGAATACAAATTTTCTCCACTGATACGCTTTCTATGTGAATATTAAACTTTATCAAATGGATCTCGTCTGGTTCATTTTTTGAGACGAATGTCCCAATCGCTTGCACCAAACATTACATTTTTAAAAATCCCGGGAATAGACAATTAATACTAAACACCATCTCCAGCAATATCATTCCTGTGTAAGTTCTGAGCTGTGTCCACTGGCACTGGTACTTCAGCGTAGATATAAATATCTCGCATACAGGTCAGAGTTTGGTGGGAATTGGTACTTAAACACAAGGTCAGTGTAAACAAGACTGACGCCATCGCGATTATCAGTATTAAAAACAGAATCTTGATCTCTTTCATGTTGCTGATTATCTTTTATGACATTCAATTCCTGTATGTCATTGTTTATCAATTCAATTCCTGGTCGTTTTCATTTTCGTAGTTTGTTTTTAATGACATTTAATTCGGGGTCGTTTCTTTTATTGCATTAATCTCTCATTGTTGTGCTATCGTTGTTTAAATCGTATGACATTCATTATTTGATCGTTTTGATATTTTATGACATTCAATTCCTGCTTGTTTTTATGTCACTATTTATAGTTTATGTCATTCCATTTCTAAATCGTATTGATGTCGTTGTTTTATCTTTAATGACATTAATCCGTAATCGTTTTGATATAGCTGTTTACCTTTTATGCTATTCAATTCCTGGTATCTTTCATGCAGACTGTACCTTTGTCTATCACTTATAAATATTATTTATTTGATTCTGAGTTCCATCATTTTGACTTAAGTTTGTTTTAAAATTTGTACAACATACATATTGAACTAAAAACTGTATACGTTTGTATCCTATCGTAGTTAATTTAAACCGTAAAGGCAATGCGTTTTTACTCGTTTTTCATCTATCTTTAGCAAAACACAATAGATATACCGGTAACTATTTTTACAATATTTCTTTTTTTCTTCAACATTTAACATCTACACATTAATGACAGTATAGCCCTACCAGATTAAACTGAGACTCCTTGAATAATTCGTAAAAGTCCGGAGATAACGGTACAGTGTATATAGTAAATTAACACACAAATCGAGTACAACCTAGCATGGCCGGACAAGCTTTACGGGCTTTGATGAGTGTCAATTAAATCTGGCCAAGCTATACACCACTACGCCATCTGCTAATTCAACTTAATATTGCATATACAGTTCCCACCAAAAATAAATGTACACTTTTTGACAGAATTATAATTTGTTAAATTACTTAACATCTGCTTATTAGATGGTCACAATTATAATAATTCCTGAAACCACAGTTACAAAATGTACTTAAGAAGTAAACAAGAGGCCCCTGAGGGGCCAGTAACGCTCACCTGAGTCATGTGGGAAATTTCAATTTTTAGCTCTGGTGGCCATCTTGTTTAACAGTCCGGAACGATTTCAGCTATTTTGGTTACAGGTCACCCAATGATCATTCCTGTAAAGTTTTATCAAAATCCATCAAGCGGTTCAGGAGAAGAAGCCGATTAAACGATATTTCTATTTTTAGCTATTGCGGCCACCTTCTTTTATGGACTGGAAATTTTTTAGCTAAATTGGTTAACAGTCAACCAAAGATCATTTGTGTAACGTTTTATCAAAACCCTTAAAGCAGTTAAGGAGAAGAAGTCATTTAAAGGAGAATTCTATTTTAAGCTCTGGTGGCCATCTTGTTCAGCGAAGCTGAACGATTTTAGCTATTTTGGTTTAGGGTCACCCAAAGATCATTCCTGTTAGGTTTTATCAAAATTGGCCAAGTGGTTAAAGAGAAGAAGTCATTTAAAGTTTTTTTCTATTTTTTGCTCTGGCGGCCATCTTGTTTAACAGAGCAGAACTATTTTAGCTTTTTTGAATAAGTGTCACCCAAGGATCATTCCTATAGAGTTTAATCAAAATCCACCAAGCAATTAAGGAGAAGAAGCCATTTAAAGGATATTTCTATTTTTAGCTCTTGCCGCCATCTTGTTTTGCGGAGCAGAATAGTTTTAGCTATTTTGGTTAAGGGTCACCCTAAGATCATTCCTGTAAAGTTTAATTGAAATTGGCCAAGTGGTTAAGTAGAAGAAATCATTTAAACATTTTTCTATTTATAGCTCTGGCGGCCATCTTGTTTATCGGAGCAGAACAATTTCAGCTATTTTATCGAGGGTCACCCAAGGATCATTACTGTAAAGTTTTATTAAAATTCGCCAAGTGTTTAAGGAGAAGAAGTCGTTTAAAAGATATTTCTATTTTTAGCTCTGGCGGCCATCTTGTTTATCGGAGCGGAACGATTTTAGCTTTTTTGGTAAAGAGTCACCCAAAGATCATTCCTGTACAGTTTTATTGAAATCGGCCAAGTGGTTAAGGAGAAGAAGTCATTTAAAGATTTTTCTATTTATAGCTCTGGCGGCCATCTTGTTTATCGGAGCGGAACGATTTTAGCTATTTTTAATGAGGGTCACCCAAGGATCATTACTGTGAAGTTTGGTCGAAATTGGCCTAGGGGTTTAGGAGGAGATGTCGTTTGAAAAAATTGTTGACGGACGACGACGGACATGCTCACCTTGAGCACATTTGTGCTCAGGTGAGCTAAAAATGGGATAGAAATAAAGATGAAAACGTTCTGAATTCAAATAATCATGGGATCAAAGGGGCCGCATTTTTGCCTTTCATTTCATTTCAAGTTGCCTTTCAAGCCAGGCAAAAAACATCTAGGGTAGCAATCAAATGTATTGTCTTTACACTTGATAAAAAAGTTCCTGGTCTTCAAAAATATTGTTGATTCTCTGTTCTGCAAATAGTGTTATACTGGCATGCAAATGGGGAAATAACCTCTGTATACTTGTTTTTGGTGGGCAGTGTATTTTATTATAATGTTCAATATTTCCCTGGGCAGAATAAATTAATAGCAGCTGGACGAGATAGGCATCAGCCAATACAGAACATGCTAACATCTGGTTTCAGTGTACACATATGTCCGATCTGTGCAGCGATACATATATAACCATATACATATAGTTGGTAGGGATATATTCTCGACATTATGAATTAAAAATCTCTTTTAGATATTAAATACTAAAATTGTGTTATGTCATCAAAGTGCCAAAACGAAGTTCATTGAAGTTCGGCAAATAAAGTGGTCTTTATAATGAGTTGGTAATTACTGACCGAAAATTAATTGAACATAAATTAACAAAATAAGAAACACAAAGTTAAGCAGCATACTTTATTTGTCATCACAACAAGACATCAAAAAACGAGATGTATCACAGAAATGTATACGATAAACATAGCATAATATCATGACAGGTAACTGTGTCGTTGAAAACGAAAAAAATAAATATTTTTTAAATTAATATTTTTTCCATGTACGTGTTCCATATATTTATACAGTCATACAGTTTCGTGATAAAAAAAGCACATGATAATGTTTTCATCAAATTTATCGTATAAGTAGGCGTATAAGATTTTCAAAAATATTTTTTTCTTTTTTTTTCCGTTTTCAACAATACAGTTACCTATGAATATCACAACAGCAACAAATAAACATTGTCATTTTCGTGATAAAAAAGCACATGAGAATGTTTTCATTAAATTTATCCATTTAATGAAACATATGATGTTTTGTGATAAATGAAAGCTTGTGAATAATTTTTAGCAATCAAATGAAACACATGACAGGGTGTGTAGACAGGGTCTGATTTTAGTACCAGGTATTTCGCCAGTTATGTCTTAGGGTTAATTTAATAATCAAAGAAAGTAAATTACCCTTTTTAGCCTTGACCTTTGACACACTGACCTCAAATTCATTAGAAATTGTCTACAACCAAAACTGCGTTCCAAGCTCATAGATTTTTGTTCCTATAAGATATGCAGAGCAGGACTCATTTTGGTCCCCCTAGGTCTCAGGGGTATCAACTTTATGAATCATTAAGCTAGAAAGATACTAGAAGCATACAGTGACACATGTTTTGTGATAGATAGACAACAGTATGATGGATGGAGACAGTTATAAAGTATCTACTACATTGAACAAATCACTCAAATATTTAAATAGTAACCCAAAACAGTATAGCGAATTGTCTCCCTTGTTTAAACCATTTCAATTTTACAAATTACCTCCCTTTGTATAAATTTTCCAATTATAACAATGGGAGAAAACTCTTGATGATACCAATATAATCTAACTTATTACTGCCCTTTGTTTAAGTCTACGCATATGTAACACAGAAAGAATATCCATATTTATTCATTTTAAATTATCTCCCTTAGGTTTTACTCATATTTTCATAAAGGGAAGAAACTCATGTTTGAACCATTCTTATTCTATAAATTACCTCCCTTTGTTTGTATTAGAATATCACAAAGGGAGAAAACTCATTGAAAATGACAAAAAGGGGAGACAATCTAAGTAGCAACAATTGAATGTTAACAAGCTATTACAAAAAGCCAAACAACAGTATAAATTAATGTAGCTAATCAATTTCAAGAAAACAGTACACTTTTCAAAACATACAATATTGAATACTTTGTAGAAAACACTGTGCAACTGAGAGGTTTTGATAAACAGGATACCGGCGATCATCTGAAAACAGTCACTGGCAAATCTTTTGTTTACATATGCTCTAGATCTGATATTTCACCATCAGAATTGAATGATTGAACCTCGTCAGACTCGTCTGTACCATCTGATGTTAATTCTTCCTCGCCCGTCAGCGCTACACGAGCATAGTCGTCGGTGTCGATAGATTTACAGAAATGGATGGCATATTTGAGTTTTTCTTGTAGCACGTGTTTACACGAGTACCGTGGCATCTTCAGGAGGAAGAAACATGTGTAACTCTCTGGCAAGAAATGGTCCGGTGGATGATACTTATCTAGAACCTGAAAAAACAAACCATTCAAATACAAAATCACAAGGGTATTACAAACTAAACGGGCACAAATGTCTACAAACAACTTTGCTTTCATGCACAGATCCTTCAAGTTATAAATAGGGGATTGACCAGTTTGATTTACTCATGAGGGGTCCGGTCCAACCAGCTATTTTGCGCAAGAGATACTATTATCAAAGAGTGGTTTGGTTTTCTGTAATTATTTCAGTTTTCTATAAGATACACATGAATAGTAGATATCCAGAACTCTGTGCAAGGTGGTTTCCCCCTTAATTTACATGTAGGTACAAACAAATCTGGCCTTGTAAGACTGGGTTTGTGCTCATATGCAAATACAACTGACCCCAACTCTATTGTTCAGGTATGAATATTCAAGCGTCACAAGGATTATAACGGTAAAAATCTATTTGTACCTACAGATTAAAACCAAAAACAAACCTGCAGTACGAAATCCCTGCCCCGGAAATCTGCGATAGTACGAGGTAGACGAGTTCGGCCCCATACAAATCTCAGGAATAGGGATCTTTCAGCATTAGAGAACTCTTCCATGACTTCCCAGAACCACTGTACAAGAGGGGCCAGGGCATCAACTCCCTTATATGTAGCTACAGATTTCAGTAGATTGAGTGGAATATCGGGGCTACCACAAACCTGTAAATAAAATTAACTGTTAGTATAAATACAAATTTTTTGAATTGCAGAATATTTCATTAAAGTAGTACAAATAGTAGTTTCAAATAAGCTCTGTGGTTATTAAAAAGTAAAGTACCAATTACCAATTTCAAAGTCTAAATTGGATATTTCGAGACATGTGCACATTCACCATTTGTGTCAGCTGGAAGCCAAAGCACATTTACTGTTGAGCCACTCAGCAAGGCTATTATACATAATACAGCCAACGCTCGCTATCTCCAATTTTGTGGGACTGTGGAAATAACTTTGAGATAACGAAAACTTAATGGTGGCACCTTTGGGATCCAACCCAGGACCTATCAATTTCAAAGAATGTGCCCAATTAAATTGAACTTCTAGGCAACCTATCACCACATATCATAACTGATGATAACATATTGTTGTAATATACTAACCATGGTTTCCATTTCTAGTCCTGTGAAGAGTGAGAGTAGGGGTACAGGAACTACTTTACTCATTCCTTCACGTACCCACTTCACTTGTTCATCAAACTCATGTAATCTGCAATATATATCGTAGTTAATGTCATACCATTGTTAAAAACTGATGAAAACCACTTTCTAAACAAAATTTACACAAAAATATTATCTCACTAGAAGGGTTTTGAAGCAAAGGCCGTAAATGCAGCAATACTCTTCTGATATAATGAGGTTTACTTAAATGTCCATTAAAACGTGTCTCTTAGAAGCAAGGCACTAATAGGTGTCATGAGCAGAACTCTCAAGTGTAAAAACATGTATTTATTGAACAGAATAAAATCACAAACTACCTACCTATAATTCATGGCAAGTCGAATGTACTCAGACTTATTATCTGGAACAATTTTTGTGTATTTATTACTAAGTTGGATTTCTTGACCATTAGAACTTGGTACACTAAATGGCATATCGGCTCTACGTAGCTCTATCTCATCCATTTCTTTGATACACATCAAACCTGTAGCAATAAAACATTTCAATACAGTACAACCACTCCAGGTGAGCCTCGATAAAGCAACAACCTCTGCTCAACAACACCTCAATAATTTCCTTTGGGCGATATTTACTCCAAATTTAACCTCCCTAGAGCAACAACCTCTACACAACAGCACATATTATGTGGGTTAAAAAGACAAATTTTTGATTTCAGACATTAGCTAGCAAGAATACGGTACATGTGGTTCAGTAAGCGATTAGAAAATAGAAAGGAATTTACCAGAAACCATCAAAATGATATAACTTAAGTTTATTCACATAGCATTAGCCTAGCACCCAAATTGCAATACTTAGGCATACTAATGTCAACTGAGAATAAGTGACAAATCATTAACAATTAAATGTGAAAACATAAAAGAAAACATAAGTCTTTTCCACATAAATATAAACATAAATTCTTACCTGGAACGAAATCTTTATCAACTTCTGTTAGATCACCGATGGTTAGTGGCATACCAGAGAGTTGTTTCCATAATGGTTCCGCAATGTTCACACTGAGTGGACTACCACTACGAATAGCTATACCAATCAACATTCCTGTAACATTAAACAGTGCTATATGACAAATACCACACAATTTCACAATCTCTTGAACAACTTCTCTCAAATCTTGAAAAATTTGTGTCTCAAGATTAGTCACAAAATCATTACAATAGATGAATTTCAGTTCCAATACTGGTACATATCATTGAAAATTATTTTAATGTGATATCAAATTCAAAAACAGTGTCTTCTGACAAGAACATCGAAATTACAAAAATATTTCAAATTTAAAATTGGTCTCAGAATCAGGATTTGATAAAAATCTCAATTAAGATGCTTCGAAAAATCTCAAATGAGAGCTTTATCAAAATATTCACTTCCCTATCTGACTGTTACCATCAGTAACTGCATTTCTTTCTATGATACAGTAGTTTGTGGTATTAGCCTCTTAATAAAGACTCCATACCTAAGAATTTAAACATGTTCTGATGTTGAGGAGTTTTCAACATCGGGTTAAGGAGATAACAATCACGATTGGCTCCCGACTCATCACGTCCATTAGGTGTTACAATCAGTAGAGGCAGGGAACCATTCTGTAGTTCATCACACATCTCAGCAATACTCTCACTGTAACCTCCGCCACAGTCATCCACAGATTCGCCTGAAAATATCACACAGGTATTCAACTACAACACAGTCAAATTTGGTCAACAAGTCACTTTTGACTTGTAATTGTAATTTATTATTTTGTTTAATAAAAAAGGTTTCAAATTTGTCATTACAAACCTTAAAGAAATGGATTGAAGCAGAGTTAATGTAGCATTTTAACAAAAGGTGCAAAGCCCAGATACAAGGTTAGATTACCCATCAATGATATGGGACTGCTCAACAATATATTTCCATATTTGCTAAAGCATTGCATGCAGATCATGATTGTACTATATATACATATAAAATATTGGACAAAGTTCAAAGAAAATAAGTCAGATGCAAAATAAAGCAGTATAAAGGACACAACTTTTGTTTACCATTAACATGAAGTAAACCGCTACAAAATTAGTTCCACATTACATGTATTCTGAAATACCAAACTGTAACCCCTAATTCAAGATCTAAGAACCCTTCAACAAGATTAGATAAAGTCCTGCCCTAAAACTAGACCATTTCTTGGTCTTACAGTCAACGTACCAACAAACTTGACTTTCCAGATCCTATGAGGCAGCATAAGAGAGTCTGCACCGAACACGCCCATCTGTTGTGCCATCTGTCCAAACACTGACTTCACTCCATCAGGTCCGGCCAGACCACCCTTACCACGAGAACGTTTCACTTGGATACGATTTAGTTCTAACACGGGACCATGTTGTTTATCTCGTACCATTGTAGCCTGTACTACTTTTCTAAATGCTGTTTCCTGAAATTTGAAACATAAGTGTCTAGTCAACACCATGATAATATGCTAAAACATTGTTTAAGTTTTACTCCATTAATTTAAAAAAATCCTGTTACAGTGGTTTTCTGATTACAGGATTGTGCAAAATATCTCAGTACAAGTCTTTGCTAATATTTATACTTTGCTTTGCTTATAGAAGTTGCTTTTGTTCACTCTATTTATCTTTTTTTCTTCCAAAATAAAAATTATTTTCAAATCTATCTAGTTGTAGTAGACCCTTTTTTGGGTGCATGTAACAGAAAGACAATTATTTTTTTAAACATTGTTTTAAGGCCCATTTGACAGCAGTATTTCAGTCATATTGAGAGATTGTCACTACCTATTCACATTATCCTAAAGCTAGGAAATCCGGCATTTACCGAGAGCAAACAATGGCACAAGCATAAACCAATTGCTTTATACCAATATTATTTCCAACAACTTTGGTACATCTTGGCATGGGTTTGAAGAATTCAACCACTTGGAGGGGGCACTGCACAAAAACTTTGTCAAAATTATACTTTTAAATTAGTCTTCAGAAAAGTCAAAACTCACCTTGGCACCAGATACGATCACGCCCCGTAGTTTGTCTAACCCTGTAAACACGTCACCTTTATCTTTGTCCTGACTGGTATCCTGTAGATCAAACATTGAGATGGACGGACAGAACAGATCGGAGAAATGATGTAATAGAACCAGTCTGTTACGTAACGTTGTAATCAGGATCGTCTGTAAATGGTTATATTCCATCGGTACGGCTGTTGGCAGTTTGCCAGCACTGACTGGTTTGTTTGTAGACCATGCTAGACTGTGGGCAGACCCGCAAGCCACGCGATTGATCTTCTTTCCTAAAATTAGAAACAAATTTTCTGAAGGACATTTTTCTAAATGCACAAAAATATAGTGTCATCTCTGGATAATGAATTGCAACTTTGAAATTCAGTAAATAAATTGGTCTAGATTCAAAAGCAAAGTGTGATCTAGTTATTGAAACGAAACAATTTGATATACCGATCGGCAGAAATACCAACTGACATGTGCAAAGCAATATAACCCTAATAACAGACGGGCCAGGATCTACTTTTATTAACTAACAATACTGCAGAGTATCAAATATCACATTTAACATCACCATACTTGTGTTTTATTAACAACCAAACTTGTGTAAGTTTAATGGAAGAACGCCTCAACCCTAATACTAACAATTATGGAAGAAACACAGGGTTTCCTCTGGGTAATTTTTAGCTTGCGCCAACAAATTCGCCAATCAGAAAAAGTTGGAGCCAGTGGCTCCAAATTTGGAGCCTGTTGTCTGTTTGATGAGACACACCTTTCTGGTATGCTATCAAAGTACTGGTTAGTTTCAAGGCAGACATTATAGAGTATGGTTAGTTATAAGCATGTTGTGACCTTGCTCTCTAATTTATTTCAAAGTAATAAGGAAAAAATAGTGTGAAATGACGAGTTGGAAAAATAGTGTGTCAAATGCCTGGAGGAAAAGAAAAGTTTGTCCAAATGTAAACACCCACTATCTTTTTTAATGGTTTCTCACTTACATAAACAATGTTTAATATTAGATGCTTCAATAATTTACTGGAAAAAAAGAAAACAAAATGGTTGAAAGAACAAAAAAATTCTTATCCGAATTTTATGCTATCCGGATACCACTCAAGTTACAAAGAAAATAAATTTGTTTGGACAATAAATGGTGTTCTTTTAGCCATGAAATTACTTCTACTGAGTTTTAACATCAATTATCAGATAAATTAAGTCAATTAATAGTGATTAAACCTAGTTTATCTTCTTCCGTAGAAATATGAATCCACAAATTCGAATCCACAGACTATTACCAAATCTCGTCTGCTAATTTGTTTACTAATACTACGACAATCAAGATGTTTTTCACATGTGTTTCATAATTAGCTTGGATTTAATTTGATTAAAGGATTACCAACTGTGTTTGAAGCTTGGAGCAATTATTGATTTTATCACCGCTGCCGATGGTCACGTGGTGTGTAAGTGTTACACAGACTGACCGTTAATTGAAATTTATGACAGCTTGATTATGCATAATTGGATTAACAAGTATGGGGCAGTATGCCAATTATCTTATCAACTGGCCCCAGGAAATGACACCAGTTAGATCTATTCAACATTGTCAACCCCAAAGTGTAAGATTATACGCCCGTGAGAAAAAATACGAAATTTACGATTTCTGACAAAAAATTTGTAAAGTTTTTTTATTGGCGCCAGTAAAAATCGCCAACTGATTATTTTTAGAGCCAAATTTTATTTTCTTGCGCAATTGGCGCCATTGGCGACCGACAGCGGGAACCCTGAAACATGATCACTATACACTTACCTTGTAATGCAGCTACTAATCTAGGTCTCTGTATAGCATTAGTCGTACCATCCCCGAGTTGTCCCTCATCATTATCACCCCATGAGTAAACCTCACCCATATCTGTACAACCAACACAATGTAACGACCCGCACGCTATATCTACCACTTTCTTCCCTTGTAACGCTGACACACGACGTGGACGTCTCACGTGATCGTCTGTACCATGACCGAGTCTGTGATAATCACCTTTACCCCTGCAAGTAGAACAAATACATACTAGATGTGGTTTTCACACAAAAACTAGTCTCCCACAAAGTATTACAAATCTTGCGAAAATTATCAAACCATGAAGTTACAGACAGCATGCTGCTTAAACTTCATACAAGCTTAATTACATAATTCTAAATGCTTTTTTGCATACAAATAGCAAATACTTCCACAAATCCAAATTTAATTTAAATGTATTACGTTACATGTGTAACAGTATTAAAGTACATACCATGTAAACACGGCACCAGCTTTGGTTAATGCTACAGAGAACTGTGAACCACATTCTACTTTAATTGACATACATACCATGTAAACACGGCGCCAGCCTTGGTTAATGCTACAGAGAATTGTGAGCCACATTCTACTTTAATTGACTCACATACCACGTAAACACGGCACCAGCTTTGGTTAATGCTACAGAGAACTGTGAGCCACATTCTACTACATACATACCATGTAAACACAGCACCAGCTTTGGTTAATGCTACAGAGAATTGTGAACCACATTCTACTTTAATTGACATACTTACCATGTAAACACAGCACCAGCTTTGGTTAATGCTACAGAGAGCTGTGAACCACATTCTACTTTAATTGATATACATACCATGTAAACACAGCACCAGCTTTGGTTAATGCTACAGAGAACTGTGAACCACATTCTACTTTAATTGACATACTTACCATGTAAACACAGCACCAGCTTTGGTTAATGCTACAGAGAACTGTGAGCCACATTCTACTTTAATTGACATTCTTACCATGTAAACACGGCGCCAGCTTTGGTTAATGCTACAGAGAACTGTGAACCACATTCTACTTTAATTGACATACATACCATGTAAACACGGCGCCAGCTTTGGTTAATGCTACAGAGAACTGTGAGCCACATTCTACTACATACATACCATGTAAACACAGCACCAGCTTTGGTTAATGCTACAGAGAGCTGTGAACCACATTCTACTTTAATTGACATACATACCATGTAAACACGGCGCCAGCTTTGGTTAATGCTACAGAGAACTGTGAGCCACATTCTACTACATACATACCATGTAAACACAGCACCAGCTTTGGTTAATGCTACAGAGAATTGTGAACCACATTCTACTTTAATTGACATACATACCATGTAAACACGGCGCCAGCTTTGGTTAATGCTACGGAGAATTGTGAGCAACATTATACTTTAATTGACATACATACCATGTAAACACGGTGCCAGCTTTGGTTAATGCTACAGAGAACTGTGAACCACATTCTACTTTAATTGACATACATACCATGTAAACACGGCACCAGCTTTGGTTAATGCTACAGAGAATTGTGAACCACATTCTACTTTAATTGACATACATACCATGTAAACACGGCACCAGCTTTGGTTAATGCTACGGAGAATTGTGAACCACATTCTACTTTAATTGACATACATACCATGTAAACACGGCGCCAGCTTTGGTTAATGCTACGGAGAACTGTGAACCACATTCTACTTTAATTGACATACTTACCATGTAAACACGGCACCAGCTTTGGTTAATGCTTCAGAGAATTGTGAGCCACATTCTACTTTAATTGACATACATACCATGTAAACACAGCGCCAGCTTTGGTTAATGCTACAGAGAACTGTGAACCACATTCTACTTTAATTGACATACATACCATGTAAACACGGCGCCAGCTTCGGTTAATGCTACAGAGAATTGTGAACCACATTCTACTTTAATTGACATACATACCATGTAAACACGGCACCAGCTTTGGTTAATGCTACAGAGAACTGTGAACCACATTCTACTACATACATACCATGTAAACACGGCACCAGCTTTGGTTAATGCTACAGAGAATTGTGAACCACATTCTACTTTAATTGACATACTTACCATGTAAACACGGCACCAGCTTTGGTTAATGCTACAGAGAACTGTGAACCACATTCTACTTTAATTGACATACTTACCATGTAAACACGGCACCAGCTTTGGTTAATGCTACAGAGAACTGTGAACCACATTCTACTACATACATACCATGTAAACACAGCACCAGCTTTGGTTAATGCTACAGAGAACTGTGAACCACATTCTACTACATACATACCATGTAAACACAGCACCAGCTTTGGTTAATGCTACAGAGAACTGTGAACCACATTCTACTACATACATACCATGTAAACACGGTGCCAGCTTTGGTTAATGCTACAGAGAATTGTGAACCACATTCTACTACATACATACCATGTAAACACGGCACCAGCTTTGGTTAATGCTACAGAGAATTGTGAACCACACTCTACTTTAATTGGCATACATACCATGTAAACACGGCACCAGCTTTGGTTAATGCTACAGAGAATTGTGAACCACATTCTACTTTAATTGACATACATACCATGTAAACACGGCGCCAGCTTTGGTTAATGCTACAGAGAACTGTGAGCCACATTCTACTTTAATTGACATACATACCATGTAAACACGGCGCCAGCTTTGGTTAATGCTACAGAGAACTGTGAACCACATTCTACTTTAATTGACATACATACCATGTAAACACAGCACCAGCTTTGGTTAATGCTACAGAGAACTGTGAACCACATTCTACTTTAATTGACATACATACCATGTAAACACGGCACCAGCTTTGGTTAATGCTACAGAGAATTGTGAACCACATTCTACTTTAATTGACATACATACCATGTAAACACAGCACCAGCTTTGGTTAATGCTACAGAGAACTGTGAACCACATTCTACTACATACATACCATGTAAACACGGCACCAGCTTTGGTTAATGCTACAGAGAACTGTGAACCACATTCTACTTTAATTGACATACATACCATGTAAACACGGCACCAGCTTTGGTTAATGCTACAGAGAACTGTGAACCACATTCTACTTAAATTGACATACATACCATGTAAACACAGCACCAGCTTTGGTTAATGCTACAGAGAATTGTGAGCCACATTCTACTTTAATTGACATACATACCATGTAAACACGGCACCAGCTTTGGTTAATGCTACAGAGAACTGTGAACCACATTCTACTTTGATGACACCAAGACCTTGTAAAGCATCGATCTTCAATGGTACCTTACACCCATCACTTCCACCTCGGCCTGTATAATACATTATTTACTTAAATAACCAATTTATCCAACAAATCAAACAAACAAGAATGTGCTAAGTCATTCAGGGGCCATAATTATGTTGTAATGTTTGATAGTGCTACATGGCTTTGATAATTTAATGTGGTAAACAAGTATGCAAGTCTCAATGCAACAAACCGACGGATGAATGAACGAGCAGACAGGCAGGACTATCACTATAATAATTGCCTCCTGCAATAGTAGATGCTGGGTAAAAAAAAGGAGAATAAACAGGTCACTAAAGAAATGTAAGCTATACAATAGTAACCAAAATGGTAGTACTGGTAATTTAAAGTGGGAACAGATTCCAAGAAAAAGTCTGAAGCAAAATATTGGACATTCCGGAGTTGCCAAAATTTGAAAGCTTAGAAAAGGTATAAAGCTTTGTAAAGTCGGCATTAAAGTTAGCTGTTTTCAGTTGGTAAAATGGGGGCAACATTTAAAGAACACGGTATGTGTTAGTGGCTATTGCCAAATAAAGAAAAACGTCTGATAACTTTGGGCGGTCATACCAAGTTTTCCATAGTCTCCGTCGCCCCAGGACCATACAGAATCATTGTCAGTGATACACAATGTCTGGGCATCACCACTACCACAGGCTACATCTGTCACTCTGTGTCCTTTCAATGCTTCAACCTGAAGTATAAGTAAACACAATATATTACATTACAAGTCAGACTACATTGTCAACATTTGTAATAATTGATTAAATTGACATGTTTAATTTCAATAAGGTGAGGCAAATGGGCTATTTTTCATCACTGATAAATTGGTTAGTGAAATCTTGAAATTGAACTAAAGTCAGGGAGTTCTTTATTATAGCTGTCTATATGAGTCAATTCCTATGGATACACTTCCTGTATTTTCCCTGACTGAGGCAACCTTATCTGTCTCAGGTCACAATGTTTTGCATCAGAGGAGGCAGCATGCTGACTCAAGGGGAATTCACACATTTTTCTATTTTGAAGAATATCCCTCTCTAAAGCAATGGCCTTCTGTCAAAAGTTCTGAGTATCATTATGCCTGTTGTATGAAACCATTAAATGAAAATTTAGACTGAATACTCGCCATTTTAGGCCTCGACTGATCCTCACTGTCCCCATGTCCGAGTCTACCATATCGACCTTTACCCCATGTATATAGTTCTCCGCTAGATGTAATACATGCACTGTGAGCCCCTCCTGCTGCTATAGCAACCACTTCTTTACCACGAAGGGACTCAATAACCCTTGGTCTATCACATGGACTGAAAAAAATAATTCATTTCAGATGTAATCAGACAAGTGAACTAAAGTATTAACAATTCAAAAATTCCATTGTTCATAAATCTGAAAAAATTCACCCTTAGAACTAGACAGTTGTAAATAATCAATTCCTGTACCATATTGTGAAAAGAAATTTAATCTTAATTCTGTGTTAATAAGTTCTAGGCCCTTTACCTTACATGTATGTGAAAGTTCCAATTGTGCTAATTAGGGAGTTCTATTGTTGACAGATAATCAATTCCCATACAATATTATGATGAAAGACCAGTAACTTACATTATACTGGAGTACACAAACAATCCAAAGCCACACAGCCATGACGGCTGCTCCAAGCCACCCAAGCAAAGAGTCTGATATAATAGAAATCACCCAGATCCCCCCCAAAAAAGGACATTTCAAGCAAGCCTGAATACTCACCTCACAATGAATGACACACTGACCTTTGAATTTCTTGCATAATTTATCATAAAGGGAGGTAATTATGACAATGACTACACTAAAGTAAAGTAAACGTAGACTTAAATTACCTTCTGTTGCCATGTCCTAGTTTGCCGTCCTCCCCTTCACCCCACGAGTAGACTTCACCTTCGGCAGATAATGCTAGGCAATGTTTACCGCCTGAATTAACGGCTATTTTCTTTATAAATACATGTTGTATGGATTCTAGTAGCGTCGGTGTAGAAATGGATTCAGTTCCGCCGATACCAAGTCTTCCACCAGCTCCGTAACCTGTAGCATATACCTGGAATAGAGGTAGCATTTCTATGATAATATTTATTTACTGTTATATTTACCATGGATCATGTGATAAAAAATTGTAAAACGTGTATGATAACTTATGTAAATCTTAAGTGCAGAGAATTAAACCATAATATAGCTTTACTTGTAATTAATGTACGTAACTATGCTCCTATGACAGCCAAATAGGCAGTAATATTAAATGTCATACAGAAATTGATTGACTTTGGATCTTTGGATCAGCTGACAACGAAATAGTTTATCTACTGTTGATGACCCATATCAATACAAAGTTTGAGAATTCTAAAGCCTCAGTTGTTCAGTTATGGAATGGAAACCATTTGAATTAGTACCTTACTCTTATGTATTTGCACAAATACATGTTAAATTATAGCAAGCCACTTGAAATAGTTGACTTGCAAACTTTGCAAACACTCACTTTTCCATCGGCAGTGACTGCAAAAAGGGTCTGCTCCCCTCCTATCAACTGTAGGGGACGTAATCCTGATAGGGACTCACAGCTTACAGGTATTTTCACCTTTGAACCTTCCACTCCACCTAGTTGACCTCTGTGATTGTGACCCCAGCCCCATATTTGTCCACTACCTCCCCAAGACAATGTCCAGTCCTCTGGTTTCCTGTCAAATACAAAACAAACATACAGTTAACCCTGTAGTACTACTAGGCCATTTTTAAAAAGAAACTGTTTTCAGTCGAATGATCAAGAATTAACTTTCTGAAAAGTTAAATATGGTTTTTGTTGTTTCAAATTATCGCGAAAAGGTCAAAACTAAATAACTTTTTAATTTTCTACAGGAAAGCGCAGCACATTCAGATTTGTGAATTTTACCATATTTGTAATATATTAGAAACACAAATATTATTTGTATCTGTATCCAATAGATTTAATCAACAAGTACTAAATGTCCTCTTATAACAAGAGATCTTACATATAAGACCATACCTGCCAAGCTAGTTAAAAACAAAATAGGAGTGATAAAAAGATGCACTTAGATATGATTAATAAAAGCTCCGCGAGTCGCATGTGTCGCCTGACTACATGAAATATGAGAATTGATGTTGTAAGTCACTTAACCTTACTTTAACTGCAATAATGTAGGAACCGTCGTGAGTTGTCAGACAACGGGTGGTGTATTCTTTTTATCATATTATCATAGTTACTGGGTCAATACAACGTCAGCAATAACAAATTTAAGTCGTTGGCGCTACTGCTTCGCGCCAAAAGGATGGTGACGTCACACATTAAAATTCTTACAGGCGTTGGAGAACAACGTTCCGCGACGTGTTCTCCCATGGCAGATCACAGTTACTAGTATTGTGCCTTTTGTGTGAAAGGGACATAATTCAAAAACGATGCAAGGATGAGTTATAGTTCTTGTGCACTGAACTTTGGCTTATTGCAAGAAACATGCATAACAAATATTGAGTCATTTGAAAATAAGGTGACAAAGTTATGCTCTTCAATTTGACCTTTGAACTCTAGCTGTGACCTGACCTTTGAGAAAAGAACCAGGGGTTGCTCATGACACTCCGATTAATAGAGGTTGACATTCATGGCAATTTCAAGCAAGATTGGTCAATGCATGACAAAATTATAGTCCAGACAAGCTTCTTTAGAAATTTAATCTGCAACTGTGACCTTGACCTTTGATATAGGAACCTGAGGGTTGAGCATGACACTCCAGCATATGGAGGTGAACATGCATGCCAAATGTAAGACATATTGGTCAATGCACGACAAAGTTATGGTCTGGACAAGCTTCAATTTGACCTTCAACTGTGACCTTGACCTTTGAGATATGAACATCGGGGTCTGTCATGAACCTCTGTCTCATTAAGGTGAACATTGATGCCAAATATAAGAAAGGTTGGTCAATGCATGAGTGAGATACAGCCCGGACAAGGTCTATAATGGTCATTTTTGAAGTTTGACCACTGAGTGTGACCTTGACCTTTGAGCTAAAGACCTGTATTTTGCGCAATGCACACTGCCTCATGGTGTTTAACACATTTGCCAAGTTATTTAAAAATATGTCTATCTATGAGTGAGATACAGCCTGGACAAGGTCTATAATGGTCATTTTTGATGTTTGACCTCTAAGTGTGACCTTAACCTTTGAGCTAGATACCTGGATCTTGCGCACTGCACACCGCCTCATAGTGTTTAACAACTATGCCAAGTAATTTAAAAAAGTGTCAATGCTTGAGTGAGATACAGCCCGGACAAGGTCTATAATGGCCATTTTTTACCTTTGACCTCTAAGTGTGACCTTGACCTTTGAGCTAGAGACCTGGATCTTGTGCACTACACACCGCCTCATGGTGCTTAACAACTATACCAAGTAATTTAAAAAAGTGTCAATGCATGAGGGAGATACAGCCCGGACAAGGTCTATAATGGTCATTTTTTATGTTTGACCTCTAAGTGTGACCTTGACCTTTGAGCTAGAGACCTGGATCTTGCGCACTACACACCGCCTCATGGTGCTTAACAATTATGCCAAGTTATTTTCAAAAGTGTCAATACATGAGTGAGATACAGCCCGGACAAGCAATTTGTGACGCCGCCGCCGCAGCCGCAGCCGCCGCCGCCAAAGTAATACCTATATGTCGCCTTTTCAGGCGACACAAAAAGGGATTCAGATGCATGTAAGGAATGTATTAATCCTTAGGTCTAGTGGTTATAAATAGGGGGCAGAAGATCATAAAATGAATCAAATGTACCAGAAAAGTAACAACGAAAATAGAAGTAACTCCACTTTAATAGGAGAACTTGGTAGGTATGCACACAGGTAACTGTATTGTTGAAAACGTAAAAAAAAACGGGAAAAAATATTATAGAAAAGTATAAATTTTACAAAAAAAATGTTTTTCGTTTTCAAATTGCCTTTATCAATGATACAGTTACCTGTGGGTAGGCATATAAGACACAGAAACATCCATACCTATTCATCCAGAGTAGTAATTGTTCATCTAGCTCTTGTTTGAAGATGGTATGATCAGCGTGATCCAGTGAAATATTCTCTCCATCATCCGCAATGTCCTGTATCTTCTTAAGCACTTCCTCAAGGAATGTGCCGGGAAGTCGACTACGTTTAACGATAGCTGCCACAACACGTGCAGCCATACAATAACGTCTAAACCACGCCCACTTGTGTGCCATCTCTGTACAGCAAGGGAGAGAATCCAAGCCAAGATCACACGCTAGAGCAACCAGTACCTAGAGATAATAAAATATTATAGTGAATAGAACTAGTTTTTAAGTAAAATATCACAACATAATTCAGAAATTAAAATAACAGTTATACCAAATGAAAATTCCAAAGATCTGAAACATAAGTTAGAAACACAATTTGCCATTTTACTGAAACCCACAATAATTTACATCAACTCAAGACAATAACTGTATTGCTGAATGTCACCTTTGCTGCCCAATTTGTAATAATTATCTTTTTTTCAAATGACCATTACTTTGTTCTAGCCAACAACATCTCTTTTTCAGCAGAAAAGTTCATCCTTATAACACAACAAATCTAGATTTCTACATTATTCTGAATTTGTCATTAAAGACCCCTACATGATTCTTGTGACAATACAACTGTTAAATGTGTTACCTTGAAGAAAGGACTATGCATCAGGTGTTTACCACTTCGTACAATAGGATCCTCATACTCATACTGTCTCTGTAGGGCTTCAGGTAGACCCTTCACAAGCGAGGCAAGAGCTGAACTTGTCAGGGGCTGAAATCAAACCAAGTTAACAATGAAATATGCATAGTTAAACTCAAGCTTATGGCAAATTTTAGGGGAACTGACATTTATAGCTTGTTGGTAAGCACTATTTAGTCTAGTCTATTCTCTGTATTGATATAAACATTGGCAGTATTCAAAATTTCTACATGGACAGGAACAGTAATAGTTTTTGAGTTGTTTTGGAGAATAGTTTACTATTCTTGGAGTTGGTTTCCATGACTTGGCCTGATGTTTTTGACATATGCAAGACAGACGCTTAAAATTTTAAACAATTCATTGAAATTGAATGACAAATTGGCAGCAAAAATGGTTTCCCATGACATTTCCAGACAAAACTCATTTTTCAGTACACTTTTCCAGGTCAATGAGCAAAGCGTTTAACACTGACTGAACATAGCTGTATTCCCTTAACAACAGAAATAGGAGTAACTCCACTTTTAAATTAATAAGAGTACTTGGCAGGTTTGCTTACCACAGAGAATGACCGTGTGAGATCTTGTTCTGTTGTATCCTGTGTGGGACTCTGTAACAGGTCGTTAACGTTCAATGTCTGTCCAAGGTTCACACAGATCAGTCGGCGTAGCTTCTGTAAGGCCCACATCCTCTGTGCAGCACCTGGCAGGGTAAGACAAAACAATAAAAATAATATCAAGACTTTTTGTACAACATGCACATGAAAATGAATAAAAATGTCAAGATGAAATATTCTAGTCTTTCAGGGGCAATGACTCAAGAAAGGTACTAAGGCTTTTGAATGACACAAGTTTGGTCAGTTAAAATAAATCATCAATTACATGAACCATTTTCTCCCTGACAAGAAAATCACAGCCATTCCACCATTTTATATTTCATACTTAAATTGAGAGAAGAAACCAAGAGAATTAAATTGGATAAATTAGTTGTAAAAACTTACCTAGTGTACTAAGTTGAGCACAAGCAGCAAGGGAGGCCGCTAATCTAGCTATAATATTCCTGTCCATATTCACTTCAAGTTTGAATCCCAGCAAGCATGTTACAAGGTCAATTGAAGGTCGTGATAAAACCGTCCTATCAGAAAGCATGTCCATAGGGGCTGCAGCCGGCATTATGGGATACACGGTAAAACACCATCCCCACCCATTCACTGATCCGTCACTCGTGAACTTCCAGCGTATCTCATCACCTTGGATACGTAATTCTGACGACCAGTCTGTCCATTCTCGACCTAGACAAAGACAGAAAACATGTACTTAAAATGGTCTCTTCAATTTTCATCATGTTAAGTGTGAATAGATCTCCTCAGATCTTCCTGTATCTGAAACTTCTACCCAATTGTTTCTCAGCCTAAAATTTGGATCTGACTGACAGTTCCGCAAGCCTTATAATTTTCTATACAAGAATTATAGTGACTGGAACATATTAAAGAGGTAAAATCATTTCTTTCTTTTGTTTATAGATATAGTTGTAAAACCCTCTGGTCACCAGAACTTCAGTCATATGTAGACTACCAAGTCAAATCACCCTGACAGTCAGGATGAACCTGGGCAGTTACCAGGAACTAACTATGCTGAGCATCAAGCAAGAAAGACATACTTGTACTATTATAATAACAAGTTTAATATGAAATATCAAATAGGTAGGGGTTAAACCTGATTGAGTATGCACTACGTCTGTCTCAGTCAAACACAAAGTTAAATTTACGAAAATATGTACACCAACCTGATCTAACAGTAAGGTTTCTACCAGCACTATCCATGATTGTAAGTGGATCATGACGTCTCTCAGTAGAACATCTACGATCAAATTCTATCCTTAATGCTTCAGCACCTGAATTGTAATATACAACAATGTCATCAAAATGTAAGAAAAATCTCAGAAAATGACAGTCTGCCACAAAATGTCAGTGTTATAAGACAGCAACAGGACCTAACCTTCTTCACATATCAAGCATCTCAAATAGAAATCATGCATAGGACCTGATTGCTTGAAGCATCTTAAAGAACAGCTAAAGCAGAGACACCAGCTAAGATTCAGATTTAGCTCAAAATTATAATTTTAGAAAAACTTCACGGTGAAAGTTTTCAACATTTCCTCATTTTTTTTTAGTTCGCGAAAATAATATTGAGTCTAGATTTGCATTAATAGTACGAAGAAAACAATATTTCAGTCATGATTTGCATTTTCAAGAAAGAGGAATTATAATATATCTGCATTTTAAACATTGAGAGTATATTTCTAGCAATATTATGCAGTCAATATAAAACTATACCTGGTATTTTGACATGACCAGCCAGGGAAGTATCGTCCGTGTACGGATGTGGAGATTCCTGTACCACAGGTTGTGCTAGTGACCGTCCTGAATCACGATCGGCTGCTACATCTTCCAGTTCAGTAACACACAGTTCCAGTAACATCTCCGCTACGGCGGGGTTAGATTTAGCCAAACTGGTGAGGATATCCGACAATGTCTCCCTACCGTTATTACCCACTCTGGTAGCTACAGATAGTTTCAGTAAGTCGACCAACACACGAGCATCATCCGCTGTTAGACGACTGGTAAACTCGTCCAAACCTGTATAAAAGTCAACAATACACATTTGCATGAAACACAACCATAAGATCCTTTACATTTTGAGGGCTCAATGCAAAACTATGGTAGCTGCTGATGTGAAATTTTGTAGTTACCAAAGTTTTGCACCGAGTCCTCAATTTACAATTTCAGAAGATCTAGGAGCATACAAACATTATTTGTTTCATAATGGTAAACTCCAAGCTTTTGAATTTTACAAACACTGACTGTATATCAGATGAATGGCAAATTGTATGACACAATGCAAGTTTTAATAGAGTATGAAATAAAGCAAACTTAATCTTCTTACCCGAGATAATAACTTGTGGTTCTTGTGGCTCCATGGTACTAGTCACTTCATCTGGTGATGTAAATGTCTCGGCCATAATACTGGTAACTGTGGATACCTTCGATGCCAAGGCATGCATGCTCGGGAATGCATGATGCTCTTCTAATGATGTCATCTGATAAAAAAAATATCAACAAGTAAGTAAACATAGTTTCATGCTTTAAAAGTTTATTGCATTAAATTGGCCTCATGTCCATGCACTAACAAAACACACCAAGTTTTTATATCATCTACAGTACTATTTCTAGCGCAGCCTTGGATTGAACCTGAGACCTCTCACATTTAGAGTGGCAGACATTCTACCACTAGGCATTCAAAAAAATGGACTGAAGTAAATAAGGGAGCGATAAAAAGCCTGGACCTACCAGGGATCGAACCCAGGACCTCCAGCATTGTAGGTGGACACTCAACCTCATCACTAAAGAGTTAACTCTTGGAAGTGGCTGTTGGAAGTGGCTATATACCTACAATCACTGAAGCAGGACAGTTTGTTATGCCCTATTTAATTGAAAGAAAATAACAAAACTTTTTTCTCTGCCTAAGTTTCTATTACTAGTTTATACTAGTTTATTTAAAGTTGATTAAGAAACAAGTTTTTCTGACTTATATCAATCACTCTCAACACCTCATTCCTGATGTTATCCATCACCACGAGAGTCTGAGAGAAGAGAAGGCAGTTCCCCTTACATGCTGAGCATCTAGCAAAGTAATTTCTTGTATCATTTTATATTTCGTCTTTGGTATCACACGGCCTGGGATCGAACCCGGGACCTCCCGCACTCGAAGCGAACGCTCAACCACTAGACTATCAAGGAGGCGCTTTCTATTACTACAGTCTCAGATAACATTTTACAACTACGGTAATGTCTAATAAAGCATCATACCTCATTAGATGACTCAACCATGGATACACCTATATCATTATGATCGACTATAGATGTAGAGTCAGCATGTTGTGATGTCACGATACTAGAGTCCATACTCGGTGTGGGCGTGGCACTTCTTGTCATCACGTTACCTTGTGATAGTGACGTCACCATTGGGTTTGGTGCTGGCATCGACTGACTTTCCTTCAATAACGCACTGACCACTGCTTCTCTGTTAATACAAATATGGTAATTAAACTCTATAACTCAATAATAAAACCTCTTCAAAACCAAGACCTCTTTTTTTAAATCCATTTTCACTGCTTTGCTCTTTATTTAAGTGTGTTAACAAATTATTAAGTAATGTAATTGTGTTTATTACCATGCATTAAAGTCCCATCGAAATGTTTTTTTACCAAAACCACACAATTTGGTCCCATCGCAATTAACTTATTTTACAGTACGTAGTACAACCTCAGTAAAGGGAACAACAGTCATTTTATATCACAAATTCGAATTGCTTAGCAATAGTATGCCCTTCCAACTTATTATCAAATTTTGATTATGACAAAATTTGATAATGCTCCATAGTCACTGAAAGTTTTTCCTTATCTATTTAAATCAATCTAGTAGACATAATGTCAGCGACTACAGCGACACATTACTTCAACACCACCAATGACCTGAATGCTTAGTAACAACCAAGGGAATTTTGTCTTACCTAGCATAAATTATCTGTAACGCCATTAGAACATTAGTCAATGCTTGTTGCTTAGCGATATCTGATTCCTGTGAGAGTATGACCTTGGCTAGTGAAGGTCGTGTAGATTTGGTGTGTGAAGATTGTAATTATACTCTTACCTAGCATATATAATCTGTAACGCCATTAGAACATTAGTCAATGCTTGTTGCTTGGCAATATCTGATTCCTGTGAGAGTATGACCTTGGCTAGTGAAGGTCGTGTAGATTTGGTGTGTGAAGATTGTAATTATACTCTTACCTAGCATAGATAATCTGTAACGCCATTAGAACATTAGTCAGCGCTTGTTGCTTGGCAATATCTGATTCCTGTGAGAGTATGACCTTGGCTAGTGAAGGTCGTGTAGATTTAGAGTGTGAAGATTGTAATTATACTCTTACCTAGCATATATAATCTGTAACGCCATAAGAACATTAGTCAGCGCTTGTTGCTTAGCGATGTCGAACTCCTGTGAGAGTATGACCTTGGCTAGTGAAGGTCGTGTAGATTTGGTGTGTGAAGATTGTAATTATACTCTTACCTAGCATAGATAATCTGTAACGCCATTAGAACATTAGTCAATGCTTGTTGCTTAGCGATATCGGATTCCTGTGAGAGTATGACCTTGGCTAGTGAAGGTCGTGTAGATTTGGTGTGTGAAGATTGTATAAATAATCTTACCTAGCATATATAATCTGTAACGCCATTAGAACATTAGTTAATGCTTGTTGCTTGGCGATATCTGATTCCTGTGAGAGTATGACCTTGGCTAGTGAAGGTCGTGTAGATTTGGTGTGTGAAGATTGTGACTAAAATCTTACCTAGCATAGATAATCTGTAACGCCATTAGAACATTAGTTAATGCTTGTTGCTTAGCGATATCAGATTCCTGTGAGAGTATGACCTTGGCTAGTGAAGGTCGTGTAGATTTGGTGTGTGAAGATTGTGACTAAAATCTTACCTAGCATAGATAATCTGTAACGCCATTAGACCATTAGTCAATGCTTGTTGCTTAGCGATATCTGATTCCTGTGAGAGTCTGACCTGGGCTAGTGAAGGTCGTGTAGATTTGGTGTGTGAAGATTGTGACTAAAATCTTACGTAGCATAGATAATCTGTAACGCCATTAGAACATTAGTCAGTGCTTGTTGCTTAGCAATATCTGATTCCTGTGAGAGTATGACCTTGGCTAGTGAAGGTCGTGTAGATTTGGTGTGTGAAGATTGTGACTAAAATCTTACCTAGCATAGATAATCTGTAACGCCATTAGAACATTAGTCAGTGCTTGTTGCTTAGCGATATCTGATTCCTGTGAGAGTATGACCTTGGCTAGTGAAGGTCGTGTAGATTTAGTGTGTGAAGATTGTGATTGACTCGGTGAATGATCCTCGTTATTACCCTCTAATATTCCTGTAATATATACATGTAAATAACAATACTGTAATTGCACATCCAATTTTAAATTATAAATAATACTGTAGTCATTTAATTTCGATGCGACTAAATGTAAAAAAGACCATTTGATAGGACGTTAATTTGTTGATTTTGCATTTCAGGTAATAAATACAGGAGTCAAAACTACAATGGGATTAAATTTCATGGTAGAAGATGAAACACGAAATCCACAAAATTTAATCCTCCACAAAATTTTGATGATTGTGATTTTACAGTAATAGGTAAAGACCTAAATATTTTCCTCAGGTAAAAATTCCTAAATTGTTTTCTTAAATACTTGCAAGGTTAAATATTCACAATTTGAATTTTCAAAGTTCAGCAAGAAACGCTTTCTGTTGTTTAATTATCTTAATCTAGATACTGAATTAACGTAAAATAAAGCAAAAATTAATGTCTCACAAAATATATCAGATCTTACATTTACAATTAAGACTTAATTTAAAGAGGCGACACAGTTGTAAAGGCCTTTTGATGTACTCTCCTTAAAACATCACAGTTTTCAAAAAAAAATCTTAAATGACTTAACATTTTTTTGGGGCCTCATCCACATATGACACCATAGTGGTGATGATAAACTTAAGAAATAAGGCAAACAAACCTAGATTAGTAGCCCCTAGAGGATCCCTGGATGTTGAGAACAGAACAGGTTCATGTGTCATCGGTGTGGAGAGATCGGTGGTAGCCCATGCTACACTATGGGAGGAACCACAGGCAACTTTAGTTATCTTATAACCTTCTAGTCCATGTACTAGGGCTGGTTTCCTGTTTACGGTGGTCGTACTGTTCCCTTGTTGACCGTGATCATTGTCACCCCATGCATATACCTACAATATAGACCAAGTATTAAAGGTCCTACAAACTTTAAAAGCCTTACATCATGTTTTAAATAATTTAATCTCATTTTTAATCTCATTTTTAATCTCATTTTTAGTTTAAATGGTAGAATAAGTATTAAAGGCACTGGGTCCCAGATAACCATGAAAATAAGGAATATTTGGGTTAATTGTAGTCTGACCAATCAGAGGGATGGGTTGATTCAGTTCCATAGTTTTGACCATGATTATGTCAATTTTAAGTCTTGGTTAATCAATACAGTAAAACCTCTCCAGGGAGGGCCTCTGTAGAGCAACAACCTCTCTATAACATCACCTTCAAAATCTCCCTAAACCTACATTTACTGTAATTTTAACCTCTGTACTACAACAGCCTCTAAACAATAGCCAATAATTACAGCTCCCAAAAGGTGTTGCTCTACAAAGATTGCACTATACACACCTGACCAGTCTCTGTAACAGCCAGACAATGTAACGCACCGACAGCCACATGTACGATCTTCTTACCCACCAGACCTTCAACCAGTGTGGGTTTCCTTACATGTGCATCAGTACCATGACCTAGTCGAAAATAGTCACCTTTACCCCTGTAATATAAAACAAGAATTTAATAATGTCGCAAAACTTTTGAATCTTTCAAATATGAGGATTGTCCTAGCAAAATGACACAGTTGACAAAGAGTACCTTTTCTCCTATAGTGAAAAACACAATTAGATAATTCCCAAAATTCAAATCATGAAATAAAAGTAAAACTTCAAAGCCCCAAACACTCCTTAAACCTAAAGCAGGCTTTTGATCCCTGCAAAATGAAGATTTACTAGTTTGCATTAGATGACTCAAAACTTTTCCATGGCCCAAAGGCAATTCAAAGCATTGAAATACTTGTAAATAGATGTTGAATAGACTGACTAGTACATGAGCAAATTATTAGATATTGACATACTGCCATTAAACTTCACAATATCATACAAGAAGGGGGTCTTATGACATCCCAGAAATGGGCAATTTTGATAACCAGCAGTTGTGTGGAACTAACTATGCTATGCATCAGGCAGCATACAAAAATCGTTTTAAAGATTTTGGTTCAAATAAGTGACCCATTTTTTAAACATTTGCCACATTTTTTAAAACTTTTCACACATGTTTTAATTTCGGCAAATTTTAAATGTCTGGCACATTATTTTAAACTTTACAATCTGTAAGAAACAGCCTTACCATGTCCAGACTTGTCCAGATTTGGTTCTAGCCAGTGAGAATTGTGCACCACATTCAATCTGTACTACACCTAATCCTCGTAGACGATCAATCTCCTTGGGTACATTACAACCTTCACTACCACCACGGCCAAGTTTACCAAAGTCTCCGTCACCCCACGAGTATACATATCCTTCATCTGTGAGGGCTAATGTCTGAGCATCACGACTACCACACGCTATCTGTATCACTCGCTGGCCTGATAACTCCTTTACCTAGAGGAAAGATAACAGTGCTACATTTAGATTAAACATATCAATATTCTTACATGTTAACAAACCTATGCTGTAAAGTAATTCAGTCAAATTTGTCTCAAATTGAAATCTGTCCAGACAACTTCTTAACCTATAGAGAAAATATTTGGCACTACATTTAGTTTCAACTTATCAATAGTCTAATATGTGTACAAACCTATACTGTTATGTCATTCAGTTAAATTCACAGTTGCAAACAATCTCAAAATGAAATCTTAGTTCAAAATTGAGAATTTGCAGAAATCAGAGTCTGAAGTTGAGCTAAACATCAGCACCAAACTCATGAAATTTAGTTGTAACAAACTCAATATAACATTTTCATTTGATACCAATTTTGAGTCTCATCGTGTACGAAAATAATCCCATAAGTAAATTCCCAGTCAAGGGTTCAGTGCAATACTTTGGTACATGCATCTATAAATCGATATAGTTACAATAGTTTGTACAAAGCCCTCAATATACAATTACCTGTTTTGGTTTAAGTTGAGTAGTGTTATCACCATGTCCTAGTCGACCATATTCACCCAGACCCCATGTATATAGATCACCGTTAGATGTGATAGCCGCACTATGTGAACTACCACACGATATATCACGTACACGTTTAGCTTTCAATGCTTCAATAAGTCTCGGTTTATCACAATTCCTGAAATATACCGAAAATGTTACTATGGCAACACAGAATAGATATGTCGCCTTAAAAGGCGCTCAACATGAAAAAAAATGCAAAATTTGTTATCAAACCATTTTCCGACAAGCTGTACATTGAAATGTGTTTAAATAAGTCCTTCAAAATATGTTTGCTAAACAGAAATGAATGAGCTGAACCTGACAGGGTTGTTTGCCCTTGTTAGGCTATGTTAGCCAAAACACTGTCTAATCAATAAAACTTTAATCCACTATAATTATTGTTTCAACACAGCTTTTCAAGTGCTGCTTCCCCAAACATACATGAGAAATAAATGTCTCTGACATTTTCTTGACTGTTCTTGCACGTTGCAAATTCTTGGTCAATTAATAATTTTTTGATGAAGCTTTATGAAAGTATAAAATTTACTGACTTTACTAAGGTATAAGTGAGAAAAGAAGGTAATATACTTACATTCTACTGAAGTGTCCCAGTTTACCATCATCACCTTCACCCCAGGAGAACACCTTACCATCTATAGTTAGAGCAAGTGCATGTCTACCACCTGTAAAATATAGCATGGTCAAATACTACATTCACCAATAAACATTTATATGAATATTGTTTGTCTCTCAATAGGAAAGTATAGAATAGTTATAATAACACTGACCCTTTTTCAAATATTTTCGAGCTCTTGCTCTTCACCAGGAAGCAAGAGCTCGAAAATTAGAAAAAGAGTCAGTTTCATTTTCACACATAAATATGCTTTAATGTTATAGAAGGGTTGGAGCACCATGGTACATCAAATGTAATTTGTGTCCAGATAATAAACAAATACATCAGATTCACATTTTTCAAGTTCATATTTCATAAAGAGTTTTGAAGGTTGGAGGATTCAACAGGGATTTTATTAGGGGCCAATTCTGCTGAATCTCACAATTTATTTTGATAAGGGTAACAGAATTATCATTCGCTAGTCAAGCACATTCTGCACTTAAATAAGAATCCTAAGGGTCAACATGTGTCATTTTTGGAAAACTTCAGAGATCAACTGGTGAATTTAAGGGTCAAAGAGGATTCTGGAATAAGGGGTATAACATAGTATTACCTGAATGTACTGCTACAATTCAGGGATCAACTGGACATTATAAGGGTCAAAGGTCAAACAGGGTATATAGAGGAATTAGATTTTAATGTACCTGAATGAACTGCTACTTTCTTGATGACATACTGACTGAGGGCTGTTAGTTGTCTAGGTACTGTCACAGTCCCGGCACTCATTCCCAGTCCTAGTCTACCATTGGTCGCCTCACCACACGCATAGACTTTACCCTCCTGTGTCACTGTAACATTTATATACAAATAAATACATGTACAGTCAAAACCCATATGCCTCCATGACAACCCAATAGTTAGAAATGTTAAAGGTCACTGTGGCCTTGACCTTTGACCTACTGACCTCAAAATCACTAGGGGTCATTTACTGTCGCTGGTCAAACTCCTTTTATGTTTCAAGTTCCTAGGTCAAAGCAATCTTGAGTTATTGAACGGAAACCATTGGGTCTCTTGCCCAACATGTGAAAAGCAATATACCCTCTCATGAAAGATTGGAGGGGGGAGGGCAGGGACATAAAAATATTTGAGGAAAAAATTACCTACCACAAAACAAGGATTTGGATCCTCCAACTATCTGTACACATTTCAGAGCTGATAGAGTCTCATTTAATACTGGTAGTTTGATCTGAAACAATGAAGTAAAGACAAATGTAAAACTTTAATCAAAATGTTCAAAACATACTGATATCAAAGAACATTAGATTTTAGAAACTAGAAGTGCTTTTGCAACAAAAGAGTTCATCTCCCACTAAAGGACATCAATTCTGGCAAATATCATCCAATCTATATTTCCTGACAATACATACATTTAGTCACCAAGTATTCATGTGAAGTTTCATCAGTTATAGAGAACGAGCACATAAAACTTTGTGACATCCAGCACAAAATAAACCTTTCTGCCTTTATATGGGAGACAAACTACCTTAAGGTACAAAACTAAATATGCTGACTAGTATAACTTTAATCTATGAAGTTTGAAAACTGATTAAACTCCTTCAACAATTACCTTTGAGCCTTTAGGTCCGCCTAGCTGATCTTTATCATTGAGACCCCATGTGAAAACATGTGTTTGTATCTCCTTGCCCGAACCTTTAGCTTTCCTTTTGATGTTTGATATGGGTGTCTGTCTCGTATCTTCCTCGTCCTCCTCTCGATCAGACGCGAGAAACGAGAACCCGGCGGCTGAATCGTCATCAGATCTGAATCGACCAATCATTGACAAGCCGTGAATCTTACAATCGATACCGCTCTGTCGACATTGTTTGATAGCAATTTCTATAAATCTGTGATACTGTAATATAAGAAAACAATTCTCATTAAAAAGAATATATAGTATATATAAGTTGACATTTCCACAGCTTGAATTCATACATCGAGACATACACAAATATTATCATTTTTCAACTTAATCTTAAACACATACATGCTTTTATTCAGAAATATTTTTAAAAAGTCGGGTATTTAGACATCTTGTAATAAATCCCAGTATTGTTATTTGCCTTCTTGCAAATCAGGGCTCGACACTAACACTGGTTCCCTTGACAAATCTTGAAGGACAAGTAACTTTTATCTTTACAAATGCTTCTTTACTGTTGGACCAGCAACAAAAGATAGTGTCAACCCCTGGCAAAGTCAAAAAATATTTTTTAGTTATGTTTCTTTGATGGCCCAAAAATACAAAGGTCCGAAATGTGAAATACAGGAAAGAAAGTTTATTGAAAAGCATGTCCTGTCCCTTCTGTGAGTCTTCATCAAGCAAAAAGGTACAAAATTAAAAGATAATCTTACATCAGTACAGTCAGACAAGAGGTTGACGAGAGAATCTGACGAGCTTATGTTGACAGATCGTATCTCCTTCAACGTATGTATAGAGTCACCACCGCTGATCACGATAAGTGATGGCATGTAACTGGAGTCGGTCGGTTCTACTCTCATAAATAATCTGTTCACCAGTATGTCAGGTAACATCTCAATACGGATCCAGTGCTAGAGAAAAGATAGAAAGATTTGATATTTAGTATTATTAATCTCATGAAATGTTAATGCCATTCAGGGCACATGATCATAATTCTATAGTAAAATGAGTGTCAATAGGTAGGTCTACATAGGAAAAATATCAAATAGAGACATCAAGAAATGGGAAAATATATACAATAAAGAAACATTATGTTCCTTGTTGATCATAAGCGCCACATAGTGTTCTTGCAAAGAGAACCAGATGCAACCAGTAGGGACTAGATGGCTTTAATTTTCTGTCTCTGGTAAACACTCCGTTCACATGAAAAGGACACCAGCTGGAAATCTTATTTACACAAATCTAATCAATTTCGATCAACATTGTGCTAAGGTGGCCAGGAATATGCAACACGATTAGACACCGCCCTACCTGGTACCAATAGGAACCAGTTGAAACAACACATGTGTGAATAAAGATTTTAACTGTGTATAGCTTGACTATTTTGACCTGAAACTGACCTTTATGCAAGAATATATTACAATGTTTGTGCTTCGAAAATATCAATTTCTGTAAGCAAATCGTGCGACATCGGTTTTCAAATTTGCGTTTATATTACATCTCGAGAGTCTTTGTGATACTCACGATAATGAAAAAATACAATTGATGGTGTAAACGTAGGTTATATATAGACTGTTAAATTATGCTAATCAAAAGGTCAGACTCGTGTCAAATTAGCCAAGCTATACTAATACTTTATAATTGTCCACCTACTTTGCCTTGTGAACCAGAACTTTGCCAGTATCCACTGTTCCCCTCTATCAGCCTATGTGCTTGGTTCTCTCTAGTAGAGACAGTCAGATGTTTCACACATAGATGCCAATCTTCTATCAGTGATCCACTGGTTGGGTAGACTGGTCGCTTCTTCTGTTTGCCTGGTTTACCTGCAGGGACTGGTTCACTACCTGCATCGAATAAATAAATACAATATTTTGTCCATTTGAAAAATTTCACCATTGTGTATAGTAGATATAGATGAGCGTTCTTTGGAACTCTGTGCGTAATGTCTGTATATTGAACTACTTTAGGTTATTTTGATTTTGTCAAACTAAAAATATGTCCAAAGGATATGACTGCCTCAAATTAATAGTCCATTGACAATGTCAAGGGTTATGCCTCAAATGCATTATGTTGAATAATATTCCAATAAAATTTGACAACTGTAGCATAATTACTATAATTTCAAGTTACAAACAACAATTTTTTTTGGATGGACAGATAAGTAAGGCAAATCTAAATCCCCGTAATTATTTGATGGAGACAATTGAGTTAATCAAATTATCAAAAAGTTTAACTCTTACCAGGTTCGGCGATTCTGCTGAATGGATGTCGATGCTTCTTGATTTTGAAACAATTTTCACAGAAATCAAAGTCCTCACATACACGACATTTATACCGTACACCAACGATAGGGAACATACGACACTCATCACAACTGAAAACAGGATGTATATGATATATATGAGCTGTTCTTCCAGCAAAAATATGATCATAAAAGGTTATAATCACAGGTTACTGTATCGTTGAAAACGGAAAAAAAAAATTACATTTTACTTTCAATAAAAAAATATAAACTTTCGAAGTTATTTTTTTCTTGTTTTCAACGATACAGTTACCTGTGGTAATAATTAGTTTCTGAAAGTTTGAGCAAAATATAAAATCAATTAACGTAGTTACATAGCTTTCAAACTAACTACTACCTCTTAGCTTTTGGGCGACATCGCAAATCTCATACAAACAAATTATTTGAGATAGTGATGAAAAGTTTTCAGACATCCAGTTTTGATCAATTCAAGCAACTACCGTGTGGAAAATTTCCATCATAAGAAATATTTTATTCCGTGCGACATCAGATAACACTATAGATCTGGTAGGGGTCACTACACCTTTCAGTAGAAAATGGAACAATAGCAACATACCTGAGACCAGTATGTGTACTAGGTACCAGCTCCATTTCATCTAGTACACCTGTCCAGTGTGCTTGTTGTGGAAAGTCTACAGTAATATCTTTACCATTAGATACTATAGCCGTTACCGTACCAACACTTCTATGTGTTACAGATCCCCATTTATACTGTGGTGTAACAACACTAGCCTTCACTCGTACTTTATCTCCCACCTTAATACTAGAACCTGCAAAACAGAATGGTTGAGATTTGAATTGATTTACTGCAATAAGCAGATTTTTACTTTCAAGGATTTGAATTTCACTATATTGGCAAGTAGGGTAAATGTAATCTGCTACAGGAAGAGGCTTAAAAGTTTGAATGTCATTTTGGAGAGAAGTGATTTCACTGTGAACACAAGTTTTTCGGTGTTTTCGTTGGACTAAAATTTATGCTCCTAGACAAAATTTATGATGAAATACGATTTAACAGTATTGTTAATGAAGTACAGTATGACCTCTCCAGAACAGCCCTCTGTAGAGCAACAGGTAATATTTGTAGCAGCTTCCAAAGGGTGTTACTCTAATGAGGTTGAATAGTGCAGTCAACTACTGGTACCTTAATCCGGACAATTTTGAGGAAATAGTTAATCATTCATAAACATTTGACATAAACCTTGTAAATAAATTATGGTATTGGCAAAAAAATTTAATTCTTAGAAGATAAATGGAATAGCCAACTCAACAAGTTTGAAACATTACTCACTTGTATGTATAAAGCCTTGTATCTCCACATGTACATATCGTACCCAGTATGTCCCACCTTTCCTCTGCCAATCAGCCTGTATGTTCAAATCTTGTAATCCGTCACGATCTAACTTGATCACCTTACCGATATCCCCGTCATGAACCTCCTCGTACTGTCGACAACATTTCACTGTCATACCGACCTGTATGTTGTCTCTGACGTACATAGC
Organism: Spisula subtruncata; assembly: GCA_963678985.1. Taxonomy (NCBI): domain Eukaryota; kingdom Metazoa; phylum Mollusca; class Bivalvia; order Venerida; family Mactridae; genus Spisula; species Spisula subtruncata. Next base: position 1,721,924 of record OY787665.1, on the reverse strand, counting down.
GTACTCATCATCCGTAGGAAAGTCTGAACATTTCTTGAATGCTTGGTTTGTGTTGGCTGTATTACCGAGGACGACAGAGAGTAGAAGCTGCAAACAATACATCAAATAATATATTCAGTGAAAGAAAAATGATCCAATTTTTTTTTCCACTTTTTATTTAATTGTGTGATATTGTTTTTTATGGGTTTTTTTATGAGACTTATTCAGTAAAAGAGAATACACACATGCTTACCCAAACCAAACATTTATAGCATCTTTTTCAGAACAAATTGTTATAAAGCAAGCTGTACGGTATATAATGTGGATATGTCAACATGTCAAAATATAAGCAAACTTTGGATTTCAGATATTTGGCGTGTTAAAATATTAGAAATTGAACAACACATCCCACTTCTTCAAAGGGGCACATTGTGGTTGGGGTATAGTAACGATACTAATGATACAAATTTAGTGTAGAAAACCATCATTTACCTCGCCTGATGTGTCAAGGTCTTCAAACACATCAGATGTAGAGTCAGTGTCAGAATCATCATAATCTACAGACGACACACTATCAGAATCGGAATCTTCCTGTGGGAGGGTCTCCTGATGTTCTATCAACCAGTTTACTACAGACTCCGGACTGGGAACATCAGATGCTGAAGCCAGGGAACCACCTAGAAGACAAGACAAACTTTACTGTCTTAAGAGGTCCAGACCATAAACACATATCAGTAATTGCTTTTCTTACTGATCAGTTTTATCCCACCCCAAGAACTTCTCCAGAGGTTAAACCATGTCTGCCTATTTCAACCCCAAGGGATAAACCAAAACATCTGCTTTACCAAAGTAAGAAAACCAAAAATATTAGTAACATGGCTTTGACAATGTATTGTGTTTATAATGGTAAACAAGTAAGCCAAGTTTAAAGCAATGCCTTGATGGACTTAAAAAATATTTGAATTTCCTCATTTTGAAACGGACAAACAAACCAACGGACAAATGAACAGACAGGACAATCACTATATGCCTCCTTAGAAGATCCAAGGGCAAAAAACAATCTTACCGAGAGATTTTATAGCAAATTCCACTTGTTTTCTCTGGAATCCCATCTCCATGATTCTAGTCACTTCCGGTAACGGTGGGGGTACGCTGGCTTTAGCGGCTTTCTTCGGTTTAGTTTTACCAATCACTGTCGGTACTGCTGGGGCCGAGGGTGGGGATACAGGCACCAGGGCTGTTGGTTGATAAGGGGCAGCCTCACTATCAGAATCTGAGTCTTCAAGGTCCTCGTCAAATGTTTCCTTCGATGCAGTTAAATACTGACATACCGATAGACACGCAGCCTGTAATATCAACAAATCAGTTTGTTGATCTTGTTCTACTATAAAATATGGTTTTCTGATTGAACCAAATTAAATTCTGATACATATTTACAAAATTCTTCAATACTCAAAACTTCAGGACATATTTTAATTTTTCATCATATATGTTTTAATTTAGACAATGGATAAATGCAATATTAAACATTTAATTCACTTTTGTTCCTTAGAGTCTTCAAAACCAATTCTTGAAACCCTTTTTTTGTATTTGTGTTAAATTGTGAACTTCAAAATATTTCAAATGTTTTAAAGACGGAAACTTATTCCATACAAATAAGCCATGTGTTTTCAAAGACCAAATGCGAAACAAATCTTCACATGATTTTTTACCAAATACATTTTCCTTGACCCTTTTTCATGAATTTCGACAATATACAGAATAATAAACAAACTTAAGAACAAAGCCATAATCTTACCTCGAGCTCATCTCTAGCAAAGAGAGCTTTAAGTGGTGAGGGTTGTGTAGCTGACATTAGTACTTGTTGTAGTATCATACTGGGCATATCCGTAGCCTCGGTGGGGTAGTCATAGTCACTGGTACTTGTATCCGCCTCCGATAGCTGTAACTCCGGTAATACAGCTTGTGTGAGTATCTTACGTAATATATTCTGATGTTTAAGTAAGACACGCCCTGCACGTAACATCCCCAGCTTCAACTGCTGCTTCCTTAACTCCATCATGTCAACCCGGGTAACTGCAAACATAAAACCAGAGGATGCATAAGGCCTAATGTTTAACAGGTTTTTAATTTTAACACAGTCTCTCTATAATATTTTTGTTGGTAACTGATTCACCAAACCAGTTTTTTCTGGACCGAATTTTGTGGACACTTGCCCTTCCACAAGGAAACATCAACTTCTTTCATGGAAGCTCATGACCTGCCATGACTGGGAAATGAAGTCTGATCACCAGCTGGCCCCATGCCGGTTCCTCAGACAGACTGTCGAACGGTGGGAAAACCTTTAGTCCCCTAAATTTGAAAACCTGTAGGGGATTAATAAATGGCACTTACCAGACATTTACAGAAGTATAACATGAACATTGATTGACTTTCATTTTCAGAAAAACCTGCAATTCATCACAGAGTTGTCAAATAGGGAAAAACATTGATATTTAAATTTGTTAACTCGGGGGAACAAAGTTTGTAGAGGTTCACCTTCAGATTCGACGGTAGTTGTACTGGTAGCTAGCGGTGCTTTATCAGAATCTCTGCCTTCTTTCTCTATTCTATAGTTATAACATGTTAGACATAACATGGTCGCCCACGTGTTGGTGACATCATCCGTCAGGGGTAACTTCTCAACACAAAACTCCAAACTTGGAACCTGAAGAGAGAAGTGAACTTATAAGAACTGAACTCAAGATGGCCGGTAAAGACACTTAATGGCAGATTAAGACATGAAATACTATATATTATAAGTTCATTTAATACAAGCAAGCGTTCTTATTGTGAGAATTTCTTATAGTTATCATACAAACATTAAGGCTGGAACAATGGTCAAGTGGTAAGCAATTTTCACTGCCAATAAAGAAGTCCCTGGTCCCCACCGCCCAAAGCAACACAATCTGAGCAAGATCTCATCTCAAATATTGACTTTTGTCTTTATGTTAATTTCAATGGAAGGCTAAACTGGAAATTGGTATCACTATACAGAAATGACATTTAGTTTATTACAGCATCATTTCAAAAGCTGGAACTTCAGATTGATCTATAATTCTAACACTGATTTTTGAAAAATCTCAATTTAAGTTGAGATTTCTACTTGAGATGCTTCAGGAGACCGGGGCCTGGTACGAATCTTTGTCTCACATTTAACTAGACATGAACTGCTTGGGTAACCCCAGAGGTAGTCTCACCTGTATTGGTGCTGTAAATTTAGCACATTTAAGAACCGAAGAGTCTATTCTAAAAAAGGAAGGCTTAGGGTATGACTATCACACCTTGATTCCCAGTATCAAATATTATTAATCTGTTATTTGACGAATAGGCAGGGAAAAACTGAATGATCATGCGCATTGTCTCAGTTGAATGCAAAAAAAAGAAAAGTAAAAGTTCTGATCAATGTAAAGAAATGAGACTTACAGAAACCAGTGAGTTTAATCTACTGGTAGATATAGATCCATCAGCTAACTGAACTAAGATCTTTCCTCGTGGTGTAATCCTAGATATAGTACCGACACCTGCATCTTCTATCTTCACTACCCCACCCAGACGTGGTCGGTTATCTATACCACCAATGACCGCCATCACAGCCAGAATGGATGCCTCATCAGTAGCCAATGTTGGATCATTCTGCAAAAAGCAAATTATACCATGGTTTAAAACAGCTTCAATCTCTAGTTCAAAACATTTAATTTTTGTTAATTTGTTTATGACTTTTATCAATTATATCGCCTATTTAAGGCATCTCCAGTTTTCCTGGACTGTTTTCTAATCTGTTCTAACTTATCCTTCTGCAAAGAAACCAGCAACTTCTCCACATGTGCAATTTTTCATAAAAAATGTCACAACTAGGAATCAACACTAGGGGCCTCATTCATCAACGTTGAATAAGGCCCCAGGTCTTTCGGGATATTAATCCAGGTCATAAACCACTGGACCACAGCAGAGAACAAAAGATATAATTATTTCAATCCACACACAAAAGTATTTCATACAATACTCACCTTGGACGAGACATTATGATCCAATAATATATGAGGTAAGGTCCTCAGATGTTTCACTATCAGCTCATTTATACACAGGTTCCACGTATCTAAGGTGTGAAGTTTCCGTACCAGCAGGACCAGTTCCTCGGCAACCGTACTAGTATACGATGCTGTCAGTGATACTGGTGCCCTCTGTCTTTGTCTACGTGGTGAGTCCACTGTAAATATTTCAAACATACAATTACTAAGCTAAAATATTTCCACGAACTTACAGGATATTTTAAATGACTTCAAAACTTAAACTTCAAAATCAATCTTAAACTCAAGACTTGAGCAAAATCTCAAGTACTAGGCATCAAGCATGGGAGAAATACTCATACCATTTCTAATGACTTTAATATGTTGCCGCCATGGATTGAAAGGAAAACTCATGAGGGAATACCGTTAACTCAGGTATATAGCTTATACCCAGTTGAACCTAGATAAACATAGTTTACCTGCCAGACGATAGTATATTTACACCCGTTCTCATTTGACTTTGAAAGGACTGTACAATTACATTGCCATCAAAATATTCCTGATACTGAGCACAATAACTGGGAAATTGTCAGTCAAAGCAAAATTCTTCAAGATAAAAAATACATGTATTTTCACAAACTGGACATGGGATATATCCACACTACGGTTTTATTACCCTGGGGCACAACTGTACTATAACACTCACCATGTGGTACCAGTGTGGGATCAGCAGAACACGATACAAGTATAGACCCCAGTAGATGTATTAGTCTGTTAACTATAGTCTGTACACGGGATATATCTACAGTACGGTCGTATTACCCGGGTACTACTATACTATAACACTCACCATGTGGTACCAGTGTGGGATCAGCTGAACACGATACAAGTATAGACCCCAGTAGATGTATAAGTCTGTTAACTATAGTCTGTACACGGGATATATCCACAGTACGGTCGTATTACCCGGGTACTACTATACTATAACACTCACCATATGGTACCAGTGTTGGATCAGCAGAACACGATACAAGTATAGATCCCAGTAGATGTATAAGTCTGTTAACTATAGTCTGTACACGGGATATATCAACAGTACGGTCGTATTACCCGGGTACTACTATACTATAACACTCACCATGTGGTACCAGTGTGGGATCAGCAGAACAAGATACAAGTATAGACCCCAGTAGATGTATAAGTCTGTTAACTATAGTCTGTACACGGGATATATCAACAGTACGGTCGTATTACCCGGGTACTACTATACTATAACACTCACCATGTGGTACCAGTGTGGGATCAGCTGAACACGATACAAGTATAGATCCCAGTAGATGTATAAGTCTATTAACTATAGTCTGTACACGTGATATATCCACGCTACGGTCGTATTACCTGGGTACTACTGTACTATAACACTCACCATGCGGTACCAGTGTGGGGTCAGCCGAACATGATACAAGTATAGACCCCAGTAGATGTATAAGTCTGTTAACTATAGTCTGTACACGGGATATATCCACAGTACGGTCCCAGGACGGTAACACGGTTCTCAGTAATTTGATAGTCAGTATCTGCAATACAAATCAATAGTTAATACTTTATCAATAACGCATAAATAAAAATACACCCCTCATAAAATGTGTCTAATCGGCTGGCAAAAAAATATTGGAAAAGGTAATTTAATAATTAACTAAAAATTATTGGATTGAGATAATGAGTGGAAAAAATTTCAAGACCAAGCTATATATCTGCGGATAACATTTATTTGACGGGTATCCAATTAAAACATGTAAAACCATAATGCTGCTAGATACTAAATTAAATTGAGAACAATATGTGCATCTACAGCAGAGGTAATAAATGGAGACTGAATAATCACAGATGGACAGAAAATGTTAACACTATATGCCCTATTGTAAACAATAAAGGATTATGTGGAACAAGCAACCAACGAGCAGATGTGTAAATCTTGTTAAATAAAACCCATGTTTCGGTATGATAAATAGCCTTCATCAGGGTATGATATAACCCCTATGTGCCCTAGTAAATACATGGTGGGGCGTAAGAAAAATATTTACCTCTTTGGAGACATTAGCTTGTTTATGAGCTTTTTCTTCCTCCAGTATCTTCAACAGAAGATCTACCCATCTCTGTGAACTAAGAGCTTGACAAATTGTAGGACCCATAGCGATACTACGTAGAAATCCGAGGGAACACCAACTGTAATGTTGCTCACAGGCGATCTGTACCGAAGCTGAGTTAGCATCTAGCAAATACAAGCAACATAGTTAGCAGCGTGTTAGGGCTGATGATCCACATCTAGAAGGTTTTATGATTTAGAAATATTCCAAGTGAGCCTAGGTAATGAGGATTCTTTTCAGTATTAAGGATGATATTTACCATGCAACATATACAATGAAGAAGTCCCTGACTTTGGCCTAACTTTTGTTCAATTTCCAGGTTTCTCTGATTAATTTCAAAACACCCTGACTTTTCCCTGACCTTGAAAAAAAGTATGGTTTCCCCTGACCTTGAAAAAAGTATGGTTTCCCCTGTTCTTGATAAAGTATGGTATCCCCTGAACTTGAAAGTATGGTATCCCCTGAACTTGAAAGAATGGTTTCCCCTGACCTTGAACAAAAGTGTGATTTCCCTGACCATGAAAAAAGTGTGATTTCCCTGACCTTGAAAAAGTGTGATTTCCCTGACCTTGAAAAAAGTATGGTTTCCCCTGACCATGGGAAGCCTGATTTATACATGACCTCATCAAAGATGGGGTCAATAATTATACTCACTCAGTCCATAGTTACATCCACAATCTACAATGTTCCTCATCAGTCCACATAATGTACTAACAGCCTCTTTCTGACAAGATTCAGAATATATCCCTGTTGCTATGGAAACGTATCGAAGCATTGTCAAGGTCGTCTTTCTGATCAATGCTACTGGATGCTTGTTCTCAAGTTTCTTCAAATCTGCAAAATGAATCACAATAACCATGTTTGATGTTTGTCCAGAGCATAACAAAGAAGCTTGCAAGTCACCATCTTAAAACTTTTTAGATGGATAGTTCTCAAGAATTGCAATTGTCCTGGTGTATTTTATAATTATAATAATAACAACTTCTCAATCATTAATTTTATAGTCACTGTGGATGACATATTTGGTTCTAGACCAATTTTCAATATGGTCCACACCTGGGGTGTCTGATATGCATGTATATACAACTTGTAAGCAAATTACATCACAAACCTTTAATGCTTTGTTTAAAATGGTATGAACAAGAATTATCATATAATTATAACTATATTTTTTTTTCAAATGTATTGGTTCACTTAGGAGGCTCTCATTACTCTACAATAAAGTCCAAACTTAGCTAAGATATATTTATGGCACAGGCCCCTTGAATGATCTACTAATTGCACTAGCCAGGGGGGGTAATAAGCTTAGTATATCTCCTACCTTTATTAGGTGCTAATTCTTCTTCTTCCTCTTCTTCATTGTCCGGTATCTCTGGTGGTTCTGCTAACTTTAGATCGTACTTTCCTTCTTTACCCATACGGTAACTGTTGGTACTACCAGAGTCCCATTGTACCCGGATCCAACCATCATTACCTAGTTCACCTATCACACGTCCCATACTCGGTGACGGACCATCCTACAAGAAGAGATAATAAAAAAAATTTCGAGGGGTGCCCGCAAGACTGTAGTAACTACATATGATTAAAGAAGGACTTACTACAGTCTTGCGGGCATCCCTCTAATTGTAAAACATGTATGCCAACATGCCAGCAGGATAGTCAGTTATGTGAAAGGTCACAGGGGCTTTATTCACCATCATTGTAAGTCTAAAACTCAGACTTAGACTTAAAATCGACAACATTGGTAATCACTGCCATTTCCTAGGAATTAGACTTTAAACATGTGAAATTGTGTCTGATAATTTGTTGTTACCCTTTGAACATGTACGCCCATTTACATTAAAATCTGTACATTTTTAACAACACAAGCACACTTTGCAATATAAAGTCTAAGTTTTAGACTTACAACGTTGGTGAATAAGGCCCCTGGAATTTAACCTACTGACCTCAGAATCAATAGGGGTCATCTTCAGCTGAAGACTAACCTCCATGTAACGTTTGAAGATTCTACAAACATCTTCAAAATACAATCACAAAAATTTATTTTTACCAAAATCTACAAAACCGAGCATAGACTTTATTTTCTTTATTTCTACTGAAATATGGCAGGCGTATCAAACACGAACAACCCCAAACAATTACATTTTTACCAAAATCCTCTTAAGACGACCCCAAGAAAGGCATCTTTTATGAAATCTTTGAAAATTAGTGATTTGAGAGTTGCATACCTGATCTCCCCATTTCCAATCTACGCCTCTAACGACCCTGGTACCTATCTTCATCAATGCGGCTAGTTCCGGGCCAGATACCGGGACAGGTACACATTGTTTCTTGTGTTTCTGCTCCTCTAATACGGCACAGATTGTAGAACTACTGGTATCCTGTAATACTCTCTCTGGATCCGGTCCTAGAATATATAACATAATTTATTATAGTTCTAAAAAACATAAAAAATTATCTTACAATATGTAGAATACAGTCCTAAAATACACAGATTGTAGAACTACTAGTATCTTGTAATACTCTCTCTGGATCCGGTCTTAGAATATATAATGCAAGGTCCTAGAATACATCCAAATATGGTCTAACAATGTGTAAAATATATAGAATACAGTCCTAAAATACACAGATTGTAGAACTACTAGTATCTTGTAATACTCTCTCTGGATCCGGTCCTAGAATACATTAAATATGGTCCTAGAATACATTAAATATGGTCCTAGAATACATCAGATATGGTCCTAGAATACATTAATATGGTCCTAAAATACATTAAATATGGTCCTAGAATACATCAGATATGGTCCTAGAATACATTAAATATGGTCCTAGAATACATCAGATATGGTCCTAGAATACATCAGATATGGTCCTAGAATACATTAAATATGGTCCTAGAATACATCAGATATGGTCCTAGAATACATTAATATGGTCCTAAAATACATTAAATATGGTCCTAGAATACATCAGATATGGTCCTAGAATACATCAGATATGGTCCTAGAATACATTAATATGGTCCTAAAATACATTAAATATGGTCCTAGAATACGTTTAATATGGTCCTAGAATACATCAGATATGGTCCTAGAATACATTAAATATGGTCCTAGAATACATCAGATATGGTCCTAGAATACATCAGATATGGTCCTAGAATACATTAAATATGGTCCTAGAATACATCAGATATGGTCCTAGAATACATTAAATATGGTCCTAGAATACATTAAATATGGTCCTAGAATACATCAGATATGGTCCTAGAATACATCAGATATGGTCCTAGAATACATCAGATATGGTCCTAGAATACATTAAATATGGTCCTAGAATACATCAGATATGGTCCTAGAATACATCAGATATGGTCCTAGAATACATTAAATATGGTCCTAGAATACATTAATATGGTCCTAGAATACATCAGATATGGTCCTAGAATACATTAAATATGGTCCTAGAATACATTAAATATGGTCCTAGAATACATTAATATGGTCCTAGAATACATCAGATATGGTCCTAGAATACATTAAATATGGTCCTAGAATACATCAGATATGGTCCTAGAATACATCAGATATGGTCCTAGAATACATTAATATGGTCCTAAAATACATTAAATATGGTCCTAGAATACATCAGATATGGTCCTAGAATACATTAAATATGGTCCTAGAATACATTAAATATGGTCCTAGAATACATTAAATATGGTCCTAGAATACATCAGATATGGTCCTAGAATACATCAGATATGGTCCTAGAATACATTAAATATGGTCCTAGAATACATTAATATGGTCCTAGAATACATTAATATGGTCCTAGAATACATCAGATATGGTCCTAGAATACATTAATATGGTCCTAAAATACATTAAATATGGTCCTAGAATACATCAGATATGGTCCTAGAATACATCAGATATGGTCCTAGAATACATTAAATATGGTCCTAGAATACATCAGATATGGTCCTAGAATACATCAGATATGGTCCTAGAATACATTAAATATGGTCCTAGAATACATTAAATATGGTCCTAGAATACATCAGATATGGTCTAACAGTGTTTAAAATATATAGAATACACAGATTGTAGAACTACTAGTATCCTGTAATACTCTCTCTCTGGATCCAGTCCTAGAATATGCAACATTGTTTGATGTGTATACTTCTAATCATTTTATATCAGCAAGACTATCTTTAACAGATTTTAATGCAAATTGATGAATTCACATGATTTTCAATTTTGGGGAAATAGCAAATAAAAACATTGCAAATAATGCAAACTGTTCAGCACAGAAACAAGTGAAAATATTATGTCCCACAAACACCCTGATTTGGACTTAAATGGTAATTTTATAGAGTCTTGTGTAAGGTCACAAAATGGTAGTGCAAATGTTTGAAATAAATGTAACCTGCGATTTACACTAGGATAGTAGCGAAAGAATTGCAATTTAGTAGACTTACCGATTAATCTGAGTATGGTCTGTGTGAGTGCTAGGACTCCTGAGTTGAGTAATAGACTCAAACTATTCCCTTGATGCTCAGATACCAGCAGTCCTAGATGTGCCAGTATAAATCTCGCTTGTGGTAACATGCCCACATTTAACTTGTCCTGAAAGTAAAAAAAAATGAAAAAGTGCAAGAATGACTTAAGTGTTGCGCCTAAAATAAGTATAAATTTAAGTGTTGTGCTTGAAATAAGTATAAATTATCTAAACTAAGTGTTCTCACTGACATCTTTATTCGGGTGTACAAACACAGGTATTCTTACAATTCCATACCCCCTGAGTAACAGTTATATAGTAGAGTGCATCAAAACTAGGGTGACAGCAAGCATTTTGGGGGTTAAAAGCCCTCGTTTGGGGGATTTTGGGAACACTGTTAAACTACCTGCGAGCCGTTATTTGTCAACTACCTGTGATTGAAACAAGTACCTAGTATGATGATATTACGGCTTCAGAAGGCCGAGAACTAACCAATGGCAAAAAACAAAACAGAATTTGTTACTCCAGACACTACCTACCTCATGATAGTATCAAAAGTATCCGTCTGCTAACAATTATTCATAAAATTAGAAAATATCTTAAAGGGTTTTCTTGAGGGACAATTTGACCAGTAACAAACCCATTAGTCATGTATCACTTTTAGGTATACATTCAGCTTTGGTAAAAAGCAACTTTGGTTTGAAGAATTGTTAAAATCAAAATGAAAACTGAAAGTACATCGAGGTTATTTTACCTTTGTATTATCCTGACTGTTATAACTAGGTATACATGAGTTCACTCCCTTTGATCGGAATATATTATCTACTTGTATAATATTGGTACGGAGTTCTTGTATAGACCAACTGTAGAGCTCGGAGAATGTCATCTGTAGAAGGATTCTATCACATGGTGGTATTAATGTTATATCCGTCAAACAGTGCAGCACTGGTTTACTGAAATATACAAAGACAATATTTTGAGGTGAGACATATTACAATAGTAATCAAGTATCCCATTGAGGCATACAAATTTTCACATTGAACACTTCTTGAATTTCCTCATCTGTTAACCTAAATAATTAGACCATCTTAAATTAGTTTTAATTATGGCAAGCAAGGTTAATATTTTTGATTAACTGACAAACAAAGCCATTAAATAACAAGATATTATGTCCCATAGCAAGTAAGCCTTCAATCCCTGTACCTAACCTTGAGACCGAAGGATTCAGATTTTTGACAGACTGACAGGTGAAAAAGGGGACGAACAAAAACAACTTACCAGACTTTATGCCCCAAGGTCAGTAATCCCTGCCATCCACATAGAAGGTTGTATTTCACAGAGGGACACTTAACCACTAGGCTATCTGTGCGGATATTGAAATAACAAATTCATTAACTTACCAGACTTTATGTCCCATGGTGAGTAATCCCTGCCATCCACATAGAAGGTTGTATTTTACCGATGGTATCAGATGTTCTTTGTGGACTAGTGATAACATGGCCTGGATACCTCGTAAACGTATCTCTGCTCTCCTTACCTAAATCAACAATTCTATACTGTAAAATCTTATCATTTTGCGAAACCAAATTAAGCAATTTTTTTACTTTAAAGTAGTTTGCGAAGCAATTTTTCAAATTTGTTACTCTGAAGTGGGTTGCAAGGCCATTTTGCAAATTTGCTATTCTTAACAAATTTGTAAGGTTAAATGTTTGCTATTTTCAAAACTGTCTGAATTTAATTGTGAATATTAAAGCTCAAATCAAGCAAACATTTTTCAATGAAGTTTTACTTCCTAGTGAAATATTGAAAAGAAGCTGACAATATTTAATGAAAGATTAATTGCAAATAAGCAATTTAAATCACTCTCGATATCACTATATGACTTGTTCAATATTTTACTATTAATAAAGAAGCAAACAATTGTATTCACTTTTCTAACTCTTACAAGGTGGCAAAGGTCATAAGAATAAGACACAAAATATCTTACTTGATGATGTAAGGACCTCCTCAGTTTCTCTATATCAATTGGACTTTCGTGCATGACAAACTCTACGATCTTGTTAACTAACGGCATCTCTGTACGGGAACCCGTTAATCGTTGATGGAGCCAGCTCAACTTCTGTGAACTTGTCACCATACTCACTAATGGTTCCCATGAATCATTCTGTAACATACACTGGATAAGTTATCATATTGTATAACTAAAACGTTTCATTTATTTAGGATTCCATATAATGTGATAGACTTAATAGGTTAGTCATGAATCAGCAGGTTTCCTAAGGTGGGAGGGGGTTCTGTCATATTTAATTTCTTAGAGGGGTATCCTGGCCAGCTCTGACAAACTAGTGTAAGCTAGAATATATGTATACATAAGACAACATTTTGCAAAATTCCAGGGGGTCCATACCACAAGTCCCCCCCCCCTCTTAATCAACTTGTATGTTAAGTTCTTCAGCTTCTTATTGTCACTTTTGAAAATATATCATATGTGTATGAAAAATTTAAGAGAATTCACCTTCATACTGTTACAAAAAACATACACATACCTTTCGCTTAGTTTTCCCATGTTTCTTCCTATGATGGTGGGCACCTGAAGAAATCCCTTCAAGTGGCAATAAACCGTCCATATCAGCACTACCATCAACAAGTTCAATATCATGTTCCCCTTCTAAGGAATCCCCTGAAGGGGCCTCATTTTTACCAAAAACTTTCACCACAAATTCTGCAGGTTCAGCCTGTCCATCATTTCCAGTAGCCCCGCCCATATTTCCAGTAGCTCCACCCATATATTCAGCACTATCTTCAATACTGCCTTCTGATTGGCCGAAATCTGTGTCATGACTTGCAGTTTTCTCAGCAGCAAGATCAGAATCTGTTTTGTCTGAACCCTCAGCCACATTTATTGGAACAGTCACTGGGGAATCTGGAGAAAAAAACATCATGGAAATCAATAAAACAACCATAGACCTAAGCTTGAAAATCACTTGTTTCAATATGAAAGTACCAAGAGATGTTTGTAAAAACATGAATGTCCCCTATTGCTGCCAAAAATCATAGTGACCTTTGACCTACTAACCTCAAAATAAACTGGAATCGACCTTTGACATTCTGACCTCAAAATATACTGGAATCGACCTTTGGCATACTAACCTCAAAATCAACCAGGGTCAACTACTGATGGAGACCAACCATGCAAAAAGATATATTTCTCTCTTTCATAGAATGGGGGTACAGTAAGTTCATCAAGTTAAACATGAATTATTACAAAAGTTAACGCCTCATAACAATAACTGATTTTAAAGTAAAAAGGTCATAATGATCTATAGGAAGTTAATTTGGAAGAAAATGTAATGTATATCAAACTTACATCTTCGCTTTCTATTCTCTTCCATGACTTTATTGATTGCAAACTTCCACCTTGATGAGCTATGTAACAATCTGGATCTGCTGAGTGCATTCACCTCATTACCTATAGCTGGTCGTAGTTCATTAAACAAGAAACGACATCGGTCAATCACCGGAGCACATACTTCCTTGTAGGAACGACTCTGATCTTGGTGTGCCTGAAATGTTATAATTATCAGTAAATATGAGATGCCATCATGGGTTTTGGATGCTGTCACACAAAAACGTACAGCTCCCACAAAGGGTCATACATCCATAAAATCTTCTAATTTATATTTCCTGACAATGCCGAGCATAGCTTTTACTTGCCAGCCAGTTTTCTGATGAAATATGGCTGACATATGAAAACCTCCAACCGTATTTAAACCCGAGGCCGCAAGATTTGATGACAAGCGCACTAACCACCGAGATAGAGAGGCACAACTAGGCTAAGTACCAATTATTCATGTCAAGTTTCATTGATTTCTGACCAAGGGTAAGCAGAATTAACACAGAAAATCTTGTGACGGATTCTAAGATTTTTTTTCATCCTTTAATTAGCAGACAAATGTGTATAAAATAAGTCTTTAAGATAGTTTATTCAAACTTAGAGCAATAACTTTCTACTAAGAGTAAGAGTATACTGTAGTCATTAATTTTCATGGGGGAATATAATTCGTGGATTTCGTGGTTCGACTTCAACCACGAAATCAAATCCCATTGGACACTAATTTTGGTCTATGTAGCCTGCTTTCCTGTGTTTTCGTGAACTTGTTTTTGGAGAATGCTCAATTGTTTGTTGATTTATAAACATTTTTCTACGATGAAACTAATGCCTGAACCCCTCTCTACAAGCTTAATACAAAACATGATGAGAAATCATCGTATTTTCCATGTAGCAGCCATCTTACAGAGTGGACTCCAACTCTTCAATCAGAAGACAAGTTTCCTAAAGATTCGTGAATTCTGATTGGCTGGTCAGTAAGAATCATTCTGGAACTCTGTTTTTATTGGTTCACAGCGGAATTCCATTGGGGGTTCTTCTAGCATGTGTATTGACAAAATGGTGGCTGTGTGATGATTCTAACGCACATAAATGATGAAATGATAGACATGGGGTCATCTGCTTCTCTGTCTAACTGAATTTTAGGGGTATTTTATCATTTTTCCATTAAAATTTGTTTTAAGAGACGTATGCTCAAAATATTTAGGAAAAATCATTTTTTTAACTTCTTCAATCATTTGTCAATAATTTTGGACCTGCACGTTTAGCAGAAATGTGTCAAACAGGGTTCACGAAACCATAGGAATTCACGAAATTATAGGAAAGAAGGATATCTATTTCCTGAAATACAAAATCCACGAATTAACGTCCTAACAAATCGTCTTTTTTAACAAAACCACATTATTATGTCCAATCAAAATTAAATGATTTTAGAGTATTACTTTATTCAAAAATGTAGTTATAACTTTCTACTAAGAGTATATATCACAAACTGTTGAGCTAGCCCTACCTTTATCAAAGATCTCTTGACTTGTCCAGCTACACGGAGTAATTCTACGATAGCTTTAGGTAATGTATGCTGTTTCCCGGCATCACCTTGTCCGTGTTCCACGAGGCCAAGAACCACATGAGCTAAATCATGATGCTTGATCAACACTGCTAGCAGTAATCTATAGAGGAATATCAATAGTTCACAGATAGCCAATTTTTTTGAAAATCTCAATCTGTCAAAATTTAATAATCTCCCATTTATGTTGAGATTGTTTTAGTTTGTGTCAAGGCTCGAAATTCCTGAACGCCATACACTTATCCATGAAAAATGATTTACATTCCACCATTCTTGTTATGGTTCTCAAGGTCAGCTTTACGTATGGTATGCATTCCTTTCATGTCCTTTAATACTTGAGGACCAGAGAAGTGGGAAATATTTATATCAAGAAATGCCTCCATATGACAAACATACCCACACTTGCCATTTGATCAAGTCAAGGGTAATAATGAATACCCGTAAATTTCTATACTGAAAATAGAATATTGTAGCACTTTTCAAGTCACAAATGACAAAACATTATGGGATAGACAAGGGCAAATCTGTGTGTGCATCGAAAACGAATTTCAAAGTATAGATTGAAGTCTCACCTGCCAACTTCTTCCACTGGATGATCGGGTGGAAACTCTATAGGTAGAGTGATATGATGTTGTTTGGAATATCGTTCGGTGACTGTGAGAAACGTTTTCACCGCCATGTCCTGACAACGACCTTCAGCTAGTGCTTGTAAGAAAGGCCGGGAAACATCGGAGATGGAGGCTTGTCTATCAAACAATGCTTCCTTATCATCCAACGCTGAACTTGTCATGTCAGAACTTGACAGAGCACCTGCTCCTGAAGAAAGATGTAATATTGGTATTATGTTTTTGCTTGAAAAGCGGAAACTTAAGGAAAGAAACATGGCTGAATTGAGAAATTTAATGACGACCAAACAATATGAAACAAGTCAGATCAAAGGGAATTAGCAAGTATAGTAGGGATAGAACACAGGACCTCCCAGACATAAACCATATACTACCACTTTGCAATAAAGGCTGTACCCTTGACCTAAGACCTCTTGACCAAAATTTCAAGAAGGGTAATTTAATGATCGTGACCAACCTCCATTTAAAGTTGAAAAGCAATATACTAGTACCTACAAAACTTTGATGGGTCACAAAATTAACTATACAGATTCCACATAAACTTTAGATATTTCACATATTTGATGGTATGCGAAATAAACTGAATAACAACATGATTCATACCTGGTGTGGTAGTCACGCTAGAAGATCGACTTTCACCTTTCTCTTCTTCGAATGGATTCCGCGGTTGTAGAAGTTGTAATCCACCACGGAAGAAGTCTGAGCTTAACCATTCACTACACTCGGTCTCCTCCTGTGAGAGGGACGTACTACGTGCTTGTTGTGCTGCGTGTAGACCTAGCAGCATCGCGAGGGTACGTTCTGTGTCCATCAAAGGGGAGGACGCGGTACTGGCGTCCATTAACTGTATAATGTCCTTCTCAGGCTGAAAGTAGACATTAAGATAATTAACCCATTACTCCATAGATACCTAAATATTTTTACATGAAGCATTCTGATTTTGTACCATATCTCTATACTGGTTATTGGAAAATAATCAATTTAAGAACATTTAATAAGTTAACAGTAAAAGCATAGCAATATTTGAACTATCTTGTATGTCTGCAATGCCATTTTTGATAAAACATTGTTAAGAAAATTGAGTTTACCTCTATATATTGTCCAACATAGAAGGCGTGTAACATCTCCCTAGCTTCTAGTGAGTGATGTGCATTCTCAAACGCTACTGTCGCATCACGTCCAGCGTACTCAGTGAGTACCTCGAGTCCACACGGTGCTTGTGTCTTAAAGTCCTGTACGTCATACACCTTGCCGTGAATTATGATCCACATTCCTCCATCCTTGTTATGGTTCTCAAGATCAGCTTTACGTATCGTCAATACATCCTCCTGTCCCTTCTGACTCATCTTATCTATGTTTTGATCTACAAGAGGATGTTCGTTTGTTTATTTGTTGTTTGTTTGTCTGACTTTCACTGAGATCGAGACAATGGTAATTGCAAGGTAAGTTTTTTTTCAGTCAGATTGGCCAATGTTCATTTGCCTATTTTTCTATATAACTTTGTTTGTCTGAGCTTGGCTTAGACAATTGGAAGTACACCATGTATTGGTATTGCTCCATGTTAGATTGGCTAAAGACTTTGAGATTTTTATAAAATATATATGCCCCATGGCATTTTCATTCATGTAAAAGGTCAAGGAAACCTAACCTTGAGAATACTTAAAAACTAAATAGGGGTCAACTACTGACAGTGACCAACCTCCTGTAATAGGGTATTGTCAGTTACCAGGTCAAAGCAATGCCCGATATATTTGAGTCTGCAACATTACTTCTTCCCACCAAAAACACTGATGATGACACAGATGATGTCACACATTTGTGCTCACATAAAAAAGAGCATATAATATATTAAGTGAAACAGAACTTACTCCATACACCGGGCCACGATAGATCTTCCCTGTCCTCTCTATGCAGACCGGGAGCCAGCTTGTTATATTTATCTAGTATATCTAGAACCTGTTCTAGGATGGGTACCGCACCGGACATCTGTATGACAGCTGGACTATGTAGTTGTAATAATACCATACATGTCAACATCTCTGGTAACAACACACCTGAAATTCATACATCGGTTTATAATTATATGTTTATTCATGCTTAATGCTATTTCCGATGCCTTAACAAAGCGCTACCTAGTGTCTTCACTCAGTTACCTCATGTTCAATATTTTATACAGAATGCATAGATTAGGCCCTACCTCCCCCGATAAGCGCTATGTAGCCCTTTGCTTAGGCCATGGATCCAAGATTTCTCCTCTTTTTGTCAACCATTTCTATCAGAGCGAAGAGTTAGTGCTATATGATAAAATACTCTCTGGTAATAACACGCCTGAAATTTATACATTGGTTTATAATTATTATTATTATGTTTATATGTTTATTCATGATTAAGGATCTATCTCAACAGTTTTTCCTGTTATTCACTTAACCAGTTTTCCTTCAACTGTATTCTAAGCAGTATCAGCTTACCCTATAATAAGAAAGAATAGCTCGGCTATTTTGACCTGAGTCTGGCCTTTATGCGAGAAAATATTACAAGGTTCTTGCGTTGAATATATCAATTTCCGCAAGCAAATCGTACACTATCAGTATTTCATATTTGTGTTTGTATTACATCTCGAGTGTCTTCGTGATACTCCCCGATTATGAAAACATACAATTGGGGTTATAAACCTAAACAATATATCAACTGTTAAATTATGCTAATGAATAGGTCAGGCTCGTGTCAAATTGGCCAAGCTATAGCAATGTTGAGAAAATTTAGCAGTTTTCAAATTTTATGGTAAGTATTTGAACAACCGTCACCAGATATTGACTCTGGACAGCAAGGTTACAAATACAGTGTCTGAACACTGGACCACAACTGCAGCTCTTAGGCAGTTTTTGCAAAAAGGTTTGTAATATCGGCTTTGTTCTCAGGTGGTCTTAAATTACAAAATTGCATTTCATAATATATTTTATAAAGGACCTACCTGTAACATCACTGGTGATAATCTTTGAGACGAGGGAGAAATGTTTACAGCTGATATTAGCCAGACTGGCTCCCAGCGCAAGTATATCATTTACATGGTTACATAACAATGATGTATACTTCTTCAGCAGGGAACCGGCACCTTGCAGAGTGAAATCTGAAATAATGTAACATTTTAAATACTTCACAATAAAGCAGACAAATTGGTAATTCCATAATATAGCTGAAAAGATTTTCAACATTCCTAGTATTGTGCAACTATTTAAACCTCTCAGTCAAGGATAACCCATAGAAGTGCAAGCACTTATTTCCAATGGGGTTCTTTAATTATCGGAGCGCACTGCCCTAGCTCTTTCCGAATAGACTCCTTGGTTCTTTAACATGTTGGGTGTTCAGCGACGATACATGCAAGACTACCTCTCGGTGGCTAACCAGTTCATCTCTAGTTGGGTGGGAAACACTGAAATACATTTCAGAAATGACCAGGTGTCCCGGCCAAGGATGGAATCAGGGACCTATCCATTTGACCACCATGCCACCAAACACAGGTTCTGATACTAGAGATACTTATGCACACCAGAATGAATATATTTTTGGCTGATTAAAGAATGAATTGACTATACGGGGTAGAGGGGTAGAATACCATGCAAAGTTGTATACTTTTTAAAACGAATGAAGAAACAAAGGAATTACCATGGTTAAGAGTGTGGTTCAAAATGCATTGCAAGATTACATACACTTACCTAGATCAGTGGGTGAGGCCAGACAACTGCTATGTTTAGGGAACATTTTGGCAACAAGAAGACGTTGGAACTGTAGGAGAAGGTCTAATGAAGGTGACGTGTCCTTCATCACGGTCTCCTCCATCTTAACCACGCCATCACGTGATAACTCGTGTAGTAACGACTGGGAATGTGATGAGGAATTTCTGAAATGAGACAAAAATAAAACTGTTGTCATACTCCTGCTTTAAAGGGTCACAGAACAGTAACTTTAGGCTAAGTTCTGAAATTGAACTAAATCAGTCACGGTGTTATGCTTCCTCTTTGTAAGTTGATTACGAAACAGAAACTTTATGTTGAGTCTGAAATTCACACTTAAATCTCATTTTGAACAGAGTTATTTCTATTTGCCTAGAAGCAAAGTGATACTTAGCACCTTAATTCAGTAGCCGACTGCTGAATAAAATAAAGAGAGCATGGATTAGCTACCACAGAAAGTCCTAGGTAGTGCTATCCTAAGTTAACAGTCGGTCTTCAGAGGTGACCGGTAAGCAACGAGGAGCCATTTCAGAGTGGGGGTAGTGGTTTAGGGGACAGGAAGGGTTATTACCTGAGCAACTGTTGTATGAGCTGTAACAATGGTATAGTAGCACTGGAGTCATCCTCTAGGTCCGTACCAGGTTCAAGCTTCGTCTCACTCGATGTTTCAGAATCTGGGGTCTTCCTGTCTTCCTTTTCATCAGATTCCTTTAAATATAAAACCTGGATTAATTTAAAATTGTTTAAGAGAACAAGGTTCGACAAACTTGACAATCCATCCTGCTAGACAGACGAACAAAACAAAATCAATATGTTTTCCCCTCCAGGATCTCAAAAGTATGGGGCAAGGATCCCAAGCAATGTTCATTCTACATGTATTTCTTGTTATCAACAAATGGGCATCCCAACGAAATTGTAATTTTACAGAACTTCCCGAAACTCAATGCACACAAACAAAATTAACCTTTACCTTTTTGTCTTCAAATGTTTCTTTTTCTTTCTTTATAGCTTCTTCCATAGCAAACTCGAGTCCACCATCAGCCATCAGACTGCTGACCAGTAAATCTGTCATAAACCTCTGTCCAGCACTCATACCTGATGTATCCCGACCTACAACAGTTAGAACCATTTATTGATTTACAGATTAGTATAGTGGTCAAGTAACAAACTCGAGTCCACCATCAGCCATCAGACTACTGACCAGTAAATCTGTCATAAATCTCTGTCCAGCACTCATACCTGATGTGCCTCGTCCTATAACATGGGAAACAATTTATTAATTTATAAGCCAATGGTCAAGTGGGTAATGGTTTTGACAAAAAATTGACCTGTGCAACTAGTCTCAATACCAACTATGTATTTTTCAGTTTCATGAAAATCCAATCAGTGGTTAAAAGAGAACAAGTTCAGACAAATTTATTTTGACAATTAAAGGGCCATAACTCTTGCATAAACAATCCAACCTTGACAATATTTGACTATTTTCATAACTAAGCATACTACCCACTATTCAAGATGTTTCCTCCACTATATCGCAAGCTTAGAATGAGAAGGTCATAAGTGCCACTTACGACCTTATAAGACTAAATGCATATTTAAAATCTAAATCATAGGAGACATTTTCAGGATAGAAATTAATTGACATACCACCAGATGATAGAAGTGATGACAATGCTTTGGCTCTCTCTTCAGCTGTAGGTATCAGTATAGACCATCCATTCTGTAAGGTGTTCTGTGCTGCCATCTGTACCGTGGAGATAACTCCGCTATTACTGGCAAGGGAGACAACCCTCTTCTTCAAACTGTTTACCAGTGAGCTACCGGTTCCCAGTCCGAGTGTGTCCAGGTTCTCATTGTGAGATATAGCAACATGGAGCTGTAGAAACAAACAAAATGCTTCTTAAAATATGTTCATTGAGGTATCAGTCATACAATTGGTGTCAGAAGTGGGATAGTAACCTTTATACACCCTTTTGCAAGCAACAAGAGTTAGCAAATAAAAGGTATGTGTTGTAAACAAGACAATTATTTTCTTCAACAAAATATATCTTTTGTGAATAACAGCTCCAACTCCTGCTCACAAAGAATGAGTTTTCTGGATCAGGCATGTAAGCTCAATTCCGTTTGTGCTGTTGTCTGAAAGTATCTGTGGAGTTATGTAATACTTTTAAATTATTATTATTATGGAGTAAATCAAATTTGAGCTTCATTCTGAAAACTAATTGCGAATAGAAGGCCTGGATATCAAGGAAACAAAGCCCTACCTGCAGGAACATCTTATGCAGTCAACCATTTTTGCCAATTAAGAGGCTTTCCACCGCATTGTTTCCATATTTTTTGAAGTTTTTATCAAGAAATTCCTTCAAAACAGACTAAATTGATCATAACTTTGCGATTTCTAAAGATATTTTCTTCAAATAACTTTTATTTTGGTCAGGAATCATTGTTCTTTCAGGACATTTAAATCTAAAATACGGATTAATCAGGAAAATTTACACCACGGTACCTGTAAGTTAAGTAGATTGAGTCCTGCTACAGCCATACATTCCTTCTCTTGTGGTGGTGGCCAGTCACTATGTCCTTCCATACCTACACAGACTTCAGCTAACAACTCATCTAGATGTTCTAACGTAGCCTTACTGATGTCTACAACAAATGGTATCCTCATACCCACAGTAGAATGTCCACCGTAAGACCACACGAAACTCTGAAATAATAACAAACGAAATTCTACAAAATTCCACAAAAAAGTCATAAAACATAAATTATAAAAAATGTAGCGTGGCAATAATATGTACCACATAAAACTCAACACCAAAATGCCCATCGTAAGACAAAACGAAACGCTGAATAAATAGCAAACAACCTCTTGAAACAACACCAAAGCATACAATCTAAAATCTTAATCAACATGCACAACTTGGTACCAAGTATTCATATAAATGTTGATTGAAATCAGGCTAACTTTTGAGGAGAGCAAATATTTCAATGCGGAAATACTGTGTGACATGCACCCAGAATGGCACCTTTACTGACAGATGCTCAGTTCAAAATTGATACTTTTCCCATACTATACAATGTAAGCAATGATTACATCTCTGCTATGTGTGATTGATGACCATTAAGCAGAATAATTATCCTCAACATGTTGTTTTCCAGTTAAAACTTTAACCGAAAGTTGGCAATTTTCATGAAATAAGTTTAGGACGTTTTGACTGTTCATACAGGATGATAAAATTTACCTGTGAAGGTCCACAAGCAGCTCCTATAATTTTCTTGCCATCCAATCCAGTCAGCACCGTGGGCTCGGTCCTGTATTGTACCGACAGGTCGCCTAATTGACCTTGATCATTGCGGCCCCAGCCGTATACTTCCCCGTCCTCTGTGACGGCCAGACAATGCATGGAACCTACCGATATATCGACGATCTTCTTACCACCAAAATATTCTATCTGTTTCGGTACACGTATATGTTCCTCCGTGCCGTGACCTAGACGATAATTATCTCCCTTACCCCTGGAAATGAAACAAGTACAGTACAACCTCTGGAGAGCGACCCTCTGTAGAACAACAACCTCTGTACAATGACCAATATCTGCAGCACCCAAACAGTGTTGCCGACAGATGTTATTTTGTAAATACATGTACAATTAACACTATGACAGATGGTTACATAATATTATTTAAATCTAAGAAATGAAATAATAAGGGCTGAAAATATTGCACAGAATATGCTACCAACAGACATGAGCAAAGCAATATAACCCTCTTCAAAGATAGGGGGAATAAAAATTGAATAATTTTGTTTATCATTTCAAATTCTGTTTAACATGACAAAATCGCTATCTTACCAAGAATAGACAGGCTCAAACAGGGTTTAACAGACTAGCAAACTTTCTTGAACATATTTTATATTTTGAAATTCACAAATAAACTACTACAAGACCTTAGTACTTACCACGAAAAGACAGCCCCTGCTTTGGTAAGGGCTAGACTGAACTGAGCACCACAATAAACCTTTATAACATCCTGGCCCATCAATTTCTCAACAACTTTGGGGGTTTTACATCCGTCACTTCCACCGCGACCTAGTTTACCATAGTCACCATCTCCCCACGAATATACCGCTCCTAAAATACACAAATAAATCCTTAAATACACAATTAAGTGTTACAGTACTAAAATAAACAAATACATCCTAAAATACACCAATATGTCCTAAAATAAACAAATACATCCTTAAATACACAATATATCCTAAAATACACAAATATGTTTTGTATACTGAATTATGTCCTAAATACACAATTATGTCCTAATATACACAATATCTCCTAAAATACACAATATGTCATAAAATACACAATTATTTCCTAAAATACACAAATACGTCCTAAAATACACAAATATGACCTAAAATACACAATTAAGTTTTATATACACAAATATGCCATAAAATACACAAAAATATGTCCTAAAATACACAAATATGCCCTAAAATACACAAATATGTCCTAAAATACACAAATATATCCTAAATACACAAATATGTCCTAAAAATACACAAATATGTCCTAAAATATACAAATATGCCCTAAAATACACAAAACTATTTTGTCCTAAAAAAGGAAACAATTGCTCCAATTTGTCCTGGTATTTGAATTAGCGTGTATGTTCATTTCAAATTTATTTATCATTCATACTATGCCTAGAAAACCTTAATTATGACCTACTTTATAAATGCTTTTATATTGTTTTATATGCTTCTATTTGCTATCTAGCATCCAAATTTCAGCAATATTTGAATAACATGGTGACATAAAAATTAAGTGAAACCTGAGAAGACATCTAAAGTTTTAAAACAGTCAAATTGTTTGTCAGAATCTTGCAAGTCAAAATGCTACTTTTTCAGGGTAAATCAGTCAACAGAAATCTCAGAAGTTTGATCTGAGTTATGACTTCATTTGTGAAATTTACTATATAACACCAAGTATTAGACTAAATACAAACCTGTATCTGTTACAGCCAATGTTTGAGCATCACCACTACCTAGTGCTATATCAACAACCTTGTGACCTTTCAGAGCCGTCACCAGGTTAGGTGTACATTGGTCCTCGCTTCCACCGTGTCCTAGACGACCATAGTTGCCACGCCCCCAAGTATACAGCTCCCCGCTAGCTGTGACAGCAGCACTGTAGGTACTTCCACAGGTTATGTTCACGACTTGTTTTCCAGTTAAACCAGTAATCAGTGTAGGCTCCTCCCTCGAGCTAAAACAAATAGTGAAAGTGTACAGTTACTTCTGCTATTTTTTTCATATTTTTATGTTATTTCCAAAGAAATAGGATTGGGCAACAGGCTTAACCTGTATCAGCCCTCTCTTACTTAGGCAATGTTTTGAACTCTAAACATGATCAGTGTAAGGTTCCTCCCTCGAGCTAAAACAAAGTTTACAGTGAAATAAGTGCATGTAATGTGTATTGCAATTTGTAAGAAAACACCTAATGCAAGTATCCTGTAGCTGCAGGTTAATGAATAACTGTTACAGTCATTTGAAAATAACAAAGTTCAAAGGGCAATAAGTCAGTGAAAATTTATCAAAGCCTAATGTGGTGCCAATATGCAATAAGAGCCTAGGATCAAAAAGGTCTTGTGAAGTATCTTTCAGAATCCAGTTAGATGTTACTTTTGACAAGCCTTTACTCCATAAAAAGTGTATCCTCAAAGCTGCATGTATAATAATTGTTGATATACACCTGTACACTAATGGGGTATGAAAAAATGATATAATGTTCCACAGAGTGAACTGTTTTGAAAATCAACAAAATCAGGCAACTTTTTAACTAACCCTCATACTTACATATTATCACCATGACCAAGACGGCCCCCATCTCCATTTCCCCATGACAAAACTTCACCATCTTTAGTCAATGCTAGATGATGTTTACCATCAGGATGTGCCGCTAACTTCACGATTTCACGATCACCGAACTCCCCTATCATCCACATGGACTGTCCAAACATAGAAATAATACAAGGATTACGATTGGATAGATTATAAATTATGAACCAATCAAATTAGGTAAAAGGAAATTTGAATTAGAGCAGGGATAAAATCTGATTTGATTCAAATGAATAACAAGATGCCAAAATGTCACAAAATACGCCCGTCTTGGTTGTGCTAGTGACAAAAAATATTGATTATGAAATAAAAGCCCATATTATGTCAAAACATTTTTGAACAATCATCTTGAAACTTATCTTGGCCTAGATATTACACCCATGAGCATCGTCAGCAAGTTTGAAGACGATCGGATGAAAATTGTTTGAGCTAGAGTACAGACAAGGCCAATTTCACATTTATTTTGGTAAAAGAAGGACCATAACTCAAGAAGGCCTGCACCGATTTGGCCTATAATCGAACTTGGCCTAGATATTACACCCATAAGCATTGTCAGCAAGTTTAAAGATGATCGGATGAAAACTGTTTGAGTTTGAGTACAGACAAGGCCAATTTCACATTTTTTTGGTAAAAGAAGGACCATAACCAAAGAAGGCCTGCACGGATTTGGCCTATAATCGAACTTGGCCTAGATATTACACCCATAAGCATTGTCAGCAAGTTTAAAGATGATCGGATGAAAACTGTTTGAGTTTGAGTACAGACAAGGCCAATTTCACATTTTTTTGGTAAAAGAAGGACCATAACCCAAGAAGGCCTGCACCGATTTGGCCTATAATCGAACTTGGCCTAGATATTACACCCATAAGCATTGTCAGCAAGTTTAAAGATGATCGGATGAAAACTGTTTGAGCTAGAGTACAGACAAGGCCAATTTCACATTTTTTTGGTAAAAGAAGGACCATAACCCAAGAAGGCCTGCACCGATTTGGCCTATAATCGAACTTGACCTAGATATTACACCCATAAGCATTGTCAGCAAGTTTGAAGATGATCGGATGAAAACTGTTTGAGCTAGAGTACAGACAAGGCCAATTTCACATTTTTTTGGTAAAAGAAGGACCATAACCAAAGAAAGCCTGCACCGATTTTGCCTATAATTGAACTTGGCCTTGATATTACACCCATAAGCATTGTCAGCAAGTTTGAAGACGATCGGATGAAAACTGAAGTAGCTAGAGTACAGACAAGGCCAATTTCACAATTTTTTGGTCAAAGAAGGACCATAACCCAAGAAGGCCTGGACCGATTTGGCCTATAATCGAACTTGACCTAGATATTATACCCATAAGCATTGTCAGCAAGTTTGAAGAGGATCGGATGAAAACTGTTTGAGCTAGAGTACAGACAAGGCCAATTTCACATTTTTTTGGTAAAAGAAGGACCATAACCCAAGAAGGCCTGGACCGATTTGGCCTATAATCGAACTTGGCCTAGATATTATACCCATAAGCATTGTCAGCAAGTTTGAAGACGATCGGATGAAAACTGTTTGAGCTAGAGTACAGACAAGGCCAATTTCACAATTTTTTGGTCAAAGAAGGACCATAACCCAAGAAGGCCTGGACCGATTTGGCCTATAATCGAACTTGACCTAGATATTATACCCATAAGCATTGTCAGCAAGTTTGAAGACGATCGGATGAAAACTGTTTGAGCTAGAGTACAGACAAGCCGAGAGCCAATCAGTAAAATCGCATTAACAGCCATTGTAATCTTGACCTTGTGACCTCTGGACACATCATTCCTGATGTTCTATGAGGATATGAAAGAAGAGAAACTAGCTAGCCTTTATACTAAGCATCTAGTGAGGGAATTACTGGTACGATTGCTGAATCCTCTTTCATATGAGTCGGCCAGGGATCAGACCTGTTATTCTGCATACTTGAAGTGGATACTCAACCATTAGACTATCCAGAAGGCAAATTAAACAGAAGAATCTTTGAGGATTGCCTGCAAGACTCTAGTAAGTCCTTCTTTAATCATATGTAGTTACTACAGTTTTGCAGGCAACCCTCGAGATACAGTTTTAGGTTTAAGAATGACAAGAACACCACATACAGCAGCCTGTGATGTGTATGATATGAGATACACATTTCCATTTCCTGCTAGGACAGTCATCACTCTCTCAGCACACACGATCTGTTGGACTCCACCCACATCATTCAGGAAGTCTAACGTGATTGGTCCGCTGTTTGAACTCCCGCCCTTCCATGCAAACCAACCCCAGGCGATTACTTCTTGTAGAAGGCTCGTCTTCTGACACTGTATAAACAAGTAATAAATCCATAAACAAGGGAAAAAACTACAAATGTGTCCACGGGACATGGGTGCCCACATTGGGGTATATAGTAAAGTAACAAAGGGCCGTAACTCAGGTAAAAACAGCATCAATGCTAGATGCCACCCTCATATAAATACTGGTGAGAGGGGCACATTAACAAGGAGTGCTCAAGAATTAACACAATGGATGCTATATTTTTGCAATGTTGATAACTTTGCACTGAAAACTGCACAGAAGAACATTTACTTTTAAATCATTTAATTTCGATGGGATGAAATTTCGTGGTTTTGGTAAAAAATACCATCTTGATGGGACCTTAATTGGTGGATTTTGCATTTCAGGTAATAAATACAAGGGTCAAAATTAATGTCCGATGAGATTTGATTTTTTTGGTTAAAGGTGATCCACAAAATCAACGAAATTAAATCCCCCACAATAATTAATGATTTTAAAGTAAATCAACCCACTAATGTACAATATACGAGGGGAGTTCCAGAAATAATAGGACTTTTCTCATAACTTCTTACTTAACATTTACATTTTAATGAAATTTGTCTCATATGCTTAGCAATGTATGCTCTAACTACTGGTAGCATCAGAATTTCGTTGTTGCTGATGATGCATATACAAAGCGTTGTCATAGAAACCATGTAACACCAAGGCGGGTCACACTATTATTTGTCATTATCATCCTTATTAAAAATGTGAATATCTCAATAACCTCTTGATAAATATTAACGCCTAATTGTATGACATTACGTGGATGACTATGACATGTACATGCAAACTTTCGAAGAAATTGGTCCGTGTTTGTTATCACAAGTCAGTAATCTAGGGTATGTATGCAAGCGCGCCATGGGTGAAAATGACGTCAACGCAAATAAACAGAAATCGCACGGTTGTCAAATAATGGTATACATTGGGAAAACCAACAGTGCTAACCAATGAAATGATGCAATTCATATAATGTAGTGGCATTAAGCAGTCACTTGTATTCTGTTGGCTCAAACTGTTTACAGATCGCGGATTTATAAACTTACAAGTAAGCACAGGCGAGGTAATAGAAAGTTAAGTTGACGTTAATAAACACTGTTTGTACCCTGATAGACGCTTCAAGGTTTGAGCAATTTCTAACATCATTGCAAGACATTTTTGTGAACAGGGTTACGGAAACAAATCTAAACACTTGGAACAGTGTTATTAGATCTGTTCAGAAAGTGAGGATGGCTATAAACAAAAATATTAAAAGTTTCTTTATATCAAAATACTGTGATTGAAATGCGACGTCATAATAACGTCACGGTGCGACCCGCCTCCTTGATACATAGCATATTAAATGTTCAATAAATTTCTTAATGTTCATCCAATTACTTTGATATTTGGCATATTTGTCAGTGAAAGATCAAAATTTAATTAAATACAATTAGTTTTCTTAATTTCTGATTTGCCGTGCTGCTATGAAAAAAGTCCTATTAATTGTGGAACACCCCACGTATTTCCTCTTCTAATATCTTTGGACTATACAAATGTTTCATTTACACAAGAACTAAGTCAAAGGGTTAGGGCCGAGTAAAATGATGTGGATACCTTTTGTGATGCAGAGAGTGGTAAATATGGCTGACATAATCTATCTAGGTGTGACATAATAACGACAGCACTCATACGTAGATCTACGGCTAAACTCATGTTATCTGGGTAGGTCAGGTATCTCAGGAAACATTCTGTCGGGCTCACATAGTAGTTACTCTGAAATCAAATATACCAAACAGTTAGAACCTTCGACTAAAGACAAGTTTTTTATACAGCAAAGTGAATACTTATTAGTATGTTAAACTCCTGTTGTGTCCTCGATTCACATACTACTAATTACCCTTAAATTAAACATTCCATTCAAGTTGTTAGAAACAAGAATTTTAAAGATTGTCCTACTTAGTCACCAGTATTTCAGTCATATAGAGACTAACGCAATCACATTATCCTGACGTCCATTAAGTCAGCAGTTACCGCATAGCTGGTTATTTCTGCGGGTGTAATTTTACAACCAAGCTAAGCATTTCAATAATGCATGCACAACAATTAATTGTCATTGCCACTAAATAAAATTATCATTATATGTGTACAAACAATACTCGCTTCAATGATATCACATTGGTTACACTCAACAAAGTATTTATTTAGTTTAAACATATTGAGATCATTTCTTGTATTCATTTAAGTAAATTTTTTAGATCAGTCATATATACCTCGTCCCATTTGGATGGTTCTAGGACACGTGACTTGGCACATTGTATACTCTGGAATCGTTTCAGTAGAGGAATCAACGGAGCGCTGTATAGGTTACTACTAACACGGTTATCGAAGTCATGTCGGCTGTTGTTCCATAGGTTAAGGAGGAGTAGTACACAGTTTAATACATGGTTGAGTGTACCACGTTGTACGGCCAGTTCTAGTATCAATGCTAGAGCTGTTTGTTGGTCTTGTACAGGTACTGGGGTTTTCCCACTGGCTGAGGAACTTGTGCTTACATCCCTGAAAAGGAAAAGAGAACAACATTTAAAATCACTGGTATAGAAGAAAGAATAAGGTTGTAATTGCTACTTCTAACTTTTCAGGTCCATATAATAATTGAAATTTGAATCTTTTGAACCTATTTTTATCTAAATCAGACCAGGTCATGTTGACCAAACTGAGGTAGAAAAAGCTAGTTTTTTCATCAGTAAAGAGTAGTATTCCGACAGTGTTTTTTACATTTTCTCAAAATAGTATTTTTGTACTAAACAACCCAATTCTGAATTTCAGACATTCAATTCTTAAAAAAATCTAGACTTATTGTAGTCACCCTGAAAAAATTAAAAACTTCACTTTTAGGGTTTCAAAATATTAAGAGAAATATAAGAGACCGACAAACTTAAAAACTTTAATTTTTGCAGAAAGTCAAAATATTTCAAAGAGAACTGACAAGCTTACCCAGCTACGACAGAATTGAGAAACTTGGCTGCACGTTCAACCACGTCTAACCATACACCTGAGACCGAGCCGTCCTCGAACAAGCTCGCCTCAGGAAGAGACTGTAATGCTTCTAGAGACTCATGAAGTAACTCCGAGCATAGGTCCGAATCTTCTCCTGAACGCCATGCTCGACGTAGGAATGCGAAAGCGAAACTAAGAGCTGCTCTAGATCCGACCCGGGCTAAACCCATGGTGGCCTTCTCTGCAGGTTTTATGTTACTGAAATAAAGATACAGGAATTCAAGTTAGAATATGGATCATAATGTAAGAAGTAAAATTTATTTACTGATGCATACCTAAAAGTCATCCGAAAGACAATGGTGCATGGTGACCATCTTTTCACTAATTGCAAATAGATAATTTAAGATCACTGTGGTGACTGGTAGTCCAGAGGTAAGGCACAAGAGGTCCTGTGTTTACACCACTGCTGAATTTCACAGAGCAGCTGTACCTAGGTATATTAATAGGTACAAAATTGGGTCAAAAGTCTATAAACTTTGGCTGCCATTTGTGAAGAAAGTAAAAGCCCATAACAGCCAATTTGAAAATGAAACTCAACAATTAGGGGTAAATATTGGACAGAGGGAGGAAAGAAAGGAGACTTAAAATGGGTGCTTGTCACTGAGTCTGATCTAAACTTTAGTTTTTCCCCAACAACCTAAACTAGGAAGGACTTTAGTTACCTTTTCTGTTTGTTCAAGTTGGTCTGGTTAGCCTGGCTTTTTTTCGATGGTCCACTTTTTTCTGGTGGTGCTTGACGCGAAACAGCGCTGAAGTAACGCTCCAGGACCGCCAGACGTTGCTGTAGTCGTGTTGTTGATAACGACGTGCACGCTGCATCCGTGCATAGTTGCTGGTTCTCATATAATAATGATTTCAAACAAGCTTCAAGCTTTTCAGTATCTGTTTAAGAAAATTAATACTTTTAGTAAATTATTTAGTTCAAATATACTGTACTTCTCAAGTGCACAAGGATAACATAAATAGTAAGTAAGTAAGTAAGTAACGTCTTTATTTAACGAGGTTGACACATTCAATTTCCCGATCTTCTATGTGGGCCTCAACATTTGCAAATTACATAAGAATATACAAAAAACATAGATAACATTATATACATAAACATCAAATTAACAAGAATCAGATTTGTTCAAGAAATTAATCAATTTATGATCATGAATGGTTTTTCATGAAGCAATATTCAGTTCTTGACAATTCAATATGGAAAAGAAACAATATATGATACATAATTTAAAAGAGACAATATATGATACATACTTTATAAACATAAAACAGTATACTGTTTCAAATAGTTAAAAGGATAGGTATGGAGTATCTACAGAATCATATTTTTCAGGAGTAATTAATTACATTTAAGAACTTGAATAACTGTTATTTTAATTAGAGAATTGCCATTTGATATAAGCAGATTGAAATTTATTCTGGCTATCTGCATTTCTGATATATATGGGTATGTCATTCCATATTTTTGGACCTGAGTAAGTGAGAGATTTTCTGAAGAATTCTGTTTTAGGTTTTGGTATAATGAGTTTTGCATCTTGTACAGATCTAAGATTTAGGTTATGTCTATCGCGTAATGTTTGGAATATATTTACCATATACACTGGAAATGTTGGTTCCTTTATAAATGTAATAAACACAATACAACAAAACAGTCTCAGTAATATATGTCAACTCTGCAAAACTTGAAGAGTCAGTCCCTTTAAGTGAAATATAATATTAAAAAGAAAATGTTGCTTATAATCTTTTACTCCAAAGATATGACATTCCAGGCCCCTAACCAATGTCTATCAAGAATTATTTTCAAATTATGAGTCTGCAAAAGAACATCCCTTCACAAAAACTCTGTTTCAAACACTGTTCTTTTATTGAATTTAAGCTTATGAAATTTTAAATGACCATTGTAACTTAAGATTTATTCTTCAATTAACTTATTTTCTGAAGAAAAGAAATATTTCATTCCAGTGCAGGATATCCAAATTTATGGAATTTACAGAATATTTTGAAAGCTTAGGATGTCTGATGCATCAAGTGCAGCATTATTGATACTACAAGCACAAATAGCCGACCTTGTCTCGTTAACTGAACGGTATAAAACACGACACAAGTAATGTGGCGTTAACGAGTTGTTAATTCATCACAAACAATACCCCTACAGGTGATAGACTATTTTAGCATACAAGCCATTTTCGCTAATACTGTAAGCTTTCACGTTTTGCCAATTTTTGGCATATTTGTGACTAAAATTTTTTCGCGTTTTGAAGTCTCCCGCAATGTCCATACTAACTTGTGGAACACTTTCACGGCTACTTGTTTGCCTAAATTTCTTCCACAGGTATCATTGAAAACGAAAATAAAATAACTTTTTGAAAATGTATAAAGAAAAATATAAATTTTCGAAAACAATTTTTTTTTCGTTTTTTTTTCGTTTTCAACGATATAGTTATCTGTGATTTCCACCACTCGTGAACTACCCCGAAATAAAGCAAAATAAATTCTTGTTTTACAGTACCATAGTATACCAGCTATGTATGTAAGTGTGGTGAAATGATGTATTTAACATGGCAGTAAGTATGTGGAAAATCTTAATGTACATAATGCACCTAATCTACTCCTCATAAAACTGTTGATTAACAAGATGCATGTTTTGCTGCATTGTTATGGTTAACCATATGTTTATGTTTGTTGTTTGTTTACAATTACTTACTTACAATTGTACAAGTTGTCTCTACAATTTTTCGGTTTATATGAACACTGTGAGTGAATTCACCTTAGGAATTTCCCTGGACTAACTGACCCTTCTACAAGGTACATATGCCCCCATCGTGGCCCAATGATCAAAAATGGTAACAGTTACATTGACCTTTGACCTACTGACCTCAAAATATAGGGGTCACCTACTGTTGCTGACCAACCACCATGTAATGTTAGAAGATCTTGAGTTATTGAATGAAAACCATTTGGTCTACCGACAGACAGACAGACAGTAAGACAGACATGAGCAAAGCAATATACATCCCTCATCAAAGATGGGAGGGGCATATTCAGGAACATTGACATTCCTGTAACTATAAGGGGAGGTAATTAAGAATTACAACTACATCGTAGAGTATAGGAAATGTTGAAACTAGCCAGGTTGATTACCATTTATTTTGGACTCCCTACAGACAGACAGACAGACGGGCCAACATGTGCAAAGCAATATACCCCGCATCAAAGAAGGGACTATAATAAGTCATAAATGGAGGTAAGTACGAAAGATAACTCACCAGGTTCCTCCCCCCATGTCCAGCTGTCAATCATGAATCCAGAGGGAGGCGGCTTATTTGCTGACTCCGCCCCCGACTCCTCCTCCTCTTTATCGAGGGTAGAACAAGGTTCACAATTACATCCATTATTTGGTCCGCAGTTACCATCACAACAACTACATGACAACAGTTTCATACCACAGTAGTACTTCCCAGTGTCACCTGTAAATATATACACATAATCATTTGAACAAATTTTACCAAGAATTGCAGCTAAATCGGAAAATGGGAGGGGCTTAGATGGAAAGTCACTCCCAACATGTGAAAAACTAATTTACTCCAGGAATGGTATTCAATATAGATCGTATCTTATACATATCGCCAGTTAGTGACAAAGATTCTTATATGGTGTGATCTGATTGGCTGTCCCTATCCTTGAGTCAGGTAAGATCAATATTGAATACCACCCAAGGTCCAAGTGAAGAAGTTGGTTTTTCCCCAGATTTTTTTTCCACAGGTAATAGACTTTGGCCAGTTCCAGGGGCAGGGGTTACTTGAACTGTACAGACACTTGATTATATTGGATTAGAAAAGGGCTGCAAATATTGAGATACATGACTGTATGCATACACATGGTATTTTCCCCCAGCACTTTACATTACGACTGTTGTAAAAAGATTTTATTCAGGAGAATTTGAATTTGGGAAATTTTCAAAAGAGAAATTCTTACAATACAGCATATAATTTATATGATACAAAAGCTTTTAAACTTAGTATAAAATTTTGTCAGATCTATTAATCCTAATAAAACTGCAAACATTTGTCAAAAATAATAATTATTGCACATGTGTATTCAATACTTTTTACAGTATTTCTGACATACCAAGTTGGAAACATGTAGTACATGGTATACATTTTGTTCTTTTTCATAATCTACCCCTATTCTCTGTTATGTATCACAATAAGACATCACCAATAATAAACAGAATGATAAATGTATCAGTAGGTATAATTGTGGCATCTTTTTATCTCATCCTGCATTTATCAATGCCTAGGTCACACTAAGCACTTTTGCCTCAGTGAAGTAATCCCAATGTTTATACATGGGCTTTGAATAGCATCAGTTAAAGAATCGTCAAAGTCTAGTTAATGCATCATGGAAGTCATTAGAAAATTTGTAAAATTCTTGTTCCAATGCTCTCAAAGCTAATTTGTTTAAATCGGGTGTACTGATCGCCAAGGCAAAACAAATGCTCAGTGGGACCTAGGCTTTAGTACGGGTATTTATCTTATCCATATTTATTCGGTAAACGGTTTATAGAAACACCAGTCAATAAAGGCTTTAAGAAAACAACAATGTTGTAAAGTGGTTATGCCATTTTATCTTACCTGTTTGGTACAATAATAGAAATGCCATTCAGTAAAGGCAATAGGAAAACCATAATATTATAACGATAATATACTTATAGAAATTGAGTGTGCTATTTTATCTTCCTTATCTATATTTATCGAGTGTATACTATTATAGAAACACCATTCTATAAAGGCATTAAAACAACAACAACATAAGAATGATATTGATAATATAGTTGTGGCATTTTATCTTATCCATTTTTATTGGGTAAACAAACAGTTCACAGAAACACCATTCAATAAAGGCATTAAAACAACAACAATATCATAATGATATTGATAATATAGTTGTGGCATTTTTATATTGTATTTAGAGAAAAACATTTATTGAAACACAAGTCAATCAAGACAATAAAAATATAACTTATCAATATGAAGGATAATATAGTTGTGGCATTTTTATCTTATCAATATTTATTGATACTACAGTGGATAATAGAACTTCTAGAGTAAATTAAGCAGTATAATAGGTCTTTTAGATTTGTGTTTGAATTAATTACACAGTGTAGCAGTATAGCATTTAGGGCATCATTGTAATATTCCCTTACTTACGTAATATAATACAATCACTGTCTCGAAATTATCCATCAAAACAGTTTGGCCATCATGGGACAATTTCTGTAATTTATGCACTAAGTACTTGTACTGCAAAGCAAAAAACCCGAAGTCATCCTAGTGAATGCCCACTTTTATCTATTTTTAGCATCAAGGTCCCTTTTGCTTTTAGAATTACCCTAACTTGAAGAACTAACACCCAGGAGTACTAACACACCCTTTTCAAAAACAGTCAGCATTATAAATACAGACAATATGCCAGGGCTCATGCTGGCAGTCAACATTGTTGGACACCATTTAAGATAGTTTTATATTTTATTATGCTAATAGAATGTCTTTGATCAGGTTAACATCTCCATACCAGAGTATTAATTCCAGATGTGCTTTATATTTCAATATCATTCCTGCACTAAATCTGTTTGAAAACAGAGCTACTTGAAATGCACATTCAAAAGCAATTAATTAATACACCAAAACTCCTGCACTAAGCCTTTTTCTATCATTAATTCCGACAAAATTACTTCTCCATTAGCATGATTGGTCTAGCTGCCATTTTATCAGGTATCATTTAATTCATCTTTATTCAAATTATGCAAACGTGCAATATTCATCCACACATATTCATAAGTCCAACCTCTTTTTTATACTATCAGCATAAAAAAAATACTGTAAAACCAATATTATTGGTGAGTCTTATATTTTTGCTCTTATTTGCAAATCGACGGTGCCAAACCAAAACCCTGTAACTAAATTTTGGCGCGAAAACTTTTTTTGCAGCATCCGTATCTGCTAGACTTCCTGCACATTTCTGTTTTGTTGCCATCTAAGTAACGCGATTGGCTATTTAAATGGCGACAAGACAGAAATGCGCGGGACGTCTAGCAGATGCGGATGCTGCAAAAAAGGTTTCGCGCCAAAATTGAGTTACAGGGTTTTGGTTTGGCACCGTCGAAATGGAGTTTTTCGCCAATTCATCAGTCTGTGTAAATATACTTTCATACCAAGATGGACGTTCATAGACATATCCTCAGGAAACACCAGTCTTGAGTCTCGAATTCATAAATCCACGAAATAAAACACTCTGCTACCGAAATTTGCAAAATAAATATCAAACAAATATAAAGTGAATTACAGTATAATCATAGAATATCAAAATCAACAAATTGATTTTAATAAATTTTATCATTTCACTTAATTAAGCACACACCTGCTTGTTTTCATTATTTTGAATTAATTAATTAATAAGTTTGAATTAACTAATTGTAACTAATTACCAAACAGTTGTGCATCATTAATTAAAAGAGTTCCAGGATAAAAGACGAGCGCACTTATAAAAGATAACGAAGACACTTAATTAGAAGATCAGATTGTTATGATATAGAAACGAGAAAAGATTTCTTCTTCGAAATATTCTAAACTATTCAAAATATGTACCAAACTGAAAGCCTAAAGGTAAAAATGTACTTTTAAAACTTATCCCACTGTCTGACATATTGCATTCCAAATAACATCTACAAATTACAATGTTTTGCAAATAATGAATGGGCACTGGACGTTGTATATAGTGTTTTATTTGAAATGAAAACGAGACCTCCCACACTATGCCCTATAGACAGGGAAGTTAATTACAGTAACAAGAGGGCCATGATGGCCCTATATCGCTCACCTGATTATAAATGAAGCCCTGCACAATTTTAACCCAGGTGAATAATTTTAGTAGAAAACCACTAGATGATGTTACATACCAAATATCAAAGCACAAGGCATAGTTGTTTCTAAAGTTAGACATGAACATTTTTATATGCTTTCCCTATTTAAGTCTATGTAAAAACCTGACCCCCAGGGTGGGGCCAATTTTAACCCCAGAGGCATAATTTGAACAAAATTGGCAGGGGACCACTAGATGATGCTACATACCAAATATCAAAGCTCTAGGCATTGTAGTTTTAAACAAGAAATTTTTTACATGTTTTCCCTATGTAAGTCTATGTAAAACGGTCCAGTCAGTATTGATAGCTTGGGTATTTTGACCTGAACCTAACCTTTATGTAAGAATATATTACAAGGTTCTTGCTTTGAATATATCAATTTCCGCAAGCAAGTCGTGCAATATCGGTATTTCAGATTTGTGTTTGTATTACATCTCGAGCGTCTTCGTGATACTCCATGATTAAAAACATACAATCGGAGTTGTAAACGTAGACAATATATCAACTGTTAAATTATGTTAATCAATAGGTCAGGCTCATGTCAAATTGGCCAAGCTATATCAGTAAGTGTACTAGAATTATAACCCAGGGATCTGGGTTGGATTCCCAGTCGCAGAAGGTCATATTCTTACAAGAGAATTTACTATGTTGATTTTGTTGCTGAACAACCAACATCCATTGTCTTTGGATCCTAGGGCCATGCAAGCATTGTAGTGTTATTGTCAGGAAGTGGTTTGATCAACCGACTGACATGCAGAATACTGTAAAATCATTTCATTTCGTTGGGACAAAATTTCGTGGTTTTGGTAAAAAAGACAATTTCGTTGGGACTTGAATTCGTGGATTTTGCATTTCAGATAATAAAACAAGGGTCGAAATTATTGCTCGTTGGGATCAAAGTTTGTGGTTGAGGTGAACCACGAAATCCATGAAATTTCATCCCCAACGAAAATTAGAAAGATTTTACAGTATGTGCACAGCAATACACAACTCATCAAAGATGGCATTAAAAACATGGGAAAATAATAATTATCAATCCAGGCATCCATATTTAAAAAGTAAAATGCCAAACAAATTTAAAGATCTACCCAGTCTACCTGAATTTAAAATTCTATTTATAGGCAGTATCCATTCCCTGTGACCATTGACCATTGTTAGTCAGACAAGGTGTGAAACTCTATAGTAAAGTTAAATATGATAAAATGAGAGTAACAAATGTCTGGGGTTGAATGGTCTAGAGGATAAGGTGTCTGACTGGTAAGCTGGAAGTTGTTAGTTCAACCCCCACATCAGGTAAGTTGTTTATAATATATGTATGTTAAATAAAAATTGTAATAAATTGTAACATGAAATACTCATACTATCACTATACTAACTGAATTACTTACCTGAAAGCACCACACTAACCTGAACTAACTGAGCACCGCACTAACTGATCAACACACTAACCTGAACTAACTGAGCACCGCACTAACTGATCAACACACTAACCTGAACTAACCCAGTACGGCACTAACTGATCACCACACTAACCTGACATAACCGTACACTGCACTAACCAAGCACAGCACTAACCGAGCACTGAACTAACCGTTCACAGCACTCACCGAGTAGAGCACTAACCTGAACTAACCGAGCACATCACTAACCTGAACTAACCTGAACTAACCAAGCACACTAACCTGAATTAACCAAGCCCTGAACTAACCTGAACTAACCACACACGTACCACACTAACCTGAACGAACCAAGCACATTAACATGAACCAACCGAGCCCCCCACTAACCTGAACTAAATGAGCATCGTTCTAACCTGAACTAACTGAGCACCACACTAACCTGAACTAACTGAGCACCGCACTCACTAACTTGAACTAACCTTAACTAACCTGAACTAATTGAGCACTGCACCTACCTGAACTAATTGAGCACCGTACTAACTGAGCACCACACTAACTTGAACTAACCTTAACTAACCTGAACTAATTGAGCACTGCACCTACCTGAACTAACCGAGCACTGCATTAACATGAACTAACTGAGCACTTAACTAACTGAGCACCACACCTACCTGAACTAACCGAGCACTGAATTAACATGAGGTAACTGAGCACCGCACCTACCTGAACTAACCGAGCACTGCATTAACATGAACTAACTGAGCACCGCACTAACCTGAACTAACTGAGCACCGCACATACCTGAACTAACCCAGCACTGAATAAACATGAAGTAACTGAGCACCGCACCTACCTGAACTAACCGAGCACTGAATTAACATGAAGTAACTGAGCACCGCACCTACCTGAACTAACCGAGCACTGCATTAACATGAAGTAACCGAGCACCGCACTAACCGAGCACCGCACTAACCTGATCTAACCGAGCACAGCACTAACTTGAACTAGCTGATCACCGCACTAACCGAGCACCACACTAACATGAATTAACTGATCACCGCACTAACCAATTCATGCATAAAGGTCAGGGTCAGGTCAAATTCGTCAAGCTATACCAGCCAGAAAACATGTAGGTTCATTCATTAATACACCCACACTGTCAGAACTTGTATAGGTTGATGAGATCAGAGCGGCAATAAATGAACTCTAAGTACATTGTATGTATATACCTGTTGATGTTTGCTAAACTCTGATCATTCATCAACAACAATATAATCATTATAATAGTAGATAGGATCTGCAGACCAATAGTAATATGTAAAGCCAGGTATTTACCACCAGTTTAGACCAATATTAACAGGAGCCTGATGTTTACCAACAGAAACAGTAACTGACAATAAAATGCTTCCCAATGGTTCTTTGCATTCCACTTAGACAAAGACAGACTGGACAGCTCTGTTAAGTATGTGGACATTCAGTCTAATGTTTAAAAATGGAAACAATTAACAACAATTAAATCAAAGGTTTTTATCGCATTTTACCACTGAGTCAGTAAGCTGTAGTATGTGGTCATTTGGTTTTCTTAACATGTCAGACCATGCAGCTATTTTACAGGGGTCATGCAAATTATCAAAATGTGCCTCTGTAGCTCAGTGGTTAGTGCGCTTGCTATCTAATCTGGTGATGCGGGTCCAAATCCAGGTGGAGGCACATATATACATATATGCCTGTCATATTTCAGCAGAAAGCTGACCAATAAATAAAGGATATGCTCGGCATTTAAGGTACAG
This sequence comes from Spisula subtruncata, assembly GCA_963678985.1. NCBI lineage: Eukaryota > Metazoa > Mollusca > Bivalvia > Venerida > Mactridae > Spisula > Spisula subtruncata. The sequence continues at coordinate 1,680,546 of OY787665.1, read as the reverse complement.
TCAACACGACACCTAACCAGCCTATAGACAGAATTCTTAGAAATTGTTATGCACAAACAACAATATATTCCACTAGTCTAATATTTTGCCAACACAGCAGAATATATATAATTTTTACAAAACAGAAAGTAATATAAATTCATGGAAAATATCCAGAGCAAAAAATAAACAACATAATTCACAATGTTTTACAGAACCTAATAAAATAGAAAATATTCTTAATTTTTCAATACGTAAGTAATTCAGGTAATTTCTTCGACAGACCTGACAAAAATAATCCCATTAGCACTGGAATAGTAAACTATAAAAAACAATTACTAACCAAACTATAAAAAACTATTACGAACCTAATAAATTAGAACGTATTATTTGTTTTCAACAAGCTATTTTTGGTAATTCCTTTAACAGACAAGAATTATGAAAGTATTCCCATCATAGAGTATAATTATTTTCACAATTATAGAAAACCAATGAAATAAATCCAAAATTTTTGTATCTTCAAGAATTTTGTGTGAAAACCATTTGTGCATGATAATTATACTTCCAAGTTCCAGTTTGAAGCTAAGAGATACAGTACAACCTGTCCAAAGCACCCATCCTCCGTAGAGCAATGTTTTCCTCTCTATAACAACACTTATTGGCCGCTCAAAGATCAACACTTTTTTAAATTTACTTAAGTTGTTTAACTTATCATAAATCAATAACCTCTGTAGAGCAAAAACCTCTAAACAATGGACAATGTGTCACTGACTTAGAATGAGGAGGTCTAACCACCTTATAAGTCTGACACATATTTAAAATCAACACCAAAAGGGGCTCCTTATGGGCCTTAGTAATAATTTTCATGAAAATCGGAACTTATCATATTGACCAAACTGATGTTGAAACAGCTTGTTTTACCATTTATATATAAGTAAACAGTAATTTTCTGACAGTTTGTTCTTCTTTTCTCAAAATATTGATTTTGTTCCAGATCTAATGACATTCTCATTCTAAGCCAGAGATATGCAGCTCCCAAAGGGTATTGCTCTACAAAGATTGTACTGTATTCAAACTGTTCAGAAACATAAAATACAACATGTAAGTTTACAATGTGTTGCCCTACATATTGTAACTTTGTAGTACTATTTGAGAAATTACCTGAACATCAAATTGTTGCCAACAAAATTTCACAGTGAAGTACCCCCAGCCAAAATAGAATGTAAATATTGTGAGATGTTTCATTCATCTTACAAATTCACAACAAAGAACATTTTTACAACAAGAAACAAAGAATATATTTTACAAAGATTTATTTGGTTGCCGTCGGCATTGAGAATGAGGGGGGGGGGTATGTTCAAAGAAACAAAGAAATTGTAGGGATATTCATCGTAAAGCTAAGAATGCCTTGTGCACATTAACAGCCTGCGTATCAATAACGTCCCTGTAGCGCAACAAGGTGGTATATCTCACTATATAGTATAAGTACATAGCAAGATACAGCATTGTTGCATCATATGGACAAATTTCGAGCTGAGACTATAATCACAACATGAAGAGGATGATGAACTAATTAATGAACCCTCAGATACTACTCTGACACAGTTATGTGAATCTAAACATCAAAGGGCAATAACTCTGTAAAATATGATTAAAACATTATACGAACATGCAACTGATCTGCACAACTAAGGCCAAGTAGTAAATACTAAAATAAAGAGTCATGAGTGACATCAAAGTTTCATCAAAAGTTAGGGGGAAGTGATAATAATATAGCGCCAAAGATTTGGTTGACAGACAAACAGATAAATTCGGACAACCCCCAATATTAGCCTCCATTATTTATGTTTCAAATCTGTGGGTATTCAACTATTATACAATGTACAGATTTCCATACTGCAACAGATTTTGTACAACATATTCATATGCATGTCAGTGCAAAATTAGACAATTTATCAATCAAAACATAAACTTCAAAGAATGGAAAAAAGAGACAGTCTTAGCACTTACAGACGTCAATCAATAATCAAAGACAGCGAAACAATTAGTATATTAACACCAATAGTCACACTGTTTTGGCTTCCTTAGCGTTCCATAAGTTTAATGCATTTACAGGAATCGGTAGACGGAATTTTGATGTAAAGCTTCGATGTAACAGGTAAAACGATCAACCAGTCCTCATCCAATCTGGCATACACAGTAAAATCATTTAATTTCGATGGGACGAAATTTCGTGGTTTTCGTAAAAAACACCATTTCGATGGTACAAGAATCGTGAATTTTGCATTTTTCAAGTAATAAATACAAGGTTCAAAAGTATTGTTCGATGGGATTTAATTTCGTGTTTAAAGGCGAACCACGAAATCCACGAAATTTAATCCCCCACGAAATTATAAATTTTACAGTTAACACAAACAGTCTATCAATCACATCACTAACTACAAAAATTCTGCATAATTGCATTAATTCTACAATCCGTGACCCGTGAAAACCTGGAAACCTACAAAATATGCAAGTCTTGTAAGTCGTCTCATAATAATTTATTTCCCGACAACATGCTTGCAATTTTTAGCAGCAAAACTGTAATCAAACATTACCTGGTGTGTAAATTTATGCCACAAATTTCTTGGAAACTGAAGCCTGTTTTGGAGGATTCAGGGTATTTTATAATTTAGGTGAGTTTAATCAAATTCCATCCAGCAGTTTAGGAGATTTTTTCGAATGAGTTGAAAAAGGTACTGGTTTTCGAGGGTCACTTTCAGCCGTTCGGCCACTCCTTTGACCTTTAACTCTCCCTGGTCATTGGGCTACCTTAGAGAAAATCTGCATTTCAGTCCTCCTGTGCATGATACCATGACAGACTTAAAGGGACTTAAAACTCCATTTTGATGATACATATTTGCTTTGTTGATGTTTTAATCGCAAAACTATGTTTAACAAATACATAAAGTATTCTTACAACTTACATTACGACAAAAGGCGCTATTGATGAAAACTACCGAACATGTTTAAATGTATGTAAATTAAGAAACGGCTTCTCTCTGCATTCAACACCGCTCTATGCTACACAACGTTGAATAATATTTCATTGCAATATAGTCATGCAGTAGATTTTTGGGGTTTTAAATTTAAAAAACCGACATTATGCGATTAATTTTCTTCTAGATGAATAAGTCCAGATTCGTATGTAAATGTATTAGACAGGTCAAGCCAAAAGCATGCGATTTTCAAAGAGATTTTTGATAAATTTTGCAATTTACCACCTGGAGTTGAGTCCCTTTAAAGTATGGATGGATATGAAACACATGCGCAGACGTCAGACAAATGCTCAAAAAGCAGGCACACATCAACAACATCTTTACATGCATGCCCTAGTGAAATAAATAAACAAAACTTTGAACTTTTTGCACTCGCAAAGGCAATATAAAATACTGAATATATGTTAATAGAAGGAAAACATCATCACACAAACAAAAACCCATCCCTAATGAGGCAATTAAACAGTTTTTTTGTTCACATTGCAGCTTGTTTTCTAAGCAGTATAACAGGTATGCTGATAAATATGTCCGATGTTTTTACTGAATTCCCTCCAGGAAGTAAGAACATTTCTCCTAGAATGTTGCAAAAGAACAAGCAAAAATTATTTCAGTAGTGTGTTTGAGCGCCTGCATCAGGGTTCGAATTTAAGCTCGCATACTCGCTAATAGCTTGCAGAAATTCAGAATAGCGAGTGACATTTAAATTCACTCGCATATTTGAGCGAGTACGAAAACATTGGGAGCAAACACCAATAAAAGCCCTCCTTTACAAATTGCTTACATAAATAAATATAAATTTCAACAAATTCTGTCGCTAACTATCGGTGAAACTTGCATTGATCTGTCAAACGAATAAAAACCGAAAGTATGCAGGAAATCCACATTCATTCGGAATGGCTCGGCACTAATACTTGATACAAATGTATACTATGACCTAGATATTGCGATTTATCGGGTCGCCGATATCCGCTAAAATACACCAACAATCATCGAGTACAAGTTTGTCACAGTTGGTAATAAATTCAATGAATCGATTTACGACTGAAAGGAGCATCAAAACATGCAATTATAGCAACAAATTGAAATGTCACCTGTTTCCGGGACACCGATGGAAATCGACGTAACGGACTTACAATTTATTTTCGTAGCCAACATTCGCACCAAGCATAAATCGATGCATGAATGATGAAGCTTGAAGTTTTAAATGATTTAACACGTATGTCTACTGCAGTTTCTTTTTTGATGTATGTTGATTGTTTTGTTTATCTGTTTCATGCTTCAGACATAGTGATCAAGGCATAGCACTTTTTAGCAGTTAATTTTCAATTAAATTGGTTAATAAACTTTAATATTTTTTTTAGCTAGTAGCTATTCCTTTTAGCTAGTGAACCCAAATGGCACAAGCTAATTTTAGCTAGTAGAAAATATCACTAAATTCGACCCCTGCTGCATGCAGCGTAACCTCGAATTTCCAGAATTTTTCCCAAAAAATCTTTTTAACTCAGACATGGTTAAAATGAAATTTTGTTCGCCTTTTTCCACCTTATACTAAAATTCTAAGTACTTGAATAATCTGAACTCATTTAAATCTGCTTGGTGTCAGGCAAATCGATTGCAAGTCTTACAGAAGAGTTCTTAGGGTATTGAGTCAAAGCAAGGGTATCCCTAGGTTAGACAGTCTGTCTAAAGCATGAGTAAGGGAGTAAAACGGACTTTGCTGTTTCTTTCAAAGTTACATACAAAACAATTTACTTCTTTTCGGAAATTTTATCAGTTTGATCAATTTGATACTTGTGTGCTTAATTGGTACTGTACTACTTCATGAATCCAAACAAAGATATTATAAGCTCAAGATGCAATAAACAACAAAACCATTGGCAAGTCATTTAAGAAACAATAGCAGAATGACGGTTATAAGTATGTATCGGTATATTACAACTTGTTGAAAGCCATACGTTCATCACTTCCTCATTCTTCATCAAGCTTCTATATGATAGCGATGATGTGTTACCATGACGTGTCGATGCCTAGGTCACAATAAAACAATATTCCGATACACTATTACAATATTTCTTAGAAGACTAAGCTACACATGCAGTCGTGTGCATGCTGCCAAATAAAAACATGTAGGTAATAATTTCTTTAAGTCTTTTCCAGGAACTGTATTTATCTTATATATACAATGATAATAGCATTAATATAAGTATCTACTGTAAAATTATTTAATTTCGGTCGGACAAAATTTCGTGGGTTTTTTGGGGGGTAAAAATACCATTTCCATGTGACCTTCATTTGTGGATTATGCAATTCTGGTAATAAATAGATGGACAAAAATTCAGTGTTTGATGGGATTTGTTTCCCTGGTTAAAGGTGAACCATGAAATTCAAGAAATTTAATGATTTTATACTAATACTGGTACCCCTCAGAGATTGATGGAACATAATCCAACAACAGATTCATGAACCACTCAGGAAACAAAACCAGGTGAGACTAATAGAGATAATTGATGAACAACATATATATAAACAGGAACAGACTACCAAATGTTGAATGAACAATAACAGGCCAGTAAAAACTATATATAGATAAGTTATACAGAAACAATAGTCATTGATAAGCATTATATCAGGGGTTATAATAATATCTTAATATCACTATAGCTTCTGAATCTGAAGGGTCATTTTGATCAATACTTTTCAATTATTAAATTTCATTATTTTATAGGCAAAATACTTTATTAATTTTTTTTACGAGAAAATGTCAGCCTCTAAAACTAAATGCTTGAGAGTAAAAATGGGATTTTTTTGGAAATTTTAAGGGTATAACCCCAAGCTACCGGTACTCCTAAGACAATCAGAACCCTTGAAATGTATTATATTAACCATGAACCTCTACTCCATAGATAATGTCAAATCATGCCACCTATTCCAAATAAAAATGTCAATCATCAATTATTTTCCAATTATTTATGCAGAAGGGAGACAATTCAATAACATAAATTAACTTTATATGACATCTTATAAAGGGAGACCACTCCTGATATTTGTCCAAAAAGTTGACATCAGATGTGAAGTTATTTTTACCAAATTAGCTATTATCTCTTATCAGAATAGTGTACGTTAATTGTCCTCAGAACTGTTTTGGGGTAACAGCAATTTCACAGGGTATGTAGTAGGTACTGCAGGGACTAAGGAAGGGGAAATAAACATTAGATATATTTTATTTTTACCTGAGTCTGACTCATTAGCAGTAACTAGGAAAAATCACAGACTTATTATGTTGTATAATACAGTACTAGTTTCACCCCGTAATGATGTCAGTTAAGTAGGTCTATGACACTTAGTACTAAGCTTCCATTAGTGTAAGTCATATAAAATAGATCTACAGTTCAAGTGTTACAGTTACATTACATCTCCAGACAATGTCTCGTTAATGACGTCTACAACTGCTGGAAAATGTCGAAGAAATGTCAAGAAAAATGTCGAGAAAAATGTCAGCCATTTGTACAGAACACCATAGTAAAAGCCAGTAGGTACTGTAAAATATTTAATTTTTGTGGGGGATTGAATTTCGTGGATTTCGTGGTTCATCTTTTACCACAAAATTTAATCCCATCGAACAATAATTTTGACCCTTGTATTTATTACCTGAAATGCAAAATACATGAATTAACGTCCCATCGAAATGGAGTTTTTTACCAATCCCACGAAATTTTGTCCCATCGAAATTAAATGATTTTACAGTATTATATGTGATTATGATACCTATATTTTGTTTACAAATTCAAAAACGACAGAGCAATTTTTTATTATTATATGATGCATTGAAATGATGTTCCATTCTGAATCTACGTCATTGGAGATCATTTGTGTTTATGAAATAAATCCTGACATTAAAATCAGACACAATGAATCCCTGAATCAGACATTAATTAATGCAACACAGATCTACCTGTTTGGCAAGTGCCAGTTTCTATTCATACAAATTGTTGCAGAAATAAATTCTCTAATTATTAAAAGACTTTGTAAACTTTGGCATGTTAGCAACAGTTGCATGCAACCAGCAATGATATTAAAGTCTTTAATTAGTTGATCAGCGCACCTCCTATAGTGAATTTGTAAATTTGCAACAGTTGCACCCCATATGATATTGAAGTTTCTAATTAGTTGATCATCAATCCTGCAGAGATATAATATGAAATAATCCAGACAAATCTGGTGATCAATTTCAAACTGTTTTATCAATCAAATTATAAAAGGCCCTTCACCCTGTATGCTATCAAAGTCTCTAATTAGAGATCATCAATCCTAATGATAATTTTCGAACAGTTTTATCAATTTTAATAAATTTACAAATTCAACAGACGTGGATATTTATGTTGTTTGTAAATGTGCTGCTACTGTCCATTTCTGTAACTTTTTAAAACTTTTATATATCGAAAGAAACTGTAGTAATTTTCTCTCATGTTTTGTAAATTGATGTATTTTACCATTTAAACTTGCAGTTTCACACAGATAAACCATTTCAGTTTATTATCAAGGTCTAAGGATTAAACTTCTTGGCAAATTAGATTTGAAGCATGTGCAGCATTTTATCAGACTCTTTCTTATCATTCCAACATTATTGAGAAATTGACAACAAACACAAACCTCCATTAACAAAAATCTGCAAACGTTTCAACCATAAACACATCAAAGCACTTGAAGGGTCAAATTAATACTAGAAGAAAATTGTAAATTTTGTAAATTTGCCAATATTTTCACTATGCTAATTGCTATCTTATGCAGAACCACTTTAACAGTAATATCTACAAAATTGTCTGAAGCAATGCATGAATGGCATTTTAACCTCAATAAAATATTCTAGGCCCTCAATATGGTACAATACACAAGGATAGAGAATGCCTAATAGTGTTTTTGATATACTTAACTAAAACTTTAAAGTACACTTTTTATACACAGAAAGCACTAATAACATCTCTGTAGCCATATGTTGAATGATGCATTCTCAGTCTGATTTTATTATATTTATGGTTTGCAACTAAGCCTACATTCAATATAGTGTTGGTTTTGATATCCAATATAAAATGCATGGATAATGAAATCAAAGGGCAATAACTCAATGAATGTCTATTATTTTTATCTATTATTAGAATGCCTTTGATGTTACATGTAACAATAATGCCCAACAGGGTCGGTATTTATAAAGCATCTTAAGTGAAAGCTTAAATATTTTGACTTAAGTTAAAATATTGAGCTGCCCATATTTCACAAGAGATGAAAAACAGCCCATGTTGTCTATATGATTACTGTAGCTCTTTACATAATGCTTCTAAACAATTTTGTTAGTAGTTGTTAATATAACTTATATTATAAGTTTTCCTGTTTAGATGATACGCTTAAAGAAAATTTGAGATTTTAAGAAAATTCTTAAATACCGGCCCTGGTCTTGGTACTTAAATATATAGGCTGGATGAAGTTGTTCTACATATTGCTGAACCAGCCAATGAACTAATTATAGAAATTAGTGTTATAGCATATAGCATGAAACTCACATATTCCTCATACAAGAGGGGATTAAAACGTCAAAAATCAGGGTCAGACATAAAAACTTTTATGATCCATTTGCATGATTCAAAATTGAATAATCGAGCGATTCGGTGTGACTAGTACATAGGTCCTCAGATCTCTTGCGTCTGTGAAGATTAGTTCCCTCATCTGGATCAGTGCAATATGCCAAGGACAAGAAATTGTTGGGTCAATCCTACAAGCTGTCAGCTGCTTAGTAAAGTTCGGAATAACCTGATATTCAAATCCATTTACAATCAATTCAATCAAGGACGATTATGTTTAACTAAATAAATGAGCTCCTAAAGTTAGAAGATTTCAAACTTAATCATAAGCCAGATCAGGTTCAGTATAAGATGATGTATACTTAAATTTTATCTCAGAAACCGCATGAAAGTGACACACCTGTAAATAAACTCGTAAATAGCTCGTGAAAGTTCGAGGAACTCGTGCCAGAAATTTACCAGTGAGAACACAAAGAAATCACCTGGTTTTATCTACAACATTTATTTTCACAGACTCTGGTGCCAAACGAGAATGTTGAATCAAACGAGAATGTTGAATCAAACGAGAATGTTGAATCAAACGAGAATGTTGAATCAACTGTAACTTCATTGTTTAAGTCAATCAGAGAAGTTCGGAACAAATGAATCAACACTAATAGTGTCGCTACTTATCTTATTTTATTGTTTAGTAACAGAATCATGCTGATGTTCCTCAAGGAATACTATAATATAGTATTTATTTACTTATATATTATAAATCAAACAATTAATTAGTTGCAAATCATGTTTGTTTAGTATATGCTAATTTATTTTAGGTCGATTGTGAAACAAGTTTCCTAACTTATATTACTGGTAATCAATATCCACACCTTATTCCTGATGCTATCCATCGCTGCGAGGGAACTATTAGTTTGTATTTGACTAAGGCCTTTGTAAGAGTCAGAGCTTAACACTAACTATTTTTGGTCACTGGTCCCCCAGCAAAGAAACGTAAAATTTGTTAATAAAACAGTTACTGGTCCTTCTTGATTTTCACTGGCCTTGGACCAGGGGACCAGTTTTAGTGTCGAGCCCTGATCTGAGTGTGGTTCTTCAGTAACTGTTGTCACCCTATTGTCAACTGGCCAATGGCAATAACCTCCGACTTTTTGAGGGACAAGACAGTTATGCATATGATACCAGGAATCCAGCCAGCTCATTCCAAATAGACTTGTCCGAGCCGAGCATGCTGAGCATAGCCTGTATTTGCTTAATTTCTACATAAATATGTCAGGCATCTCCTAGGTGGTTCTTTAAAGTTGCTTGTGTACAGCACTGATCATTACACATGACTTCTTCAGAGTCTTCTGGACCCTGGCTAATATTAATCTCTCATCAAATGAATAAATTACACAATGTTTTTATCAGTATACCAAACATCAGCTTTGACGTAGCAATGTACAACATTATAACTCACGGTCACATGTCTGGCAAAATTATTCGGACTGTCAGTTTTTTTACCAAGAAATCTGATTATCCATCTGAATGTCTGGCTACTGTTTTTTAGTATTTTGTCTATTCTGTATGTAATACTATGTCAATCTGACCAATCCAAGTTTTTCCCTCAACATAAGTTGTATGCTATGCTTTTACAAAACAGTATTTGAATTCCTCATTAATAAACTCTGTTGTGTTGTGTTGTGTTGTGTTGTGTTGTGTTGTGTTGTGTTGTGTTGTGTTGTGTTGTGTTGTGTTGTGTTGTGTTGTGTTGTGTTGTGTTGTGTTACCTTGCATTGTGTTCTCATTCTTTATAACAGGGATTAATAGGCTGCAAAATTAGCATTATTTCATATGCATTATTTAGGATAATAAGGAGAGATACTCATGTTTGGTGATTTAGAAAAATAGTTCTAAATTCTCAAATTACAAAGAATAAGGTACTAAATCTCTAAACTTTAGGGGACCCTGAACAGCTTCAACAAGCTTGTGCTTTGCTGCTACATGTTTCTGCCTAAATGGAAAAATATATTAAAATAGCAAAATCAAATTTCACAGACTTGAAGGCTTAGTCTATAATTGCCCCATCTCTAAAACTAAGGGGCCCCTGAACAACACCGACAAGCCCAAAGCAGCATATTTCTGTTAAATTGGAAAAATATTATTATTATAGCAAAATTCACAAACCTTTTTTGGCAAGTACTCCAGAACTATTAATTAATCCATTATTAACCCCTGTGGTAATTTCACCGTCACGAACCAGTTCATTCCACAGCTGACTTAGGCCATCCTCACTGAACGCTTCCTGAATATAGAGAATAACAACAACATTTACAACAGTGAAAATATGAACAACATACACCAGCACACTTGTACTACCGAGACACTAAAAGCACCAGAAACACCATTACCTATAGTGTCTATAGTGCAACCACGATAATGTGATGTTTATAAACATTGACCGGTTTAGCCCACTGTTGTAAAATTGGTTGCTTAGATTAAAACACATACGGTCATTTTCATACTAAAATAACACTGATAAATTGTGCTCACTTGAGTAATCCACCTTTACCGCTCATTCCAATTTTTACCACCTTTCACATTATCCACCGTACCACTATTCCACTGGTGTCTGTCTATAATGCAGACCCAGATAATAATGAAGTTTATAGGATCTTTCATCAGACTTCTCTTTTTTTTCATGAAATTATACCACTGTTCCTAGTCACAGGTAACTGTATCGTTGAAAACGAAAAAAAAAATCTTTCTTTTTTATAGGAATTTTTTTTTATAAATTTTCAAAAAAAAATGTTTGTTTTTTCATTTTGCACGCTACAGTTACCTGTGTTCCTAGTCTGTCATATAAATCAGACCCTATGTTTATAGGACCGACTCAGCAGCCATCTCTTTTTCTTTTAAATAATTATCCTTTGCACTCCCAAACAAACATAATCAAGCCTAAAATGAAATCTAAAATTAAAATTGAAAAAGAAAAGTTATGATATCTTATACTCTCAAACATAGATAATCCATACAGTCAATCCCGAAAATGAAATATACTATCAGATAAAATTAAAAAAAAAGTTTAATATTTGATTGATAAAATTTATTACATCTAGTTTGGTAGCCAGACTATAGAAACACCAGAAACACCATTACCTATGGTGCCTATACCATCCTACTATAGACACTTCAATAACTGGTTGCAGTGAAGTTATTTCTTATCGGTACAAAGCATTATACTGTGAGTTTTAAAAATAGAAAAAAATCAGATTCTAGACTGATGCTGAAAGCCGTAAAAAAATCTCATTTCTTTCTCCCGATAAATGTGTTCTACCAAAATAAACAAGGATTGCTTTAAAATGCAGCATCAATATTCAATAAAAGTCCCATTAAATGTGCGCTTAGACAATATTATACTGTAGGTATATTGCATTTAAAGGAAGAGTGTTTCAAAATGCAGCCACAATGTTTAATGAACTTCCCATTAAATTAGTGCTTTAGCTGGGTAGTATAGCATTATAATAATGAAGGTCTTTAATTTAAAACACAGCAGCAATCCTTAAATAAAATTTAATGAAGTGCATGCTAAAGCTTGTTGGTGTGCATCATTTAATTTAAAATGCAGCATCAACTTCAAGTGAAATCTAATGAAGTTTCGATAAAGTGACCCCACACTGGTGCATGCATACCCTATATTTCAAATTCTCTAAATTTTCGATATAAACTTCTATGACGTATTTCCCGATAGGTATTGATTGAGAAAGATGAAAATCTGTTCAATGAAATAATAATTTGTAAGATATTTCGTGAAAACTTGCATCTTCCCTATGTGTGCCACAGCAGTAATGCCATCAGACTAAATCAGATAATGTTACAGGTAATTTTCTCAATGTTATAATATTGGTGAGAAATTCGAACATTCAATACTATAATCACATTCATTGAGAAAATAGGAATTATGTAAAATGCCGAGACTGAAATAACCCCCCCCCCCCCCCCCCTTCTTCTCTACCACGATAACTTTTAACAAAATTATCAAGTTTTTCCACACATCTGTCTAAAACCTATAACTTTCCATTACCTGAATTTTTTGTTGCAAAGATCGTAACATAAATAGAATAGAATAATTACATAAGATATAGACATCACAACTTGGGTTTAGAAGATTAGCATTTGGGATATTAATCAATATTGCCAACAAAACTTTCAGATGTTTGCAAATTTATTTACACAATTTTAGCCTTGCCTAAGGTAGAAACAGAAAGTTTGAGTGAAAGGAATCCTCAACATGCTACCCTAGCTTTTTATGGATAGACTCCTTGGTTCTTCAAAATGCCAATTATACATCTATAACTATTGTAATGTCATACCCTGATGAAGGCTATGTGTCATAGCCGAAACATAGGTTTAATTAAACAATATCAACACATAGATCTGCTTTTTGTTTGTTTGTTTCACATAATCCTTTATTGTTTACAATCCTCTATACAAGCCTGACTGTGTCTGGGTGACCAAGCAGTTCACCTCTATTTGGGTGGGAAACACTCAAAGATGTTTCAGAAATGAGATTTGAACCAGGGACCTCTCAATCCGTAGTCACAGAGCATTATCCAAGTGACGTGCACAATGTCACCCTATTAGTACTGTAACTGTTATAATCCATTCAAATTTCAACTTTGTTTCTTATAACACTGAAAGTACTATAAAATACAGCAAAACAACTATGTCAGTCTGACATCAATTTAACATAAAGAAGCAGACACAAACACTAAATCAGAGTTTTACAGGAGAGGTACAACACATTTACATTAAGCAAATTTACAGCAGTTATTTTAAGACAAATTTAATTCTAGAAGAACTCACAGACAAGAAGCATTAGTTTCAGTGTAAATTGAATTGTAATAAGTTATCTAAGGTAAAGTTTTACATTCGATTCAGCAACCCTGCCAAAGAAATGTCAATTTGTTTGAATTTCAAATATTTTACAAATTTATCTCACAAGCCTGGAGTTCGATGATAAATCAAGACATATTTTCCCATACCACAGTAGTGTATAGACTTATTTAATAAGCAAAACAAGAGATGTTAGTAAAAGATGTCTGTCCCCATGGCAGCCCAATAGTCAGAAATGGTAAAGGTCGCAGTGACCTTGACTTTTGACCTACTGACCTCAAAATCAATAGGGGTCATCAACTGTTGCTGGCCAGCCATTGCCAAAGCAATATACCCGCTCATCAAAGATGGGGGCCCCGGGGGCATAACTAGAAGGGATAATTTGGCAAAATAACATCTCCCACAAAGGGCCGTAACTCTGGCAAATATTTTCCAACATAAATTCTTGAAAATACTAGGAGAGATCATGTTTGTACACAAAGGTATAATACATATGCAAATAAATATATGTGCCCACCAGTTGGTAAATGCCAGAGTTTTATCACTTTATCATTTACTTTACACTTTCATTCATCTTTTACTTTATCTAATAACCTTTTCTCCATATAATTATCTTTGCATCATATAATTATCTTTTCTATATATAAAAGTATTTACAATCCAGACATGATAATGTCAATTCTACAACCATCAACCAGATATTTTTCTGTCAGATACCAAAGTCTGGGAGTATTAAGGGTAATAAGGTTATCATTTGCTTCCATTTATAACAACAGAATTATGCAATGCTCTTAGCTGAGGCCCAGTTACACTAAGTATGGTAAGGTGTCATTCCCCCACAAAAATATGTTTCAAAACATGCAGTTTCTCTTCAAAAATAAAAATTTGAATACCTATATTTACACAATCATCTGTTTCCCAGAGTCACCAAACTGCATTGAACTTATATAGTCCCCTTAATTACAGGGAGATGTCTAAAACTTAAAAGGTCTCTATCCTAAGCGTTGAAAGAAAAATATATCATGTAGCTCTTGTAACACACATACCAAGCAATGGCTAAGTTAAGTCCTGAAGAGTTTTAGTATTTTTAGTTTTTGGGGGATAGTGCATGATGCAGAAGATGCCCAAATTCCAGAAGTATCCCTGGTTCTTTTGCTTGCCAGGTGAATAGCACCCATACATCATGGGGCATCGGTTTAAAGTCTCATCCAAAAGAATATTAATAATTTTAGTTGGCCAGCCCAAGATTCGAACACATAACCCCGAGATCAGTAGTGACTACTAGTTTTGTGCTCTACCGACTGAGTTTATAAGCGGGCCGGTTTGACTAGTAACACTTGTAACACCTACATTTGTACCATGCAATGGCTGAGTTTAGTTCTGTTTAGAGTTTCACATATTTTCTACTTGTACCTACTATCAGATACAAGAACAGACTCAATTAACCACGGGGGAATAACGAGTATATAGCTAATTAAGTATACAAATAAGAAATGAAAAGAAACATGGTCATAAAACCGAATGCCAAAAAACATTGTATTGTGCAGAAGGGAAGAACGGCTCGGAGATGAAGTCAGAATTCTGGCAACGAAACAAGCGGTATATTTATTTGTTCCAGTAACATTACACAGAGGCAATATTCTGTCATAGTTGACGTAAACTCGTACTTACGAAGTACCAATTTAGCTGATTATGAATTATTTTATCGGTAATATTTTCTATCAGCTCAATTAGGAGCTGTCACCCTGGATATATAAAGGTCGCACTTAAACAGACACAATGTCATTTTGAGGTAGCGTAAGCTAAATCAATCAACAGAATTAAGAATAGAACTTAGAAGTCAGTTTACAAAACGCGTACTGAGCCGAACTGACATAAAATTATTTAATGATATACTTTCAAATGTTACCAGGACTAAACTATGCTGAGCTCCAAGAAAGGGAGATACTTATAAAAGTAACATGAATTTAGAAATAGAACTTAGAAGTCAGTTTACAAAATGTGTGCCAAACTGACATAAAATTGTTTTTAATGATATAATTTCAAAGGTTACCAGGACTAAACTATACTGAGCTCCAAGGAATGGAGATATACAAGTACCATTTTAATGAGTTTGGTATGATGAAGCCTGGGGTCCAATGAGACCTCTCACACTCGAATCGAAGGCTCTATACGGTCTCTTCCACCAATAGTCTAAGCTATCGCCATTGAAGCGATATTCTATGCTTAAAGTCACCATGACCTAGCTTGACCCACTGACCTTAATCAAAACATCTAACCCCCCATTAAATGCATAATAACAAAAATAAAATAATCAAATTGGTGTAATTAGCAGATCTGTCCAAGTGACCTTTAATGTTTTGGACTCAACATAATTGCAAAACATTGAGACCATAATCATACAGAAATACATTGAAACATACATTGTTAATGTCTTTCTTCCTTTGAAATAGTCGTAAGACTTAGTAAGTGCTTCCTGGCCTATTTTTCCGGTGACATTGGCCGTCAGGATATCTGACTTTGAAGAAAGAAAACTGTTAACCTAAAACTTATAAAAGATGCCATCTTAATACAAGACAGCACATTATTTCTTAGTAAAATAAGAGTAGTAAATCTATTAATGCATGGTGTAGAATTAAATGCAACCAGCTGGTAGACACACGTGTTTGAGGTATCCCTGAAAGACAGAAACACAGATTTTAATGAAACCAGAAGTTTGAAATATCAGGAAGAGCATGATGATCTGTTGGAGTCACTTAACCATATAACCATAGTCTTAACAAATTATCCTGGCTCATTGATTATAAACATTTGTCATTCTCAAACTGCATACTCATTGCTCCAACTTGAAAAAAACTTATTTTTTAGAATTTTGCACCAAAACCAACATTTACATGTAAATGACAATGGTTGTAAACATAAGCTTGTCCCTCAGGTAAACTATGTTTATAAAGGTTAAACTGGGTGCAACTGAGTTAACTGTAGTCCCCGCTATTAATTTGGATGAGATCATAAGTTCCCTCTTTAGTATAACTTATTGAATGAACAGTACAAGGTCACAGTAAAATTGATATATCCAATAAAAGAAGCTACATTAATGTGTTTTTACTAGTTTTAAAATATATCAAAATAATGAAAAGACCTTACCAAACAGACTAAGACAAAGTATCAATAGATTCCAGAAAAAATCCTCTGCCTTTTTCCATTAAATGCAATACATTCATTGCTTTAGTAACCCCATCAAACCACTGGAGGAATTCAGTACAACCACAGTAGCCAGAGAGCTGACATAATTCAGCACAAACTTACTGTATCATAAATCCAATCAAAAGACTTCAAAGAAACATTATACTTCAGATTCTAAGACCTTTTTCCAGGTAATTCGCTATCTATTTATTAACGTAATGTTTACTATTGACATACATAGTGGCTTGGAATAAGAGGATCGTAACGACTACTTACGACCTTATAATACAGATACATATTTGAAATCTGCATTATAAGATGCTTCTTAATCTTATGAGCCTCAGAGTTGTCAATAGGAAGCGGCAGGAGGCCAATTTGACTGCCTCAAGTGATATTTGGGCCGCCTCAAATTTACCCCTAGTTGCTTTCCATCTTCAGAGTACAGGCACCTTGGCCGCCTCAAATGTACAAAAAGCCTCCTACATGAAATCCTAGTGAAAACCCTAGGACTATTTTCATGAAAATCAGAACTTTTCATGTTGACCAAGTTAAAGTTGAAAGAGCTTGTATTACCAAAAGTAAAGAGAAATTTTATGACAACTTTTTCTTGTTTTCTCAAAATATCAATTATGTACTTACGACCTTCTCTTCCCAAGTCAGCGGTATGAAGTACACTAGTTTAGTTTTATCATGTATTTAAAGTCCAATAAACTATACATATAACCATTTTAATTGTTAATTAAGTTGCTATCAAAAACTAATTTAATCGCAAAAACAATATTTTCTATTTCTTTCTGGCTTTGAAAATATAGCATCATTGATAACTTGGAATGGTTTCAGGAGATTTCTAAATACTTTACTGAGCTGTTATTTAATAAACATGGCAGAAGTTTTATCACCAACTCTATTTTTTTTTAATTTTTAAAAAATTCTATTTTCTATTAAAAGACAAAAAATCTGGTAGGAGGGTTCAATTAATGAAAATTTAAATCCTCCTCCCCCCCCCCCCCCCTCACAAAAAAAATTAGTTGAGGCATAAAATTCAAAGATTTACTCTGGCCTAATAATTTATCAAGCATTAAGACTCAGTAATGAGACAACAGTAAGGTTGATATCATAACACAGATTGATGGGTCTGACAATGAACTTGGAAACAGGAAGTGTATTATATACTGGGGTATACACACAGCTGTTATAATAAACAACAATATCTCCTAGGCCACATAAAATATATTTATGTTGAGATCAAGTAACTATTAGCACAATTTATAGGATCAGAAATAATGGTAAGTAAAAAGTGTTCAAGAAAAAAAGCCCAGGAAATGCCCTCACAAGACTGAACTGATTAAAACAACAGTCAAAATAATTCTTTAATTTAAGACTATGCATATTGTCCTGACACTTGACAAACCAACAGTTATATTGTACCAGGAACTAACCACAGGTAACTGTATCAATCAATAATAACGACTAAAACGAAAAATAAAATATTTTTCTTTTGTAAAAATTTATATTTTTCTATATAGAAAGAAAAATAATTATATAAATTAAAAAAAATTTTTTTCGTATATTTTTTTCAACGATACTGTTACCTTGGGAATTATTAAACTACACAGAAGGAGAAACAAACCAAAACTTTCTTCAAACCTTATAATCGGAGCGTTAAATGGAGCAGGTAAGAAAATGGTTAAATAGACAGCGCCAGGTGTGTAATGATGAAACTTTCACCAGATGTTAGAAGATAGAACATCTAATGTCTAACAAAAACTGTGGAAATAATAATAGACAATCAGAAATGTGAAGAACTATGTAATACACCAGGGGTATAAAATGTTACATAAACTGTCGCTGTTGACAGGAATTAAGATTGGCGGTAGATTTCAGAAATTGGAGAAAAGTTCACATATTTCTGTTTAAATGCCGAACAAAAAAACCATAGACATGGAGCCACTTCGGCCGCCCCTTGGAAGAAGGTCCTTGCAACACTTTATGGCACTCCCAGGGGCAACATTAAGACCTGGATTGTGCTTAAAGACAGACTCTTCGGAGTGACTAAAGGGTTAAAAAAAGAGAAAACAAGTTTTTAATATTCCATAACTTACAGTATTAAAGCTCAGACAACTGGTTCGAATTAATTTCATGTGCTTTCAGTCCGAACAGAAAATAGAATTTAATATGCTATATTGTTTGTTTATGTATGTAATTTGCTTAATTTTCACAAAACTGCTGATTTAAAAGTGAGTTTCAGTTTTAAGAAATCTTCCTTCATATGACTAAATTGTAAACATACCTGTAAGTCTGTTTTGAGCCATTTGAGATCATGACGAGGCTGTGGCCTCAGTTTGGTATCAAACGTCCAACTCATTGCCAAATACTCTGATCATTCCACATTTCCCTGCAAGTAAACATGTACAATAAATTACAGGGGTGTCAATGGTCCGGTTGCATAAGATTATGGAAAACTTGTGTTAGTTGTAAGTTGTAACAGTAGAAAGTTCCAATGAACTAAGGCTGTGCAATAAGCAAAGTGAAAAAGTATGTTACTTCAAGACCCTCTAGGATTATTAAATTATTTTCTTTGGAAAGGGTCTGTCCGACCATCAATACCCCCTAGCAACCTCCCTGGATTTGGGCCTAATGAGTCTTGTACTTTGTTAGCTTAAACTCACAGTGTAGAGTAATTACTCATAAAATCATGCATCAGTTTTGTCATGAAAGGGAGATTACTCTGTTAATGTATGATTTGTATAATAATAAGAGTTATCTAACATGAGACATTTATGAAAGAAGCTTCATTGAATTGGTTTAAAGTGTATAGAGCTATATCGGAAGATATTTTTTTAAAAAGTTTCAAAAAATGAAAAACAATAATGCTTTCATATCCATTAGATCATTTTTCGCTTCAGTTTTAACAGAAACTCTCTCTGTGATTTATTTGACATGCACACTGTCCATTTTCATATGAAAGTGTTCTAGAACACCCTATGAAACTACAAGAATCGTCTATTTTTCGACGATTGAATAAAAGTACACGGAACCCATCCAAAGTCTTAATTTGCAATAAAGGTAGTCTAGTATCATACTAAAAACGATGCAAGTAATTATTTTGACATTGAATGACTGTTAGAATATAGCTCTATACACTTTATGAGAAAACGATTAATATATAAATATATTTAAGATGCTTCAATACTTATGATTAGGTCTAAAATAACGTATCTGACATTAAAATGATTCATTTGTTTCCGATCCCACTAGCATTTAGGTTGGGAGGAAAATGGTATTTCAAAGAAGTAATATTGAACAACTTTCCATAATTTTGTGTCTGAAAATTTGGTTTTGAATAAAATATTTAGGGTAGGGCTATCTTTTTTTGGAAAGTTGGTTGCGGGAGGACTTCTGTAAAAGTTCCCTATCAATAGAGTGGTCAGAGTTTTTCAACTTTATCCTGCACCATACAGATTCTTTAAAAGCACAGTTCGAAAGATTTTCATCTAAGATAGCTCTGTATTGTCAATTGAGTCTAAATTCTAAATGACTGACAACAGATCATCAAAATAAATGACTGCAATTAAGCATTTTTTATACAGTCTAGATTGATGGTTGACTAGTTTGCAGGATGCCAACCAGTGGAGATGAACTGGTTGGAAGCCAAGAGGTAGCATCCAATGCATCAATACTGTGCACTGGGCACGCTTAAGAACCTAGAAGTTTATTTTGTAAATAATTAACTAATTTACGCCATAAACATCAGGTCTGTCCTTGAATACGAGTGCGCTGTGTTTCAACTTCAACGCGGTTACTCATCAAAATCCGCAAGCAGACATTTAATAACGAGGGTGAATACTGGGGCCTGGAATATTGTGCGATTTGGTCGACAGGTTTCGGATGTATAGGAATGATCCACCAGTTAGTCCTTTAAAACCCGAGCTCCCCATCCCAGGGGAGGGCAGAGATATCAGGGTAGTACCAGGGTTTTAGTAACTTTTACCTTTCTAATATCCCACACTCACAGCCGACTGATGTGAGGAAATAGCGGGACATACATGTATAGCCAGGATCGTATTTCTCTGGCTCAAGGTGTTGGTATTTGGCGGGGATTGTAACTTCTGCATAACCCTGCGGGACAGAGAGTTTACAAATTACAGGGTGTTTAAAAAAGCAAAAAAAAAATGAGTTTGGGGGCCGTGGTTTCTGACTGGTGCAGTACAGATAATCCATGTACAAAAGATTAACCCGTTGAAATAGGTATTACTCAAATTTAAGGTAGATATATATTTATAGTGTACATTAGGCATCTGTCATTAAATGCCTCTTTGACATGATCTGCCCACAACAGGCAACATGCACACCCCACCTCCCCAGCAACAACTGACATCGCAAAATTAGGGCCATTTCACTGCCTGTGTTAAGGCAAAAACCCTGTCAATACAAAAGCAATTAGTGGACATCATTAATTTTGTTTAATTAATCAAAACAAAGCTGACACTACCTTTTTATAAGGATAATTATCGCAAATTTCCAAAAATGTTATCCGAGAATAACTTATCTAAGGGAGTGAACTCTCATGGAATTTATGGTTTGGTATAAAACCCGGCAATTTACGGTTATGGTTCTCAAATATTTCTTACCTCCCCTTGGGAAACTTGATTATAACATTGTTTTATTTATAACATGGAGTTAGATAGACAAAGTATATACGGTCCATGTTTATAACAAAGTTTTAAAGATAGTGGTAAAGATTTAAAGATACATACTGTGTATATATACTAACTGTTAATAATTTATTTTCTAAAAACAGACCATTTTCCTACAGCCCTAGCTTTTAGTCTCATAATCAAATGGGCTCTGGTGGGGGCGATCATCAGCAGTAGAAGTTCTTTAAAAAATTCACAATTAGACAGGGATGACAGCCAAAGCACGATTTTTTTCTTTTAACGAGACGATTCTTGTAGATATGTCGCTTTTTCTTATTTAGACGGATTAACTGAATCGTTGGAATAAATTTTGCACCACTTTGGATAGCACAAAGACATAATTTACTTAATTTAGGGCTTTGGTTAGCCTAAAGGCACGAAGTATTCCAACTCAACGCGATTTTCCTATCGAAACCATTCACCTTCTTTTCCATATCAGGGGCGATTTGCAAAAGCACAAATAAAAAATCTATTAAGTAACTTTGTTATAAATTTACACGTAGTGTTTCTATCACAATTTAATGCCAATGAAACTACAGCGATTGAGCCACCTAGGTCTAGTAACAGTATGATGTCACTATTTTGTTGATAAGCTCACGTTTCAATGGCGGTTATGTTACCTACATGCATATTATATAATCTGTATTTTCAGTGATATGCGAACTACACGTGAGAAAGAAGGCAGAAAAACAATCGTTTGGTGACTGAACTTGATGACAACATTGCACTGTAAAATCATTAATTTTGTGAGGAATTAAATTTCGTGGATTTCGTTGGTCATCTTCAAACACGAAATCAAATCACACCGAACAATAATTTTGACCCTTGTATTTATTACTTGAAATGCAAAATCCACGAATTTTAAAACATTCCATCGAAAGGGGTCTTTTTTACCAAAAATTTGAAATTTGTCCCATCGAAATTAAATGATTTTACAGTATTATGGTGAAGGATTGGCGCACCTTTGAGTAGAAAACTATTAGACTATACATGTATGTTGAAATCATCACGTACTAGTGGTCTACAACGACTAAAAGTCGCCGACAAAGGTTGTTGATCTGTGTTTGATCACTGATCGATCCATCACAGAGCTTTACGAGACACCCATCGTCACGAATCGTCAACTATTTAGGCAAGACGAATATGATCGCCTCATAGCATAAATCATGTTATATTGTATATACTATTCATGATAAAATAACACATTGTAGATGTCCCTAAAATCGATAATATTAGAATTACTAAATCAACACAATCAATCAATCAATCAATCAATCAATCACTCACTCAATCAATCAATCAATCAACCAATCAATCAATCAATCAATCTGCCAGCCAGCCAGCCAGAAATTTGGACAGGGATTTTATATACTGGGTTCCTGATGTGGATGAAGCCCCCGAACGGCTTGATTGAGAATGGTAATATAGTTCATGACTGGTGTTTCTAGTTGGATATAATAGCAAACATATCAGTTACAATCATATCTTATACGAGAGGTGTCCCGCTTAAATTTGTACTGTCTACAACATCCAGTCATGACTTTCATGCAAATACGATATGAATGAAATTTCTCTTTTGTACTGTTTGGAGGTATGTTTTAGGTAACATTTCCACTCACGGTGTTGTTTGTTTGCAATTAGGTTGGAACCTTAAACAACACGTTTGTAAGGGATGTGGAGTTTTGCTTTTTTAATGCAAACTCACTCCCATAAAAGCACCAACTATGCGTTGGTTAAGCATGGGTATTTAATTTTTGTGAAGATAGTAAGGGTACATGTTGTTTGCCATATCATTTAACACGATTGAATAAAGTTATTTCAATAATAAATTATGTTGTCAGCATAAATATATTTATAGTGGGACACCTCTCGTATAGATGTACATTATGATAACGAACTTTGCAATTAAGCACATTTATATAGAATAAATATATATTTTTTATTTTTGCAAGAATGAAAAGTCGATGGAGTACAACACGTCACAGTATCAACAGGTCAGAAAGAAATCACGGCAAACTGTATCATTGATAACGAAAAAATGTTTTTTTCCTTTATAGAAAAAATAACAATGGCTTTTTTTCCATTTAAGTCTTTAACAATGAAGATGTTACCTGCGAGTGTATCTGATTAGATATATAGCACATGATTTACAAAGAAGGAAGAGTCTTCAAGACGTTTATTATAGTTGAAGGCCATGACCTTTTGTCCAATCAAAGTACTCTTATACGTGTAAGCTGTATGAATGGACCCAGGTATGATTTATGTGTACGGCATCAGCTAGGGTCCAATAACCTTTCTCAGTAATGTAACAAAATACTCCCTGTTACATTGTTATTATTCGTAACAAGTAAATTTTCGTAGATTTTTGCGATTGAACACAACTACGAAATCTAACCACAACGCCGGAAAAGGCCGGAAACGACCGGAAATGGCCGAGCTTTCACGAGTGAATACGGAAAGAACATGTTTTGTGATCGCTGAATTCACGATCCAACAAACATACATTTGAAAAAAAAGAGAATTTCACGAAATAAAAGCACTTGAAAATAATTGATTTGGCGTTAGTTTAATCAAAGCGTTGATAATTAAAAATCAGTGTTCTCCACAAATTGCTGGTGTCATGTTTAGTTCAATGAAAGTTCAACCATAATATCGTTTGAACTTGATCGTTTCAAGTATGATTTATGAATATCATTTGCAAATTATCTAACGTTAGTTTTAATTTATTCAGATTGCTGCAGATATTACAGAATACTTCCACCAGTTATTTGCTATGGTGTACGTTGACTGTATAAATTTGTGCGACCTTGAACAATGGATATACTAGTACATGTGAACCCTTTTGTCGTCAGGGGTTCCCTTTGACTTGGTGCAGGGGATTTGGTCCTTGAAATTTCCAAAAAGCCATATTTTGGTTTTGGTCCTACGACAGTTTCTTATTTACAAGCCGTCCTTACTTTTTTCTTTAAATCAAACATGTTTCCCTTAGAAATAAAACAATATCAAATTAAGTTGTTTGGCAATAATTTTATTCCAATTGATTCCATAGTAAATATCAGAGAGAAGTGCGTCTTAGATAAACTTAAAAAAATAAGATTTTCTTGCAAAAATCTTAGATAATTATGCAATAAACTTAGAAAATATGTAAATGGCTCAGATGAAAAACAAGAAAGAATATCTTTAAAAAAATTCTGAGTATGGACTACGCTTTTATACTGGCTCAAGTGTTCAAGCTAGCTGCGCATTTCATCATGTTTTTTATATAAATTTGTCTCAATGATCGAAATAAAAAAAGCTCATGAAATGTCATAAATTTTCCCCCGTCATTCATTTATCAATAATGTCTTCATGTGAAACAAGTGTGTCCATTGGCCAACGAATACTTAAAGCCAACTAAACTGCGCTGGAATTCCAATATAATATGTGCATTGCTATGGTTATTGAAAAGTGCTCTTAGGAAAATAGGTAATATTAGCAGAGTCGTAAAGAGTCATCAAGCATTAATAGCGTCAATGTTGGATATTTTTACCGTGATATTTTGTTGACAGCCGCAATTGACGTGATGAGTGAATTAATTAAAGCAATTATTCCAATTACTGGCAATTAGTGAAGAAATATACGTTTTGTTGAATTGAGAAGATGTGGAAATTTATTATCAAAGGTAAATATTATTTTTTACATAAAGGGTGGTGATAGTTTAGTGTACTTGTTTGATCGCTTACTAAGTATCACATGTCTAGAAAGTGTGGGTTCGAACCGGGTGATTTATTGGCCTCATAAGGTATTGAAAGTAGTTTTATATCTGAAAGCGATTCAAATCAGGGTCGGTTTTTAAAAAGCATCTTAAGTGAAAACTTAATTTTCCTAAAGTCTCAAATTTTCCTAAACAGGAAAATAAATAACTTATTTTAAAACAGTTATATACATTGTTTGGAAGCATTATGTAAAGAGCTACAGTAATCATATAGAAAACGTTGGCTTTTTTCGTTTCTTGTGGAATATGGGCAGCTCAATATTTTAACTTAAGTCAAAATATTTAAGTTTTCACTTAAGATGCTTTATAAATACCAGCTCAGCAATACAATTTAAACAAGGTAAACTACATTTGTATATTAACCGGGTACTCGTATCAAATATTGTATTCGGCCTGTAGTTGGTACCCCTGCTTATTTCAAAATTATAGTCTAACAATAATACATTTTTGTAGCTTCATTTATAGTATGATTGTCAATACATTGGTTGTCTTAAATGCGTAAATATGACAACAAAATGGACTGTTCGTTACAATTAAAATCCTTCTAATAATGATGGCCGTCATAAAGGTGTAAACGATGTTTACACCAAAAACAAAACTGTCGGAACTGCAAGTCATTATACAACATAAAACAACACTACGTCTGTATCTGCTCGACATAAATTAGGTATTGAGTACTCGAGATTATTATAACTACCATAAAGACGTTTAGTGTACATTTAGACTTAATTAGAATCCACGACATATGTATTTTGCAGTTTCAAAACAACATACATGCATTTATACGTATCATTAGGCTTTTCAAATTAGGTGATCTGTGAAATTAAAAACAACAACATTTTTTGTGAATTCCGGTTTCAGGCATATTAACGTTGGGTCCTTTCTAAATTTCGATTTAGTTAAACAAAGCTATGGCCATCGCATATATTACACTATTTTTTAACTTTATTAGTAACCAAGAGAGCGTCTAACATTAACTTTTTACCTTCGAGTTAGGTTACATCAAACCACTTGTATAAAAGGTGTGAAAAATATCACTTTTATTTATACATGCATATAAATAAGGGCATTTGCGCTTTGACCATCCTCAAAAACAGGCGACACTCCGTTCATGGACTGCATTCGTAACGTCGACGATGTAGCGAGTTCGAGTGTGGATTCACCCCTGAGATTTTCGAGGATGCACTTTGACCAATATACATGACATCATTAGTCACCCATTATTGTGTTATTGTTTTTCCAGTGAATATTGTTGACAGTTCAGATTCTCCGCATCGATCCACCGCTATAATGTAATTAATAAAGCTACATCGGCAAGTGAAAGTGTATTCATTCGTTTATAGGAGACGACCTTTGCATGTAAATCGCTCAACAATGATTGATTAAAATCATTTTAACAGAATATTATTATACAAGAATATGCCGAGTTTAATACGCATGTAAAACGTTTATTGGGGATAAATTGAAATCACTTCAACTTGAAAGTTTGTATTTAACGTTATTACAAATTTTACTGGAATTGAGAAAGCATGTTAAGACAGTGTAACATGAAAAACGGTGTAAATAAATTGATCCGGAAGGACAACTGTGATGAACTAACACAAATAGGCTTACTCGTTTAAGAGGCATTCCCTATAACTAGCAAATTTTCTCTACTATCACATTAAATGAGTTAAATGTACAAAATACTATCAATTGTCATACTTTGTCAGAAGAAAGAGTGTAAAAATATGTTTCTATAATGCCAAAATTATGTTTAAATCACCTATAGTAATGCATCGCTTCCAGTCATTTAATATTATGTGGTCAAAGGGAAACAACTCGTGACTATTCTAGACAGTGCAAAATAAAAAAAAAGATAACTAATCGGTATAACTTAGTCAAAGGCGCATGATTTCAGAGTTTGTCAAGTCCTTATTGTTAAACTTTAACTAGTAAGTACAAAATAAAAAGAGCTTTATATAGAGTACCACCAGATAAAATTTGAAACCAAATGTATATGTACTTGCATATTAGTAGAAACTAGAAACAGAACGGAACGAAATGCACAGGCACGAAAAGAACATTAAAACAAGAACTCTTGTTTACAATCACATGTCACACGTCACACACGGAAAATGCAAAACTTCAATAATTGAAGGAATATAAAAGAAACGAGGAACGATGAGCCCATATTGGTGGTAGCTTGTGATGTTGTGTCGTATCACGATCAGTATTTAATACTATTTATGTCAAGTACACGTATTTCTTTAGTATACGGGTTGCACATTTTATTTACATGTATTTTGTTACATGCATTGTCTACTAGTATTTTATTACCTACAGACATTCTAAATAAGAGAGCTTTAAACAAACCGGAATTCATTGTTTTAATTACGATCCACGAGTATACATGTACATATAGCAAATTTCGCTGCGGCGTTGCCCCTATACGTATAGAGACCGGTAGATATGAGCGTATTCCGGTAATCAACCGTAAATGCCCATTCTGTGACAGCATTGAAGATGAATTTCATGTTTTATTTGATTGTCATTTATATGATGACATTAGACAGAATATGTACAATAAAGCGGTTGACTTGAATGATAATTTTATAAGAATGTCTAGAAATGATAAACTTTTTTTCTTTTTTAACTCATCTGATATGATAAGGATAAGTGCCAAAACCTGTTACGATATTTTAAAACGAAGAACTTTTTATATTTGTAAATAGTGTGTTTTCATAAAAAGGTAATCAGATTAAGTCCTATGGATGGATCCTATTTATGTTTGTACTATGTATAAAGCATGATTCTTATTATATTTTCGTGTGTAATGTATTTTATGTGAATAATGTAAAACAATTTTAATATTTGCTAGTGTTTTACTTCCATCTAAGAGACTGTTGTTAATCAGTTCATCTACGGTCTGACCGGGGTGATAATTGATATTTTAAGATATTCCTTAATAAGCGCTTTAGTGCCTATTTACAAATTTCAATTTTCTTATATCAATCATTTTTAACACATTTTTAATACAACGCATTAACAACAGTTTCTTAGTCTTATTAATATATATATATGTATGTGATATTTTAATAGTTCCTATAATATTATACTGTAAATATGTTTAAGTTAATGTGGTACTCATATATGAGAATTGTAGTACCTTAATGTCTCTTGTAATTCAATCTTGAATGGTTATGTACATTTGATATGTTTTTATTATGATATGAAATTTAATATGTGTAAATGTACATGAATGAGACGTAAATAAAGAATATATATATATGTACACGTGCACTTTCAATGAAATTCCTTCCTTCTAATTATTTGGAAAAACAAAACAAACAATCTGGCGATCCGGGTTCAAATAGGGATAGATGCACTTATAAAAATGCTGACAGGCAAATGAACGCTTTGCTCCGCTTTGCTCCGCTTTTAAGAATGTCGTCGTAAAACGACTGGTGTTCATTGCCATCACGATCCTGTGTCATAAATTAGAAACATATCATGTTAACGCATGCCTGTAACGCATTATGAACTTTATAACAATACATGTAATTAGAAATTGAAGGATGTAGACGAATTTGTCTGTGTGAAAATCAAGGGCGATAAATTGCGTTATGATTTGCTAAACAGTAAACAAACCAAACCGCTTTAAAAAACAATAGCGACATCATTTAAGAATAATATACAAGTTACCAATTTTCGAGAACTGTTTTCAGCTGTTCAGTCGCTCAACCACCCTGTGGCATTTTAACTTCCCCTGGTCATTGGACTACCTAGGGAAACCTACGTTCGTGTCTCCCTGGTGAGACTATTTCTCTCCTGTGAGTGTAGCAGTCAACACAAAGCGCCCAGGAATAGACAGCACCCTCATATGTACCAATTTACACGTTGGCGGAGTGGAACATGTGGGTTATTCTTGCTCAAACGAATATAGAAAAGATCCACTAATGACACAGAAGCCATAATGCACTAACACTGATTCGAGAAAAATCCCAGTTTTAAACAGAAAGTTCTTTTTGCGATGTTTCCAAAATATTAGGGCAATATATAGTCATCGGACTCTGTTTGGTCTGCTTCTAAGAACGCGAAATTAATTTCAACAGTGTCAGTGATAACATTTTCATTACCCCTCCAATTTATTTTCCGTTATATTTTATTGGTCTTTGTTGTTCATTGATAGCGACGTATTTAGGATTTTTTCCGACAACATGTGCCAATTAATAATATTAAGTGCTAGAAGTTGAATGGCCCGTTCCAAAATGTCGTGTAGCCCGTAACTTGAAAGCTGCATGGTGTGAGCTATCCACGGGGTGTGGCGGCGGGGATACAGGAGAATTTTAGAAAGTTCTAAGTTTTCGTTTCATATACTGCTTGAATATAATATAATTATTCTTCAACCATTGTTTGACAAGAATGTATCTGAATGTAATGAAAATTAACAATATTGGCTTAAATACCTTGTTTCAAACTCTTAAAATTGACTATTTGAGGTCACCAGCTATTCAACTCAATGTTGCCAGTATCATATTCATTTCTCAGAAATATGATCTTCAAAGAAAATCTTTGGTAGATCTATCGGGTTTACCTGAACACAAGTTACGTGTACTTTTATTTTGGTTTGTCGTGGAAACTGCATGTGCTTTATGGCATATGATATCTCTTGCGTGGCCGTCGCTACGTCTCTCAGATCTTTCATTTTCCCCATCCTCGAAAATCCAGGATGACTCCACACCTGAACTCGCTATATCAACGCCTGGGACAAACTGCTACTAAAACGTTGAATTGGCCTGCTTATGCGCCTAAATTATAGATATGAAAGGTACTAGCATGCGATGTAGCGAGTTCAGGAGCGGAGTATCACATGGGTTTTCGAGGGTGATACTGACCATGGAGCTACAATGTACGCCTACCGCTTTCGTCTACCGCGTTGATATTCTGGGTTTGACACTATTCCCCGTTATTGTTAGGTATCGAGCTCACATGCTCTTCATTTGTCGCTTTTCGTTTAAAAATTATTCACCATTATCCCAATACTGGTACCTTATGTACCAGAACAAAATACCTATTTATACCAGTCCGTATTTAATTATCATTAAATAATCAAAATTTATTTCCGAAGTGATCTCCCTTCCCACAAAATTCGTACTAGTACTAGTATCTCTGCGAGGAGTTATTAAGTATTTAAGGAGTTATGCAGCACTCAATTGAAACCCCGGACCCAACTCCATGCAGGGCGGGGTAGAGAGAGAATGTACCGGGGACATATGCAGGGACATAATTTAAGTTCGCTGTTCCGCGGGGTTGGGGTCGGGATTTCAACTGGCAAATGCATTAATACTTCCATTTGATTGGAAAATGGCGACTAACCTACATTTCGATACTTATAGTAGATAGTTAGTGTAAATCAATGACGAATAATATATAGACATCCATTCCGTGCTACTTTAGTACTCAAGCACGCGAAGTGTAAAAAATTGCAGATTCGATCAGATAGCACAATCAGTCAAAGTTTCATTACAACTCGTAATTTCTCACATTTTATTGTCAAGTTCAGGCGGGGGGATTCTGTAACATGCAACCTAACCATATAACCACACCCTATAACGATGGAATCACATCATAAACAGAAGATTGTTTCTCCTAAGACTAAGTACATACACACTCATGCCCACACAATCTCGGCGCATTTGTAATTCGCCAGACCTTTTGGTGAAAGTTTTAAAATTCTTAAATGCGCAAGTGCATATTACAAGACTTAGAAGAATCTTGATTTGCTTTGTTGATAGGTAAGCAAGAATATATCATTGTAATAATTTTAATACATGGCAGCCGGCTGTACCGACCCCTAACCCGAACAATAAGCAAGTCTGGTGTTAAAATCGTGAAAACTCGGTCATTTCCGTTTGTGTCCGGTAAATGTCTATTTCTAAGCATATAGTCCGACGTGATCATAACACATTGTTTTTGTACCGGGGTAAAGAAGATCATAGTGAATTGATCTGGATAATTAGCACATAGTAAAAATAAAAAAGGTTACGAGAAAATCAGACAGGGAAGGTAGCACCCGACTTACCAGCCGATCACAGAAATCAGAAACACCACAACACAACTACACTGAGCATTGGCCACACATAAGCCAAAGAAACAATAAAAATCAAAGCCCCCGCCGAAAAATTGCAGGATGACCAATTTCACTGTATGACTTAGGCGCATCGGATTAGTATCGAATTCAACTTATATCATTGAACGCACATGCAAAATCTGATCACTATACTCCTTATTGTCTTACTCTTTAATTCATCCTGTACTCTTTATTACAATTGCCGGAAATCGGTTCGTGTATACACAATTGTACCTCTTGTTCACAAAACGCGTAATCTCTAAACCAAAGCACCCGATCGAAATATCAACAATGGACTTTGACTTATTATAAAATGCAATGGCATTATGAATATTATTCCAACGACCTTAGAACCAGTAACAACTGCATTGGGTTTTACGACATAGTAGTTAGAAGCAGATACTGATTTATGGCATAGAGACTATTTACTATCAGACGATTGACAAGATGGTAATATCCAAGGATGTCTGAGACGACGTTAAAACACGGGTGGTAAATGTCATTCTGGAATAAATATGATTTTATGACAAACTGTTCAGAAACATAATTATTATGCCATTTAAGCGAACGTTAAAGTGTCGTCTGGATCGTGCCTTTGTTAAGTGAAACGCTTTATACTGCTTGGTCACGTGTCATTCTGGGTGCTGACTCAGCGAGTTTTTTACAGCCGATACTTCTAATTTACTAAGTAATAGAGAAATGTTATTTTAAGAAGCTGTTTGCTCTCAAATTTCCACGATAAACTCAGTAGTGGTCGGAAAAACGACTGACTATATGCATTTTCACCCGCTTTGTAATGTTATAACATTTTCGTGCTTACGAATAAAACACATATTAAAACCTAGTCTGGTTCCCTGTCCTAAATCTTACAGTGGTTTAGCATTATACTGTAATGTAATGAAATATTTAGATACCGGGAACCAGACCAATTAAAACCGACCTTCAAATGGTTATTGCATTATCATGTTTTACGTGTATCGATGGTAGATATACTGATCTTGAGTTAAATTTTCAATTGATATTCCACAACTCATAAGCCGGTTATAGATCACTCGTATTAGAGTTATAAACAAATTAGAGCAGCGGTCGCTAGCGCCCCCTTGCACTAATTTGTTTATAAATCTAATACATGTATATGATATAAAAGTTATAATAAAACCTATACTTATTACCCCTTTATAAGCGATGAGTATCTATATTTGACTCAAACTTTTGCTTTTTATTCCAGTGAGATAACAACATAAACAAGGTTCACCGAAGAATGGGAAAGAAATCGATTAGATCACGTGGTAGCAAAGGTAGTTCCCGGAGGTCCGCCAAAGTAGCGCCAATAGCCATGCCTCTACAACCAATCAAATGCTGTCAAAGAATTGCACCAAAAGAGCGCATGTTCTTGGAAGCAGCCGAGCGTGGTGATAAACACACTATGTTCCGTTGTTTACAATGTCCGGCTCCTGTCAACGTGAACTGCACTAACATGCTCGGTCGGTCTGCCATTCAGATTGCAGTAGACAACGAAAATGTCGAAATCGTCGAACTTTTACTAAAACAAGATGGCGTCAAAATAGGCGATGCTTTGCTGTACGCCATTCGTGAAGGTGTTTTTAAAATTGTTGAAATGCTGATAGATCATCCGTCCATAACACCAGAAATGCTCGGAACAGAATGGTATAGATCTAAATACGTTGGTGAGATCGGAGATTCCGAGGAAAGCAACGACTACTCCCCTGACATTTCACCAGTGATACTAGCCGCTCATTGTAATCAGTTTGAAATCCTTCAGCTTCTTCTAATGCGGGGAGCAGTCATTGATCGTCCACACCAATTGTCCTGCTCATGTCGAAAATGTCAAGAAAAAGTCATCGAAGATGGTCTAAGACATTCTTTGAGACGTATAAACACTTACAGAGCTCTAGCAAGTCCTGCCTGGATTTCTTTAACAAGTTCTGATCCAATTCTAACAGCGTTTAAACTATCGTGGGAACTAGAAAAACTTGCTCTTCGAGAGAACGAGTTCAAGGACACATACATGGAATTAAGTAACCAGTGTAAGAAATGCGCCTGTGATTTGTTAGATCAATGTCGAAGTAGTGAAGAAGTTATTGCTGTTCTAAACAAGAGTGCTGAAGGTGATTCTGACGTCGAGGACCTGGATGATGGTGACAATACTAAACTTACACTATCTAGATTGAAGCTTGCCATCAAGTACGAACAAAAAGAGGTAAGTTGTGTGCATTTTTGTACTTTAGCTTGGCCAATTTGACATGAGCATGACCTATTGATTAGCATAATTTATCAGTCGATATATTTTCTACGTTTACAACACCGAGTGTGTGTTATCATAATCTGGGAGTATCACGGAGACACTCGAGATGTAATACAAACACAAATCTGAAATACCGATATTGCATGATTTGCTTGCAGAAATTGATATATTCAACGCAAGAACCTTGTAATATATTTTTGCATAAAGGTCAGGCTCGGGTCAAAATAGCCAAGCTATAGTATCTTGTTTAGGTGCAATGTATGTCTCCTTAGACACTCATCTCGTATTTTACTTCAGTGTAGTTATCACTTATAATTACCTCCCTTTATGGCTAATTATGCACAGAATTCGAAGTCCACTGTGTGTCATTCATTGCGGGTGAGCATGCATATAAGGCTCGCTTGAAGTATGCATTTTGGGGATGTGGATGGCTTGTTCTATGTCTGACTCTTGCGTGCGTGGCTAGGCGCTGCCACCGTAGCTCTGTGGCTTTGGTTTGTGCCGAACTATTTACTGGGTAAGATACGCTCGTATTATGGCTATGCACTGAATCCACGCTTGATGGATAACCAAATATATGGACAATAGACTCGATTACTTATCATTGTTATCAAGCACGGATTCAGGGCATAATATCACTATCATGCACAGTAATTGTTGCACACCTTCCTTTGAAAATTAAGACGCACCAGCAATTATATGTGCATTTTCAGTAAATTGCCGTAAATATATGATAAAAGTTCATTTGTAAGTGGGATTCGTCTATGAAGTATGCCACAGCATCGCGGTTTAAAGAGCAGTTATATATTATACATAATGTTCTGATTCTTAGCATTTAGCAGATAATTCTGCCAGTCATCATAAAATGTGATAATCATTGCTGTGTAGCGCCATAGAAACAGCCAATGTACATTTCAATATTCTCTCCTATTCATCAAACAATATCATTGTCAATAATTGCTCGTTTGTATTTCACATCGGGGAAATTGATTTTATATCATTGTTATATTTTATATCATATATTTTAACGAGGTTACTTATTTAGCCGATAGATTGACGCAGATTAATTAATACCTGCTTTGATTCCAAAATGGCTTGGCAATTACGCAATGCACCCACAAAGGGCACCTGGTGAAAAAACTGTTTTTAATATATTTAAAAGTACAATAGAACACACGCCTCTATGGCATACAGGGTGTCCCCAAACAACGGGGACGTACATAAAGCCCATTATAGCTTATTTTATTTTGATGAATATACATTATCTTACATAATTATTCTCTCTCAAACTCCATCTAAGTAACTCCCGGCGCCTTTGAATGCTTTATACCGATGATTTTCTTGTCCGTGTTGATTGGTCGTTTGTGGTTCAAATTGCAAACACTTTTGCCCAGTTAATGAAATTCATAAACCGACTCTACACATCCTAGTTAATCAGTGGTTAGTCAAGTCCCTAGAATATATCAGATGAAAAATACGCTGAAAAGATGAAAAATACGCTGCAGAAGATGAAAGATGAAAAATAACGCTGATTGCACAAGAAAGACTCTACATAGAATACCTTGAATCGATGATTATCAAACTATTACATGCTCTCTGTAATCAGTGACATAACATGCTAAGTGGGATCAGTGGGCGA
The DNA here is from genome assembly GCA_963678985.1 of Spisula subtruncata. Classification (NCBI taxonomy): domain Eukaryota; kingdom Metazoa; phylum Mollusca; class Bivalvia; order Venerida; family Mactridae; genus Spisula; species Spisula subtruncata. The sequence continues at coordinate 1,645,430 of OY787665.1, read as the reverse complement.
CAAGGGTGTCTGGTCCACGCCTTCTTTCTTTATTGTTACCGCCCACCGAAAAGGTTGATGCTGGGTCAAGCTCTTAGACAATAGCAATCGGGTATTATGCACATGCCTGATCGACAACCATACAGGAAACTAATGAATGTCTCCGAACGCCTCTGCTCTGATGTTTAATAAAGTAGATAATGGATGGGAATAAATAATTATGCATACAGAGACCGCAACCGTTAGATACGTTTTTATCACTTTTAAAATATCTAAGAGTGTAGCTAGATAGGTTTTATTCACTGCCTTTGCATTAGAAAACAGCAATCGGAACTCCCTGGCGTTTATCTAACGAAAGTGCCTCGGACATAATAGGGAAGTCGACATTTTCACGGACTACTATTTTAGAAACAAGGCTCATGAGAATCAAACGATGGAATCGAAGAGAACTGAAAGGTTACTTACTCCTGGGAAGGTATCAACTCCTAAAAGGAGACCGGTAATTGAAGAGCTTCTTGATAGCATTGAAAAACTGATTATTGGCCGTTACCGGAAACCGCATAACCAAAATCTGTAACCCTACACTTACGTTCGAGGCGTATTTCTCAGTTACGGAAAGGTCCGAGTAGTTACGATTGACTAAACAACTGAGGTTAAGGTTATTCGGGGCAGAATTTCCTTATGTTATGCAAGTCCATTTACCGTGTATATTTGGCAACATACGCAAACTACGCCTCTGATTTTGTTAGTCTTATTAATAAGCTGGTCTTTCTATAGAATATAAGGCCTTCTGCTTGTATGGTTTCGTTGCATTTGTTTGGTGAAAGTCGCACAATCTTTATTCACGTACATTGACTGACAAATGCTATCACCTGACAATGACCTTTCTATTGATTCTGTGTAGTTTTATATATCTGTAATGAGTAGGTTAGAACCGTTAGGTGCTCAATTAGTATCTAATAAGTCAACGGTTATATGACCTAGGAGAATATAATCATATATAAGGATTGATCAGTGTAATGTACGGTAAAACAATACGATACTAAACAATACAATACAATACACAATACAATTTACAATACAATACAATTCACAATACAATACAATACAATACAATTACAATACAAAGCTTATTCAGTTATAAAATAGCATTTCGCATATACATAGCCAACATAATTATAATACAATTACATGAGCATCCGTCATCAATATTTAACAAAGGTATAGATAAATTACATGTATACAGGTTTACAGAGAAGTCCAATGCTTTAATGATAAAGTACAGAAATAAGATAAATCAAAGGTGTAAGTTATTCAAAGGTTAAACATTATACGCCAAGGGTTTGTCTTTCTAATTTTGAAAGCTATATAATACGAATCCACGGTCGGATGGTGATTGAAATTACTGTTGGTACATCGTATATATAAGTATTTTGCTGCATTGTTTGATATTTTGCGAGAGTTTGAATTCTTAAGGTTGGAAACAAAAGTAATAAGATCACCCTTGAAAGAATCAGCGAAATTGGACTTAAAAATTGAGGTTTGAACTTGAAATGATCTCCCTAATCGGGTGGTCTTTAAGTGATGGCTTGATGTACATTATGTTACTTTTCATACTAAACTATGCAACCAAAAACCAATAAACTCCATTATTTATCTCATTTCGACGGTGGCCATTATCTTGCTGAACAAGCAATTTTTGTGCATTTCGTCATTTGTTGTTTCTTTTGAGCTTCGCCTTCCCTGTCAAATTTGTTATTAACTATTTTTGTTCTTTTTTTCCAGTTTGTGGCCCATCCGAACTGTCAGCAGTTGCTAACGAGCATCTGGTACGAGGGATTACCGGGATGGCGTAAACGGCACACCATATCGAAATTTAGTATTTGTCTAGGCCTTATCTTCATTATGCCGTTCATGGCGATATATTATTGGATATTTCCTCTTAGTAAAATAGGGAAACTTTTAAGGAGTCCGTTCATGAAGTTTTTATATCATAGTGCATCGTTTGTGGGGTTTCTTATGCTTCTAATGTGGGCTTCCACGGAGGTTTCGACCCTCAAGGATCGAGAGAAACTACGGGGTCCTCCACCTACCACCTTGGAATGGCTGATATGCATCTGGGTGACAGGTAATTGCTTCACTCATATATTGACCGGAAGAGTAAGACATAAGAAAATATAACGTATATCTAGATTGGAAGAATATATTTGCAGTGTAATACTAGTATACAGTATGCATTATCAATAATGTATACACTATTGAACTCAAATGGACATTGAAACACTAAATTGTGTTCCAGAAGCTAAATTATATTGCAACTTGTTCGTTTAGCTAACTCATTATTGTCACAAGGGTATTCTTTGTCGCTTATTGAAAAAAATGTTTTTGGTTTTAAATATTGTAGTCGGGGATGCAACCGTTCAATTACAGAACAGTTTTGGTGCCATTCCGTTGGACTTTATACACGACCTTTGATATTTCAGGATTTATCTGGTCAGAATGCAAACAGCTTTGGGAGGAAGGATTGAAGGCATATATACGGCAGTGGTGGAATTGGATGGACTTCATCATGCTCTCGCTGTATCTCACAACATTCACGCTTCGTTTCGTGGCATATTTCCAAATCGAGTCCGGAAAATATGGACCACGGGATTTGATCCGACAGAGCTGGCCTTTATACGATCCGACCATGGTTTCTGAAGGACTCTTTGCAGTAGCGAACGTTTTCAGTTTTGCACGGCTCATTTTTCTGTTTCAAGCCGATCAGTATTTAGGACCTTTGCAGATATCGCTGGGATGTATGTTGATTGATATTGCTAAGTTCATGTTGATTTTCTTTCTTGTGCTGACGTCATTCGCATGTGGTTTGAATCAACTGTACTGGTACTACACTCCGAACGCAGACGGAAACCCTTCATCGTTTTACACGTAAGATTATCCAGTTTGTAGTTGACATTTTTGTGGTAATAGAATATATTAATGGCAATCTTGAATGGAGATCGATGTAAATAAGGCCTTACCCGAAATTGGTTTGCATAAAATGATAAATAGTCCGCCATTTTCCACATGGATTTAAAGCGCCTCTGCGGCACGGCTAATTTCACTATAAAAAGGACTTGAATCGGTAAAATAATAAAGAAATACATGCGCTTATTTCTTCATTCCTTCTAGACTAAAAGTATTTCTTTAGCCAATAACTGTTTAGCAGCATACAGTTGACCATAATGCGCACCGTTTATAAATGTAATTAAAGAGGCATTCCCTACAACTAGCATTTTTTCTACTATCACATTAAATTAGCTAAATATACTAAGCACTATTAATTATCATATTTTTTCAGAAGTAAGTGTGCGCAAATATGCAAAATAATTTACATTATCAATAATAATATATCACTTCCAGTGATTTATTTTTACTTAGTATGTGGTCAAAGGGACTATTTTTGGCTCGTTGTGGAAATATGTTTTCATTCTTTTCTTGGTAATTAGTGGGAGTTTTTGTTGAAAATTTGAGGAGTTTAAGCAATGATGATTCTCATTTAATGTGTAATACTCCTGAGTCAATTTAAACGATCAATGTTATAGGGAACGCCTCTTTAAATGTCGTCTTTTGCAGACTGGAAAACAGTTACCGCACCCTATACTGGTCGTTATTTAGCCTTACTCAGTTGAAGGATATAAAGATCAACAATGGACAGTACTTCACGGAAATGGTCCGGGAACTGCTCTTTATGGTCTACCATACAATGGCGGTCATCGTTCTGATCAACATGTTAATAGCTATGATGTCCAACTCTTTCCAGGAAATTGAGGTATGAAGCATTATTGATTACCAGTTGATACACTTTTATTTGAAAACCCTGTTGAAATCAAAAGCGAATCAATGAATACACTTCCATAAAGTCATATTCACATTCAAAGTGCACGTCAATACCCACAGGACAAGATGCTTTAAACATTGTAAACTCAAAGGCAACCGAGATAAAAAGACAAATAATCTAATCACCCCCAGGTCAAAATATGAGAATGTGTAATACTTGTCATCTTTAGTGAATTTCATTGACTATTTTTGAAAAACCGGAACGCTAAAAGACTATACATGCATTGTAAATTTGTAATTTTCTTGAATTTGCTGCATTATTTACACGTAAAGATTATCTTTACCCAATCTTCGAAAAGTGTCCATTCTAGTATGCGAACATGAAATATGAAATTGTTGAAAAATTTAAAACAATCCTAACAGTGCAACACTTACCTGGAACGTGAAATCATAATGCAGAGTGTCTGTCTAGTACATATTGTCATTCTTTCAGAATCACGCCGATATGGAATGGAAGTTTTCTCGGTCTAAATTATGGATGGGATATTTTGATGAAGGGTCGACTCTTCCACCACCGTTTAATCTTGTGATTAGCCCTAAAGCAGTCATGTATTTCTTTCGAGCTATCAGAAATATCTTCTGTGCTTGTTGTGAGACCACCAAATTATTCAAAAGGAAGGGAAAGCCGGCTTTGGAAACGGATGTACAGGTTGGTTCAATTGTTATTTAAAATGTATGTTTTTTCTTACGAATACTATATGAAACAACAGTGTCATTGTTGCATGAGTAGTTGACGCAATCGTAACTACTCGGGAATTTCCGTCACTGAGAAATACGCCTTGTACATAAGTATAGGGTTACAAAGTTTGGTTATACGGTTTCCGGTAACGGCCTATTATGAGTTTTTAAATTCCACCAAGAAGCCCTTCAAATACCGGTATCGTTATAGGAGTAATAACTTCCCAGGAATAAGAACCCTTCTTGTTCTCTTCGATTTCATCGTTTGATTCTCATGAGCCATGTTGTAAAGTACTCCGTGATAATGGCGGCTTCCCTATTATGTCCGAGGCACTGTCGTTAGATAAACGCCGAGAAGTTTCGATTGTCGTTGATGCTGGTGTTTTTGTCGACTCTGCGAATGACATCTGAGATGCCTGTCACAGACGCCAGAGCATTGTGGTTAACTCTTATTTCACTACTTTCTATGCATATCCGGGCACTTGATCATTTTTGAAACGCTTTTCTATGTTTCCCACCCAACTTGAGATGAACTGGTTGGCAACCCAGAGGTAGTCTCGCGTGTATCGGTGCTATACACCGGGCACTTTAAAGAACCAAGGTGTCTCTTCGGAAAGAGATAGGGCATCGCGCGCGGATACCTTGTATCACATTACTGTTTCTTCCACCTGCTGTTCCTTCAGAAAAACACCGGACCCCATTGGAAATGAGTGCTTGCACTTTCATGGATTATCCTTTACCGAAAGGTTTAAATAAATACGCTCACAAATTGAAACGATTCAGTCAGGCATGATAACGAGTTTTAACGACTAATAATAATTAATCTACACACAATCTTGCAAATATTATCATGAAACAGCATGTGACAATAGCAATTAGTAATAAACGTCTTTGTTTGTTTGTTTTTTCGATTGTATTTTTTGTTGTTGTTTTAGACAATTTTGCTCTTTGAATTAGATAAATTAATTACATTTCTTTTATTTGTTGTTTTCTAATGGAATACTGAAATCTCTGTACTGCATTGTTTACTATTTGAGTGAAATAGAGATATAACAGTCTTCAGTTAGATCCAAATGGTTCCATAAAGATATGAGAAAATTGGACAGGGAAGGCAGCTCTCAACTTAACCAATCGAGCACAGAAAATATAAAAGCAAACACCACATTACACAAAACTCACATAACCAAACGAGAAAAATGAAACGCCCTAAGGAATATTTTAACCATTGTCCTGTGTATAATTAATACTCGCAAAATCATGCAAAAAGAACTAACTAGTACTTCTGGCATAGACTGGTGCTGCGGTCCGCTTTGAACTTTTTAGAATATTCAGACCGGGGACCGGTCTACTTCTGATCACCTCGGCGTTTTTCCATTGTATTTGCCGGAGACAAACGGAAATGACCGAGATCTCACGATTCCTGGAACTAGTGCATCTTCCACCTTATGCAACTAATTGTCGATTATTTGCAATCAGACATAATTATGAGGCTGTCAAACTCTGACTAAGTAAACAAACACTGTTCTACATAGTTACGTAACTGTTCGACATTTAAAATCATGATTAATTATAACCACTAAACCGCAAAATAAGTCTTTTGTTACGTCACCGGATTCTGTTGCTAGGTTTTAATAATTAACGAGCAAGGTGGTGACATAACTCTTGTAATTAAATGAACAGAGCATGCATGAGGCCTTATCTAGAAACTTACCTTATGCGACAAGTAATAGGCTTATAATGATTTAAGATGGCAATATCAGTCTACATTCTGTGAAAGCTTGTCACGATGATTAGCTGTTGCTGTTGTTTTTCTGCTAAGAAATGTCAAGTTCATGGCAAACTCAAACGTTGCAGCTGAGTGCAGTATATGCATTGTCATCACTTTATTCCACCGATAATTTCCAGAACAATTAAGTCACCACTTTTTGTACATACGCATGCGCAATGATGTAGAAATTAATATTCAATCTGGTTCGATTTCAGCGAGACTGTATTACAATATTATTTTACTATAATTAGTACTACCTAAAAATCCGAACATTTCCAAAAGCAGAATGGTTTGGTTTGCAGCCTTTGCCTCTTTCTGCTCATATCGTCAAAAGAAGCTAGGTAACAACTCAATTAGTGCGGCAATTGTAACCGACAACGCGATTGGTTAAGAAAAGATAACCAATGAAAACAAGCCTTACAAAGGGAGTTAACATTTCTCGCGGCTGCTGCCATTTTCAATGGACAAAAAGTGCAAAGAAAGATACACAAGAGCTAGCCTACCAGTTTATAGTAATATTGTTAATTCCTCAAATACATTTAGTACATCAAGTTTCAGTCGTTTGCACGGCAACTTAGACAGCAACTGTCGAATATCTATATGAGGCTTTCTTACTTAACACTTGTCAAGCAATTGAATTTGAAAGAATTAATCTGAATAAATTGTGCGAAGAGATTGTTTGACATTATTCCCCAAGACGATAACAAAGTTCCACTGAATCCACTCGTCAAATATTGTTATTTTTACACCAGATTTCCAGTTATCTAGAGCGCAATATTAATGTTTTCATTTAACGGTACTCACTCGGCCTTTACAGTTGTATAGTCCACATTTCCTGTGGATTTATCACAATCATGTACCAGTATCAGATTTGATTAGGCTATATTAAAACCATCTTGTAAAAATATATCATAGTTCATAAAGCATTTCTTTTGATTCTACAAGAGTATATCTCCATATTTTATTTCGCTTGTTTGTGCCCGTCTCCGTGTCTCTTTTAGCCTTGTACTCTTCATGCAATGTTTATATTATTAGCCTATATGTATATATGTATGGCTGTAAGCTATGTATGCTTTGTCTTAAATAAATTTTCTGTTGTGTTCTGTTCTGTTCTGTCTTTTGTGAAGTTATTTCCTTATGAAAGTGAAGACCGAACATACATTAAGACAAGAAATTAGCAGTTAGTGGATGATCATAAGCGGCTAATAGACGATTCATGAACTAGATTAATTTGATTTCCTGCACCTAGATACAATATCTATGAAACAGTGTCTCGTATTCCATTTTCTGTTCTTTGTAGTACATGTATAGTAATTACTGTATTTCTTTATTTTGTAGGGATTTAAACATTCAGAAAACTCTGTATTTACGGTAAGGTATAGTCTGTTGTACTAGATATTCTATTATTCTGCCTGATTAACGTTCTGTTTCCCAGATGTGCTCGTCTTTGGCTTAATATAATAACATTTAGATTGTCTTCATGTGTGTGCTTTGATATTTGAGTTTGTCATTGTATAGTTTCCTGGTCGTTTGCATGTTGTGCCAACGACTTCGATTTACCCCCATTATGTACGTGACGTATGTTCTCGCATCTAGGCCAAGTTCCTGGCCCCGATCTCCTGAAACATCTCAAGTAGATATTTTATCTCAAATTGAGATTTTGCGAAAATCAAAGTCTGCTTTTGAGACTCTTTCCTTTTTCTGTAATGATTCAAGAATAATGTTTTATGTTTTGTGATGCTAATTTTTTACGCAGTCTCTCATGGAAATTAACTCAAAGTCACATGCCGATATTTGAGATGAGACTTAACTCAGATTGAGATGTTTCGGGCGGTCGGGTTCATTATTACTGAGCACGTAAAACTAAATATTGCTACTCTCATGTGAGTATGGATAATACTACTACTTAGTAGGCAACCCAACGTACACAAAAGCACACCAATGCTCAACAATACACACAAATACGCACAAAAACAAACAGATATATACAACAGCACACGAATGCACACTCAAAAGTACACAAATGCACTCAAACGCAAAATAAAACACACAAAAGCACACGCATGCATACAAAAACACACACAAAAACACAAAAGCACACAAATGCATACAAAAGCATACAAAAACACACAAAAACACAAATGAACACAAAAGCACACACAAACACATCAGATATAGAAGAAAAACATGGCACTTACGCTTACCAGAAGCATGCATTTCCTTTTTGCAACCTTTATAATACTGTTGAAAAAGGGTATGAGGAAATCGGACAGGGAAGGCAGTACTCAACTTAACCAGCCGGGCACATACATCAGTAACACCACAACACTGAGCAATGCCAACTCATAAGCCAAAAATGTCCCCGCTGCAAAAATGCAGGATAACCCAAATTCACAAAGAAATTACAAAATAGCAGTGATCCCAAGAGACCGAATGAAACGCAGCATAGACCCGACCGAGTTCCCACAGTCCCCGCTGCAGGACAACCTAGTTTGCTTTGTTAATGTTGCGATTGTTCCAAACTGTTAAGTTCTTTTCTATTGAGGTTTGATAAATTTGATAAGTTCTGTTCACTTTTTGGTGTGCTAATTCATGAAGAAATCATTATACAAAGTTTAACTCAGTATAACGAATAAAGTAGCCAGTGTACCGTCGTTGTATTTCGATTCAGTACAAATACATAACCCTTTTCTCAACCTATTTGTAAACAATTTTACAGTTTTATTGGTATAAACTATACCTTCTTCTACAAGCTAAAAAAAAGTCAAAACTAACAACATTTAACTTTATAATCATGTAATTGTTACGTAATATTAAGTACATTTATTATTTGCTTTCAATGGATTATGGTGACGAATAACAGTGACAAATAAAAGTGAATATAACAATTTGATAATTTCACTGTTTTTGACGGAACTACTTTCTTCAATGAAAATACAAATTACATCGATTGTATTGTTTGTTTACATTACATATTTACCTCGCTTTGATTATGTCTGCTATTTGATGGCTGTCAAAAAATGCAGGATTCATGCATTGCAACATTGAACCAATTTCCAGACGGATGAGCCATAATACCAGGAACAGTAATTAATAACCTCCGATTGTTTTTATTTTTCCAGACAAAAGAAAGTTCATCTGTCAACTTAAGTCAGACATCTGAGATTTATGTAAGTATTATATTTCTTTCAATTAAGATAATTCCATTGTACATTCGAGTTCAATCTGAAGAACACATTGAATAAAGTCGCGAATTTGCTTTATGTTAAAATTGAATGTGTTCTTCAGATTGGTGTATAATTCCAAATCGCCTACGTGTACATGTAATATGGGTTCCGCCATACTTGAGTATAAATAATTTAAGGGACAGGCTACCCGGGCCAGTGACAAGTAGAGTCTGTAGACTATATTTTTTAGTATTTCGTCGTCAATATAATCGCTGGCTTAGAATTAGAAGGCCGTTAGTACAAAATCGATATTTTGGGAAAAAAACCAAGAAATTGCTGTATGAAATTTACTCTTTACTTATTGACAAACAAGCCTTTTCAGCTTCATTTTTTGGCAACATGACAAGTTCCGATTTTCGTGACAATAGGCTCACCAGAAGCACTTTACGGTGCATATTTAAAAAAAGAATCAGTCTTATAAGGTCGTAAGTAGTAGTTACGAGTCGTAAGTAGTAGTGACGACCTTCTCAGTATAAGCCAGTCGATGTGTTGTTTATGTAATGTATTGGCTTACATGTAGTACATGCTTGTGTTTGGATTTACTTCAAGACTTATATGTCATAAAGTGATGCACACAATCCCGATAATGGATATGCGCATAACCTGCAGTAGATCACAGGTTGCGACGTGATATTTGATATGCGGCAAATGGATCACAAATGATTTGTGGTTAAACGTCTATAATTAACAGCAATACATAGCAACATATTAACTTAGGCAACCTAGCAACGATATGAATATCTTATAACCGCAAGAACGACCTCCATTTTATGGACATAAAGCAGTCTATGAAATACGATAGATCAGCATTAATATCAAAATACTGTATCAGTGATATTTTAACGAAGCGATGATGCTGCAGTTTTGAAAATTAGCTACATGAAAGATGATGCCAAAAGCTGCAACAATGAATTAACTACTTGTGTCCATGTTCTTTTTATAGCCCGGTAACCATAGACTGTTTATTATATGTACATGTATTGATGTGATAGACTAATACGTAGGCTATATTCGTTTAAATTACTTAATATATCATCACAAGTTTCGATCAGCAATCACTGGTTTTAACCAACCAGCGCACGTATCGCTATTGTTATTTCTGATTATGGTTTTAGACGGTTTTACAATCCTTATTTCTTACTGATATTTTAGTCAATTTAAACCAATCAGCGTCCGTGTTACAATCGTTATTTCTTACCAGTATTTACAACGGTTTAAACCAATCAGCGACCGTGTTACAATCGTTATTTCTTACCAGTATTTACAACGGTTTAAACCAATCAGCGACCGTGTTACAATCGTTATGTCTTACTGCTATGCTAAACAGTTTAAACCAATCAACATCCGTGTTACAATCGTTATTTCTTGCTGATATTATAGATGGTTTCAACCAATCAGCATCCGTGTTACATTCGTTTTTTTGAATGCGAGTTATTTTATTTCAAACGTGACTTGATACATAACTTTTAGAATTGGACTTTTGTAACACAAAATAATTCAAAAACACACATGCGCACGATATGTTTACTAACTAGAACTTCTACCAGATGTAACTGAACACTGTTTATGGGCAAACCTATTCACAAAGGGTGAAATTAATGCGTATCAGTTTGCATAACTACCAAGGTATCTTATACACAATTTGTAGCAAGTAACAGTTAACAAGTAATTGTTTTTGTATCGGGCATGTTGTAATTAAAGAGGCATTCCCCATAACTTTGATCGTTTAAATCGATTCAGGAATATTATACATTAAATGAGAATCATTATTGCTTAAACTCCTCATATTTTTCAACAAAAAGCTACCACTAATAACCGAGAAAAGAATGAAAACATATTTCCGCAAATAGCCAAAATAGTCACGAGTTGTTTCTCATTGACCACATAATAATAAATCGCGGGAAGCGATAAATTATTATTGGTGATTTAAATATATTTTTGACATTATAGAAACATATCTGCGCACACTTTCTTCTGGCAAATTATGATAATTGATAGTGATTTGTACATTTAACTCATTTAATGTGACAGTAGAGAAAAGTATGCTAGTTATAGGGAATGCCTCTTTAAGATAGAAAATGGATACTTACTGGTACATGTGCACTGTAATTGTACTTCTCCTGATCCCATCAATTTTGACAGAAACCGTTCTCGTTGTTAATTCTCCTTGTCAACTTCTGGACAGTTATGTAATGGAAAAAAACAATGTAATAATTTGACCACGTTCCGGTTCATTTAAAAGTCTAGAAGCCCTGATTTCTGGAGAAAATGCTAGTGGAAGCTTCACAGAAATAAGTCCTGAAAAATGGATAAGGTCAATTGACTGATATTATTTGGAAAGCAGCAAAAAGAATCGTGTTTCATGGTCGACAACGACTACGCAAATAACAGTAACTGAGTTTTGAGTATTTCGTCATGCAGTCATGTGAATATGATAAAATATTGTCGAGGCAGGTTGCGAAGTGTACGTTAATATGTACAAATATCTACATGTAAGGCCACTACTGGTACACATTCCTTTCACAACATCCCTGTTATATCTTATTTCTATCATATATGTTGAAAAATAAGCGACTCAGTTTCAAATTTCAGTTCTGAAAACAAATGAAAAAAATACAAATAACCATGACACACATGTACATAAAACGCCATAAATTTTATGTCAAGATGTTGAGAAAAATAATTTCAAATGGTGATAGACACAATAAAACCATCACCACAAAGAAGTATATACGGTGCAACGGTGCAAACAAAGAAAAACTCAATTTCGTCATGTGTTGTTTTGTCACAACAAAAGCAACATTTTCTCCAAAAAATCGGCTGCAATGCCCAGTAGTTTCTAGCTATACAGCATGGTAAATCAAAGCTTCTGTTATTTTTTCTAACCATAGTTTGTTCGCTGTTACTGTTACGGCTGTAGAGAAATTGCGATTGCTTCTGTACGCTTGTTGAAGCATTGTTGGTGATTGGCATTTCAGATGAAAAGCTCTGTGGAGCGTCGGTCTCATGGGACAGTATGTGAAATTGATTGTATTAGTAACTATTTTCCGAATGTCCAGTAGACAGGTCTTAAAGGGACTAAACTCAATTCCGATGATAAAAATATGTTTTGTAGACGAATACATAAAGTATTCTAACCACTTACATACAACCAAACGCACTATTGATGTAAACTCACGAACATGTTTTACCGTTTACTCGTTTGCAAATTATAAGTATGTGTCAGTTCTAATGCTGCATATTTTAATAAGCTCAAATGGTGGCTTGATAGACCCTGTTTGTATGGCGTCACAAACGTCAAATCGCTGGCTTAGAATGAGAAGGTCGTAACAAAACAATCAATATTTTGAGAAAACAAGAAAAACTGTCTACCAATCAGTCTTTACTTATGGTAGAGCAAGCTTTTTCAACTTCAGTTTTGTCAACATGACAAGTTTCGATTTTCATGAAAATAGGCCCGTAAAAAGCGTCTTATGACGTAGATTTCAAATATGCATTTGTCTTATAAGTTCGTAAGGACTTACGGCCTTCTCATTCTAAGCCAGCGAAATGTGTCAAATATAAATTACAGTGGATTCAGACATACATGTACAAACATGTACATGTATATACTTTTTATGATGTATGAATTATACACATTTGTACACCTTCCTCATTTCTCGTGTTTTTTTTATCATTCTGAGCATTGATATCACGATTTATGGCGCTTGGAAGTAGTTTCTACCAGATCGAGGGTTGCCCACAAGATTACTGTAACTGCTTCATTATTAAGAAGGGCATACGACAGTCTTGCAGGCAACCCTTGATTCCGCATCTGATGCTGAACGCATTATTTCACCTCTTCATGACTTATGATCATATTTAGGTCATGTAGAATAAAAAGTGATGATTCAGACACATTCTACATGTATCATGTTACGGTTATCGGAGACCTTGTTATTGATATTAGTATCACATCAATCTCTTTAATTGTTCGTCATGTAACGACTAGTAGGACTAATATATCGCTGGCTTAGAATGAGAAGGTTATAACTACAAAATCAATATTTTGAGAAAACTAGAAAAAAACTGTCTGACAATCACTCATTGCTTATGGTAAAACAAGCGTTTTCATCACATCAATCTCTTTAATTGTTCGTCATGTAACGGTTACTAGTACTAATATACATGTATACATAGTAAAAAAATGAGAAGGTAGTAACTATTGTACAAATGTACTTATTATTAAAGATAAAAAATGACAGACATTTGGCCCTTTCATTTATGCGCTCCGTAGGACATTTTGAGTATTAATTTTATCGACATTCGCTGGTTGCTGATTATGAAGTTGACGACAAGTTTGAGATGCATGAATACAATTATAACATTTCGCAGAACTGGTTTCTCTACTAAATGGTTCCGCCTACGTGAAATAATAAACGCATTTATACTAATGATGTTACATAATTTACATAATCTTAGTTTAACTGTTGAGACAGACATTTACAATAACCTTGGGACCACACTTCTAATTTAGTGCTCGGATTAAGCGATGACAAAAACCTTCCAGCTGAAGACATATTTGCTTCGGGCTAGTTAATACAGTAAAACTTCGTTAAAACGAGCATCGATATTACGACCACCCGGCTTATTTCGAGCAAATTGCAAAGTCCAGGCGAATTTGCTAAATATTGTGCTGTATACTTATATCACACCACTATGTCAAGCTTCCTAATCGACATTACACAAAAACAAATATCGCTCCGGCTGGTTGTTTGTCGTAGGCTTCTTGGCGAAGGTTGTCATGTTAATCTATTGGACCACGTGGTTATAATTAACCGTTAAAGAGTGTTGATTGACATCTTGCGTAATGTCAAATGCGTCAAGAAGAGAACAAATGTATAGATTGGAATTGTCTTTAATAAGGAACGCTTCAACTCCAATTTATTTTATTAGTTTGAAAGCAATTTGTTGATGAAGTATGTGTAAATTCATTATATTGAAACACCTCGTACATAACTACATATTACATGTTTATAGCATTCAGAGGACTGTTCTCAGACCGTGAACATTAATCATTAACCAAATTTATTATCAAAACGGTAATTGAAAACCTTGAAATATATGTATCTTCAAAGATTTTCCATTTAGACAAATGTATAGATGGGCGATCTGCAGTGTGAGAAATTGGAAATGTTGAAACTTTCTCGTAATTTGGATGTTATCAGTATGTTAAATGTATACCCCTTGACTGAAACTATCCCCTGATGGCCCACAAACGACCACAATGTACCGATTGAATGGTAAACAAGTCGATATAGTACATCAATTGCTGTGGATAATAATTTGTTATAACCAAATAAGTATTTATTGGTGATCTGTAATCGCGAATATGTTAGATTTTGCACTCATAAAATAGTATAGAGACGGGAGGAGTGTATAAAGTATATTGTTTTCAAGCCTCTGTGTGACAAGGATTTTATTCTTTAGTGTGACGTCACTTATGCAAGTGGATACCAACATGTATTAGGTGTATTTTAATCGAGACAATCGCCATTGAGGCCAGCAGTATATGATTTATTAACTAGTTTACTGATACCAGGTGCCTGTTGCTGAAGCAAAGCGATACCGTACGCCTTCATTCAGTTACCACCTATTCAATTAAATATTGAAGTAATGGATTACATCCTGTGGATAGCGCTGTGTAACGCTTTACTAGGGCTTTACCCCGCGAGTTTCTTCCGATTTTCGTAAGCATGTACTTCCTATAAAGAAGAGAAAGTTAACCTAAATGAAAAAAAAACACGTTACCGTCAGGAGTCGATCTATTCTACATGAATAAGTCGTTGTATGTAATCATCTTAAATAACGACTTTGTGTGTGTACATTATATTTACAAAGTATGTATATTATATATCATATGTTGAACGATTGGGAAACACGAGGAGCGTCCCTAGGGAGGCTGGTTCATTATCGTAGAAAATACAACATAAATACAAACTTGTAACCACGTGACCAATATGACAGATGTAGGAGTGGTGTGAGGGATTACAAACTTACATAACAATCGGAGCTCCTCGGCGTTTATCTAACGAAAGTGCCTAGGACAAAATGGGGGAGCCGCCATTATCACGGACTACTTTACAACATGGCTCATGAGAATCAAACGACAGAATCGAAGAGAACTCAAAGGTTACTTACTCCTGGGATGGTATCAACTCCTAAAAGGAGACCGGTTATTAAAGGGCTTCTAAGACTTGATAGAAATGAAAACTGATGATTGGCCGTTACCGGAAACCGCATAACCAAACTTTGTAACCCTACACTTATGTACGAGGCGTATTTCTCAGTTACGGAAATGCCCGAGTAGTAGATTGATTACAAATTATTTGTTTTTTCACCAAATGTTACAACTCGAGTTGTTTCGTAAGGCTTCGTGGCTATATCTTGTAGGTAAGCTAGGTCATATTTTGTTATGAATCTAGGTCAAATTAATCTGAGAAATCTAAGTTATATTTCTAAGGAACGAGGGCACAATATAATCAAAGCGCTGATAGCGCTACGAAAACAGGGTTTTAAGGCTTCCAATATGTAGGATGTAAAGAATCTAAAATATACTAGAGCATACCCTTAATATTTTGTCAAAGTATTTCAACCATAAAGGAGAAAATTTCTATTACATAGTATAGCGTAACGGATTTTACACCTACATGAAGAAAATAGTTTTTCACATTCTGGTAAAATTGACAAAATGCATATGTACAGAAGGTCATTAAATTAACAAGTAGGTCATATGTTACACATTTTCATGCTTGATTGGAGTACAGTAACAATTATGTGTCGTACATCGCCTTAGAAACCACCGGTCATGATCTGCCGTTTTTGCGGTTCCAATTCACAATTTTAGCTAGAAAATCATAATTTGTACATATTTTCACAAAATCTTGCATTTGTTTTCTCAAATATTGGGAACTTTTTCTTTGTACGTAAGCTTATTTTGTATGAGTGCTAAAAATCAAGTTGCGAGACTCAAAATTTCCGTCTACTCAAAACAGCGGTTGCTTAGCAACCCTGTTTAAAAATGTATATCGCTCTCGCGCTAATATAAAAAATATTGCTTGGAGACGTGGTATAATTATTAGGTATAAGGTCACGTCTTGTTGGGAATCTAGGTCTTATCTTGTTAGGAACCAATGTCATATTTTGTAAGGAATTTCAAACGAATTTGAATGTGACTCGCCAATTAGTAAATAAAATATTTATTTTTAACTTTAAATCAAAAGAACTACATGAGTTTTGTATATAACGCGATAGCTAGGGTGACATTGTCCTTTTTATTGATTATCACAAACAAAAACACCAAAAATACGTAGGTCTTGGTAAATGCATCAGTTACTCAAAAGTTTTATTTTAAATCAAATCGATGGATCTTCATGCTACAACGCGATACGTTAATGCTACGGCGGCATAGTCCTCTTTTATTAACTATCATTAACAAAACACACAGGTCTTGCTAAATGCACAAGTTTCTGAAGTAATGTTACCTGGGGGATATATAATAATATCGTTTGATATAGGCAGAAATACACATGACGTATCGAAAATAGACACATGTAAAGGTTGATTATATTCAATTATGTAATATCAAAGGAATACATTAAAAATCTAGATCTAACAGAATATTGCTCACCTGTTTATTATATAATATTGTTTATGCTACGTCATATTTGAGTCAGGCCTGTAGATATATATTTCGATGTGCTTAGAATGGGAATGTTTGATATGTACATTACATGACACTTCTTATGAGAATATTGTCATAAAAATCGGAACTTGGCATGTTGACCAAACTGAAGTCCAAAACGTTCTTTTTCGTTTTTTAATAAGTAAATAGTAGTTTTCAGACAATTTTTCTTGTTTTCTCAAAATATTGATTTTGTACTTAAGACCTTTTCATTCTTAGCCAGTTATTCGTACAAACAACAGCCTGTACGACAATTGCAAGAAATGTATGCGCAGAAGGAACTTACAGAAAAGAAACACATTTTTAGTTCGTTAGGTTCGATTATTAGTGACCGACATAACAAGTGATTAGATAAGAGTCCAGGGAGGACGTCAAACAAACACTCATTCGGGGATAGGTCCAGACGAAACAAGATAATGAAAAGTTTCCCAAAATTGAAACTACATATTGATAGACTGCCAATCATTCGGTGAAACTTATATCACCATAACACCGATCATGTTCGCGTTAAATAAACACCTAAAATAATAATATTTCACAGTTTTGTCTATGTAATAATTCCCATTTCACACGTCATGTGACAATTTATGGGCTACAGATCAATACGCGGGAAAACACATGCGTCAAAAATTTGTATTGGAATTTGGACTACTTTTTTGTTTCGTGGTGAATTCACTAAATTGTGTTCTCGACACGCGTATTTATTGTTTAAATGGAGCTGAAATGTGATGTCATGTTTTATGTAGGCTTCACGTCGTTAAAGAGGATGTCTATGTAGCTTTAAGAATTTATGATCTTTTATAATTTATTGTTATTGAAAACTGTTTTAATAACTGAGGTGGTAGGTTTATGATTACTATACAGAAGAACATTATGGCTAAAATACGAAAGTGGAGGAATTAATGTGCATGATGTAGATCATTATTAAATCGCAATGTTAAGAAGTTACGTATCCCCCTCGATAGCCATTTGATTGAGTTTTCGCTTTGTGGACTTCGAGAAGTTTTGGGTTCGATATCAGGGCTAAATTTGAAATACCGTAGACCGGTTTGCCATCGAACTACGTTGTAATATATTAAACTTCAATTGCTGTGCGATAAAGCCCGAAGTCATCCACTGAAATGACCACTGTTCTATTTTTAGAAGCTAAAGATCGACGAGTCACGAGTGATCAGAAGTGCGCTCCAATGAACAAGGATGCAAAGCTACCCTGTTAAAATTATTTAAATAAATACTGATCCATTCTCTTTAATAGAAAAAAGGCAACATGATGCGGCTAAATCTATTGCCTCTTTAGATTTTCCGAACAAGATACAACAGCATGCATCAGAAGATTTAATTTTCCACGTCTAAGTTGAAATCTGAGAGACTTTGAAGCGTTTCGCTTTCAATATTTGAAACGATCTGAGTGTGTTAAATGAAACATGAAAAGTTGGATAATGAAAAGGAAAGGCGGCTCGTATCGGCGTCTCAGCCGCGTCTGTATCATATTTGAGGTTCTTATTAATATTCTAACGATTTGAAATCATTCGTTCGTTTAAGAACGGTTGTTTGAAGCTGCTGTCTTATTCACCAACATCGTAAGACTGCAAATCAGACTTAGAATTAGAACTGACAATATTTTAACCACTACCATTTCTTTGCTTCTGGATTGAACCATGTTGGGTGACTATTAACTAGGATGGGAAACTGGGGTGTGATATCAGATTGTTTGATGGGGAACAAGGAAAAAGATTCTAATATCTGGCAGAAAAAAAACAGAGTAGTTCCGATTGTGTCTGATTTGTTTTTATTTCGAGAATTGTCTCGTGATAGGAATTACACATTTTCTCTTCACCGACAAATACATTTAATCACCAAAACATTGGACGCTATCTTGTCATGTATTAATCAGGATTTGTCTCGATCTGAAATAAACAAACAAAACACGATGAGTTGATGTATTGTTTGTGGTAATGGATGAAATGGGGGAGAAAATATTTCACTTAAACGATGTCACGGTGAATAAACGAAATACATTGATGAATTGGGTCCTGGTTTCCGATAATGAATGAATGAAATTCTGTAATGAACTGGTTCCCGTTTTCGAATAATGAATGAAATGCGTTGATGATTTGGTTCCCGGTTTCGAATGATAAATGAAATTCAATTGTCAAATATTTCAGTGGCTGGTTTAGTTAAATTTTGTTTTCATTCAGATGTGTGTTGGGTGTTGGTGACGTAACATAGTGATATGGGGGCTTATTCACTAACGTCGTAAGTCTCAAACTCAGTCTTAGACTTACAATTGACAACAATTAAAACTACTGCCATTTCTTTGCAATTAGATTAAACCATGTGTAATTTTGTCTGATTATTTGATGTTACCCAATGAACATGTATACCCAACTAACATTGTATCAAAATCGATTCATTTATAACATCTTGAGAGCGAACATTTGGGGAATTAAAGTCTAAGTCTAAAGTTTAGACTTACAACGTTGGTGAAGGCCCCGGTGTCCGTTGCATAGGCAAAGCACTACCGAGCGTCTTTATTCAGTTACCTCCCGTTCAATTATATATACAGCAAAATAATTAATTTTCGTGGATTTTGTTGTTCACGTCAAACACGAAATTTAATCCCATCAAACATTTATTTTGACCCTTGTATTTATTACATAAAATGCAAAATCCACGATTTTGCGTCCAACCGAAATGGTCTTTGTGGCCAAATCCACCAGGTCTCGTCCCCATCGCAATTAAATAATTTTACAGTAGAAGGCAATGATCAATACATCCCGTGGAAAGCGCTACGTAGCAATTTGCTTAGGCAAGGGACACCTGAATTAGTTAGTTAAGTCAAAGACGTCCAACACGTGTTGGACGTCTTTGGTTAAGTGCTGGACATTGTTTCGTGCGGTTGTGGTCTGTATTAGATCTCTATTTCTATTCGATGTGCTCGGCTGTTTCAATTGCGTGTTGCCTTCAATTTGTAGAGATAATCGAATGACAAAATATTCAAAAATCATGTTATTCTTTCTTGTTCTTGTACTGCATGAAGTTCATTATATTTCAATTTTACAGAGACCTGTCATCAATGGGGATGTGGGACGACTGATGAGCAAACATGTGATGCCCGAAGTGAAATATGCGGTAATATATTAATTTTCCAGGGCACCTGAGCACCTAATTATTTATTAATTAGCACATATCATTAATTTATTTCTCGCTGGCAACTATTTTCGTGCATTTTTGTCATTTTTTAAAGATCGTGTGCTGCAGTCAGGTCGGTAAATTGCTATTCCGTTGTTTAATTTTGCGGTTTTCAAAATAAAACATTGCACAAAATATATCTGGTATCCAAAGTGTATACGGTATAGTTCATTCAATAAATAATACTAATAAGGGACCTATCTCATTCGAAAGAATAGCGGGTTTTACCGTTATCTCAGGTCTACATAGTTAAACCTAGATACAACCGTTCTCGTTTAATTTTGAAACTACTATAGCTTTGTCAGGTTAGGTTATGATAATGTTTGAGTGTACAGGGTGTTTCATAATATCTGTACCCATTACAAACTAATGTCATGAGAAAATGCTTGATCTCATCTGATATATTAATATATCGTACCAATGGAAAGCCAGTATTTCACCATTTTATTCAGTATATAACATGACAATGTTACTCTCAATGCAAGATAGGAATCAAGATTCCCAAAAAAGTCATTTTTTTGATAAATGTCAAAATGACGTCCATATTTAATTTGTTTCCAAAGTCCAAATAATATGTTTTTAAAGTATTGCGTAATAAAACCAGATTATTGTTTTTATATCTATATGAAAGTTTCATCAATTTGTGATAATCTAAACACTTATGAGTTATACAGTTGTTTTTTACACATGTATTGTAGGATATTATGCGACGATTGGTCAGCCGGTACATACATCAGACGAAGAAACAACGACGTCAGGATGGCGTTAACGAAGATGATTTGCTAGAAATTAAACAAGATATCTCAAGTTTAAGGTATAACGAGCGTATAATGAATACTTTTGTACTACCATACAGCCTGATAGTTTACTTCTTCTTTCACCCCTTCTTGTCTTTCACAATTCCCTATTTTCAGATTTTTTTAGCGTCCTTCCGCCAACTCGACTTCCTCCATTCATGCTTATATTAATTCGTTCGTTCGTTCGTTCGTTCGTTCGTTCGTTCGTTCGTTCGTTCGTTCGTTCGTTCGTTCGTTCGTTCGTTCGTTTTGTCCTTGTGCCATTCATTCTCGATTTTGACACATATATAGTGTTTCTCAAACTAACTTATCAATCAACCCATCCTTTGTAAGAAAAGCAACATCAGACAAATGTGTTGTCTATGTTCATGTGTATATTTTACATGTCTCGCTATATCTACCTGCATGATTTGTGCTGAAATCTCGACTTGTGTGTCACATTGGAATACCATGTGCGATGTTAAACATACCATGTTTGATAAATCACTCCTCAATGTTCGTCAAATGCTGGCGGTATATTGGATTTATTGCAATAGTTTAACCTTGACACCGATGTACGATACTAGTCATCCACTTCTTTGAAGGTTGTCTCTTGATTCATTAAAGCTATGCAAGCTGTGTATCTCTTGTTTAATTGGAAACGTCGCGAAAAAGATATGAGGAAATCGAACAGAGAATGCAGCAATCAACCTAAACCAGTAGAACACAGAAAACAGCAACACCGTAACACGACGGACCATTACCCTCACATAAGCTAACGAAAAAAAGACTAAGTCCTTGGTGTAAAGATCAGGATAACATAGTTTTACAACGAAATACCAAAACAACGGTGACCACAAGTGATCGAATGAAACACAACAAAGACCCAACATAGTTCCCAAGCCTACGCCTATCGTCTATAAATCCTTTCATCGAAGACATAATAGAGTTGTCACTCTTTACTACTCTCTAAACCCACGAGCACAGAAAACGGTAACAACACAACATAATATCGTCCATTGTTCTTAGACTTGTTCCACGACTAACGCCACAAAAATATTCGAACGCGTACCAGTCCAATTACTCTGATTTTACACCTGTTTTATGTGTTGCTTCGTGAATCAAAGTACAAGTCGCTGGCTTAGAATGAGAAGGTCGTATCTACAAAATCAATATTTTGAGAAAACAAGAAAAACTGTCTGACAATTACTCTTTACTTATAGTAAAACAAGCTTTTTCGACTTCAGTTTGGTCAACATGACAAATTCCGATTTTTATGACACTACGCTCATAAGAAGTGCCTTGAAATGTAGATTTATACAAGTTTGCATTAGTCCTATAAGGTCGTAAGTGGCTCTTACGACCTTCTCATTCTAATCCAGCGAAGTGTACATTGTATCGTTATCTTGAGGAGTGATCGGGACATGTAAAATGCTCGAGATAAACCAGGTGCTCGAAATAACCAAATGGCATTTATTGGTGATAAAAAGGGATTCTGGTTCAAAACTTGCTCAAGATAGGCCGGGTTCTCGTGATATCGATGCTCGCCCTAACGAAGTTATACTGTATAAGGCTAGGTATATTTGCAGGTATGAAATACGAGAGGACAGAAGACGGGAAGTGTTACGTGCAGAATCACATCTAGAAACATTACGTAAAGACATTACACTGGCTATCAGGAACGGTTTGTTGTGTAAGGGAAGCAGAAACGGTCAGTATGTCGGAGGTATGAACAACCAACATTCAAGCTTGAGCGCCGATTTCGGCCAATCAGGACAGCCGTATGATTTGAACGACCAATCAGAAGGCGCGTTACAAACGCAAACACATCCAAATGAAGAGCAGCATAGAAACACACAACGCAAGTTCAAGGACACATTGATTCGTAACCTTGACAACCTGCCACAATATCAACAAAGGTCAAGCAGCTTCACGGCCGCTAAAGTAGAAAGTTACCTGACACACCTTGGAGGGGATAGTGTATCATCCCAAACAACGGACACATATCCACTCCCCAATCTAACCAGTGATCCGTACAAGTCACACGCGGGTGAAGTCCACGTGCCAAAGGTGACGTCATATAATCGTCCTGCGTCAGATGACGTAGATTTAGAACCACACTTTCATGCAGAAACTAGTTTTAACCAGACGAGAACTGGAGTTCTTTCCCCTGACGATCTAGAATCGATCAAACTTGAAATTATAGCTTCGCTTAGATCAGAAATTCGAGAAACTGCCAGAAATGTTGCATCTGACCTGTTAAGTCCGTCGCCAGCAGGAAATTCAAACCCAGTTCCAGAACTGTATTCGGAATTATACCAAACACACCTTTATACACAGTTATAGAGGGTAAAGACCGAGTGAAACCGAGTGACACAGTAGTTTCTGCAAGTCGTAGTTACCATATTGTGCTGGCTTGGAATGAGAAAGTCGTTAGTACAAAATCAACATCTTGAGAAAAACGAAAAAAGTGTCTGCAATTTACTCTTTACTTATGGAAAAACAAGCTTTTACTACTTCATTTAGGTCAAGATGGCAAATTCCGATTTTCATGAAAATATGCTCATAAGAAAGATGCCCTTATAAGTAGTAGTACTTACGACCTTCTCGTCCAAAGCCAGAGAGACAGTGACCTATACATAGTATTTTGATAGTAGGAACCAGTCAACCAAAAACTAAAATGTCATACGACACACGTCGGCCATTTTAAATGATTCGATGTGTTCCGATTGGACCAATGTTGTGTTTAGCTCTTCAAATGAAGGATAAAATGTGATACTTTTTGATAAGTTGCCATATCAATTAGTGATGTTTGTTGCTTATTTTGTTTAGGTGTTTTTTTTTTAATTTAAAATGCTTATGTTGTGTTTTGTTTAGGTTTCTAATTGCAATTTGATCTAGTGTTTTTGTTGTGATTTGTTTTCGATTCCATATGGCACACACTACTAAATTGACATTACCCCAGAGAAGAGATCGCCTCGCTTGGTTGTTTGTCTTGGCGAAGGTTTTTAAGTTAATCCATTTGGCCATGTGATTATCATCTACCGTTACAATTGATTTAAAGGGTATAGATTGAAAGCTGGCGTAATTATTATATCCATTGTTATTTAGAAAAGGGACGCCCCATATAAGTTATTTGTTCATTTCACTGGTGGTTTTATCTTATGTTCTGATAACCACCTTCTGTTCTTAAATCGATCACGAACCTAGATAAATCCGATTCCATGAAACAATTACAAAATAATGTAAAACAAAATAATGCACAAGAATTGCGTAAACTAATTCTAATTTTATCAGAATGTTGATGGACGGCAACGAAGAACAGCCCTTGCAATAAACGACAGTCCTTGCAACGAAGGTCATTCATTGCAACGAAGGACAGCCCATCTTATACATGTATACAATGCGCACAATAAATTTTCTCATTTACACAATTTATTATCTACACGTAGTCACGATTTATCCACAAAATGAGAATAACGTAACATTATACGTCATAAAACACTGCATCACGAGAACACTTAATATGTCGTTACTATAGTAATTGTGCAATTACTGGAATTTTAACTAGAGTCCATTGTCTTACATAGGCGTTGAATTTCATTGCCTTTAAAAGCACTTGGCTTTAAGATAAAATACGTTGTCATATAAGGAGCTTTGTCGGGTAGCCATGACAACGGATGGAACTTAAATAATCAATATTTTATAATTAAAATGAACAATTAAGTTTGTCTCCACTTGATGGCGCTTTGATAATAATGGTAGTGTGTTATCATTTGTTCGTTACTAGTATATTATTGTTGTTTTTGTTGTTGTTGTTGTTTTTTATTTTTAGATTTTATTTCATTTTTTTTATTTCTGATATGTTGATCTCAGTATTTCCACCCGGGGTCGGGTGTGAAGTTACGCTGTTACACATTCAATTCTTAAAAGTCACGCAAAAAACAAACAATTTGTCTAAACAGTTTTAAAAACCAGCCGTATAGTCTAGTTAGGGTAAGAATACACTGTCACACAGCGGTAGAATCCACTATTACGGTATAAATTAAATAAATTATAAAACTTTAAAGGTCATACAAACATGCTTATTTTATTTAAATACTAAACTCTACAATACAATACAATACAATACAATACAATACCATTCAATACAAAAAATATTTCGTCGTTAAACAATAATTAGTTTCTAGCCACAATAGATATACATACATGTTATTATGATATGTGAGGGTTAAGTTAACATGGTCTCGATAAAAAGGGCTAATACAACAAGTAATATAGTATTTGGTAAACAATAGACCTCTACTTGTTCTAGCAATGGTAGTAATCTTTTGAGTACACATAAGCGGCTACGTCACTCGTAAACTATCCTAACTGGATTGTATAGTCCAGTTAGGATAAATTGACACTGACATCATCGTTTATGTGTACACAAAACATTAAAACCATTGCTTGAATAGGCAGGGTTTTGGTTTGGTATTAAACTGTTGCCATAAGCATTTATACTTGTTTTACACCTTACAAGTGGATTGTTCAACTGCGTCACTGTACGTTTATCCTAACTCGACTGTACTTAACTACATTCCATGACCAATGTTAAAGATACACCTTTGATGCTCGAGTCGAATATGAGCATACGAATGCACCGTAACAAAAAGGTCATCGCCTTTTACCAGAAACCATCTAAACTACTAGCAAAAAATACGCCACATTCAACGTAGTAGTATGCCTGCAGCTTTAATTGTAATCGGATTTTAACTGGATGACTTAACAATAGTTTCATTAATTTACATAAATACAACGTACGTCTGGCTTATTGATTACACAGCGATCAGATGGCGGCATCGTTTTGCTGAAATACTAGTAGAAACTGTTGTTAGTTTGTCCATTGACAAATACATGTACACTTTCAAATACAGTGCCTACCAAAGTATCCAGACGTTATTATCCCATTTACCCGTCCGTATAACACTATTTGCAGAACAGAGAAGCACCAATGTCTTTGAAGATTAGGAATATTTTTTGCTGATCAAATGTAAAGACAATACATAGATTGCTACCCTAGATGTAAATTATTTTTTGCCTGGCTTGAAAGGCAACTTGGTCATAAAAAGGCGGAACTCATCCCCTTTGACCCCTTGGTTATTTGAATTCAGAACACTTTCTTCTTTATTTCAATCCTATTTTTACTTGTTTCGTAACTGTAGTTCCAGGAATTACTATGATTGTGACCATCTGATGAACAGATATTGAGTAATTTAACACATTATAATTATGCATCTGTCAAAAAGCGTATACATGTACTTATTTTTGGTTGGGCACTGTATAAATATTGGTGTTATATATACGTTGGTACAAAACTTACAAGAAAGTTATGATTTTTATTCAAATGTTTTTACGTCCTACATGATGAGGTAGCGAGTAATTGTATGGTAGTGAATGCACTCGTGTTTGTCAAAGGCAAAATAAATGAGAGCTCATTTGACAGTAACTTTACAAATGTATATAAATGTACATTGTAGATAATCCAATAGGAGTTTGTCATTTTAACATATTATTTCTAGTCCACATGGACAATCAACGCCCTGTGATTCTCATTAAACTCATGTTTCTAGCAGAATAAAGCTTTATTGCTAATTGGTGTTATTTTATTTGCATCCGGTGTTGCATTGGTCTTGTTTTCTTTTTCCTCTTTTGGGGCACAGTAATCTGGTTACTCGTATCATTGATAACGACTAAGACAAAAAATGGAAAATATATATTTTTCTATCAATAAAAAGTTTACAACTTTTATTCGTTATCAACGATACAGTTACCAGTGATGTGGGGATATATAGTTAGTCTAAGTTAGCGTAACAAAACAGCACGATTCGAATAAAAACTGAAACAGAAGAAATTGTATCCTCGCGATCCTCGCGATCCTCTTTATCAATGAGTTAGATGGTTACTGTCAATACTCTGAAAGTTTGAAAACGTCCACCCTACACTCCACGGGAAGTTCAGCTGTTCAGCACAAAAGGATTTGCGTCACGTGTGTACGGACGGACGGACGGACGGACGGACGGACGGAGAGACAGCCCAATGCTACATGCTTCCACTTTAAATTTTAACGTGTGAGAGAACAATAACGTATCAGACAGAAACACTGTGTGTGACATAACAGAAACAGTTTTCGGAGTAAAAAAACAAATCTTGACCTAATAACAAAGTTTCACGAACATAGTCTCTGCATAAAGTATGTAGAACATTTAGACATATACCTACAGGTACTTCCATAGCTAGGACAAACAAACGAGAAACATGTATATGTTTTGTCACATTTATTTTGATATACATTTGTTCTATTGCATAGATCTTTAGTTCTTTATCATTCATGTATTCGACGCCAGTTTTAGATTCTATATGAATTTCACAAAAACGCCTCAAAATGGTCGTATTCTATGGGACGCCGAATGGGTCTAGGATAATATGTATGCTGCTCGCGAGAATCATAATCAACGTCATCAGTATCGAACTCGTCACGTGGTATCATCATAAAGAGCTGTCTGTTCAAATCGTAGTCCCGCCGGAAGTTGTATCTAAGAGACCGGAAGTCAGCCTCGTTTTCAAAATACCATATGACGTCATTCTTGGGACGCTCAGGTCGCGGGATGATGTGCGGTCGATACGACTGTGTGGGGATGGCTTCGCGGTATGGTAGGTCTGAAGGATAGTCACCAGCACTCATATCTGCAAATAGAAGTCGATTAAAATACCGGTAACATAGTAACACGGTGGTAGAGTTGGTAAATGATCTTAGATAATTATAGATAGAGTTGACCCTGCTTCGAATCTCGACCGGGACACTAAGTCTGGGTCATTTCTAAAAATGATTTTCTCACTCAATAGTTACTAGACATGAACTGGTAGGTAATGCAGGTATGCGTTGCATAAGCAAAGCGCCACCGAGCGCCTTCATTCAGTTACCTCGCGTTCAATGACAATAACAGTAAAACTTCGTTATCTCCAGGAATGGTCGGAACAGGTGAAATGCTCGAGATAAACCGAGTGCTCGAAATAACCAAAGGGCATTCATTGATGATACAAACGGATATTAGTTTAAAACTTGCTCGAGATAGGCCAGGTGCTCGTCATATCGATAGTCGTCATAAGGAACTTTTACTGAAATTGGATAAAACCTATCAAGAAGATACTCAATTATGTTAAAATTTTGAGGTTTTACAGGACATTTGAACATTTATTTAAAACATGTACTAACTTAGTCTTGATTGGTTGGGTGTGAAAGCGTCGATGAAACCTTGCCATGAGCGCTTTTTCCGGTAGCCAAGTTGAATAACTTTATACTTCGGGACGATACGAGTTATCTCCCCTAGCGTGTCTGGTTCCGTGTAGACTTTACAAGCCTGGAAACAGACAGGAATACCGGCCTTGTATTCCATCTCATAGAAGAGGTATCCGTCATTTGTCATCTCAATCTTGATGCTTCTAGCCGTCATCACCTTGGTAACCAGATAACAATAGCCCGGATGGAAACCCGTGTCCTCTGAAAATAGATTCAACGTTATGAAAAAATGAAGAAAATACAGTAAAACCTCTTTATCTCAAGGACTCATCGGGACAAGCCAAATGATCGTAATAAACCGGGAGCTCGACATAGCGGTGTGATATAAGTATACAACATTAAGCAAGTTCGCTGTGCTCGAAATAAGCCGGGTGCTCGTAATTTCGATGCACGTCGTAACGAAGTTTTACTGTAACACATACTAGAAACCCCTTTACCCATTAGCGCAAAACGTACCAAGTTGAAATTGCGTATGTAAATTTGTAAATGAATGATGTGAGTGAACTTGTATGCGTTTTCAATAATATCCGTCCGACAGTTTTCCATCAATATCGGTCGTCCGGTAATTAAATGAACAGCCCTCGTATGTATAGGATGGATGTGATGAAAATACCAATGAACACTTCAAGCAACCATTGATGTCATTATATTTTGTTGATATTGTTGTCCAAGAAAAGTTTAAAAAACTATTCAAAACATTCGGTTCACATTTTCACTGATGATTAATATGTTCTTAGCTCCTGTGCTGTTTTAAAATAAGATTTAACAACTTAAATATTACGAAATACATTACCGAAGTTGTCCAGATCTAAATATATTTTGTTGGACAACAATTCGTCTTCCATTTCAAGTTTTTCCTCGACTCTCATGGTGATCAGCACCGCTTTCTCGGAGTTCTTGGATTGATAAACACGAAAATATTCCCGCCATTGTACTTTGGATGACTTCGGTGTAAGTACTTTATCTCCGATGTTGATTCGTTCTAAAATAAAACGTAACCAAAAAAGTGTAAGACATATTTTTATACTGAAAGTCCAACGGCTGTAAATATACTATCGACCGGCCGGTAAATTATGTTTATCTAGGTTTAACTACTAATATCCAGCACACCGAGTATTGCTGTATATTTGTGGGGGTTGCAGTAAGGGATAAGTAAACATGTACATATTTCACACATTTAGGAAGTACCAGGTGGATAGAGTAGCCTGGGAACCCTAACAGCCTATTTCTTGTTTAACCCCTATGTGAAGAACGCTAGCCATCATTATAAATGAAAAAGAACTCAGTGGGTATACCTGAGTAAACAGTATCCACCGCATTTTTTTCGAATGGGATAGTTCCCTCATTAGCATGTATTTACTATTTACTTATTGAATCGACTATACACATGTTCTCGTATATGTACATGTATGGAACAACATATATGTTTAGAAATACTAACCTGGCGGGTAGAAATCACCGATACCCCCAGCAAAGAATCCAGGTCTGGGTTTGCCAGCGAATCTATCCCTCAAGTCCCTGTTGAAGCAGAGGATGACGGAACCCGGTGCACACGGACTGTCCACAATGTTCAAGAATGGTACTGCACTCCATTTCCTGTTTAAGCCTATAAGGAAACAGAATCAAAATTGTATTAAAATACCTTATGTTATTCTATTTATCCATCCCGTAATTTAACGTTATGACGGCACATTTTTCATATTTTAATTATTTCAAATAAAACTCCACACTGTACTGAACTGGTCCCGCAGCCTCATTTCCGATTCAATCTGCAATAGAGACCTAATATTTTGGATCACGGAATATCACGGAAAACCATGGAAATCACGGTATTTTCACGTAACCGAAACCTTGACGGAAGAAAATCAGTAAATGTACAGCAAAGACCTGTGTACAGCAAGCCAACTACTAGAAAATAAAGTATATTTTATAGATTCTACTTACTTTTGTTGAAGCATTCGTCAATGAAAGTTTGTTTGAATATATCCCAGACATGGTGAATACGTATAGTTGACGGATTGAATAAGAACCATTGGTTATTGTGGTCCTTTTCGCGGTAAATTTCCAGCTTGTCTAAAAGATGATCATAATACTTGTGTCTTTCGCCTTCGCAAACAAATATGGATTTTAAACGACTGATTCTTGACAATAACGAATCCTTTTTCCGTCGACCATAGTACTCTGGCATGTTAATTTTGATTCCTGGTTTTCACTTGTATTATGCTGACAAGTTTTACGACGATTAATAATGTGAATATGTAATAAATTAATTTTGTTTATGTCCCTTTTGGCGCGCTTCTCCATCAATGGACGCCGTTGCTATATGACGTCGTGTTGCTTCCGGTCGTACGTTTGTCTATGCGCGCGCATCAAATGTCATTTCTTTTAAAATGTTTTTCTTCAAATTGACCAATCAGTTAAACATAAATAAACTTCATTTAAAAAGAAATAATTAAAATGCCAGTTGTAGTGAACATAAATAACTTTTGTCAGTGGTGGAAACAGTACAAAAGTCACGTCAATGAGACGTTATAAAGCGAGACGTTGCTAAGACGCAAATATGACGTCACAATCTCTCCAGCCGACGTAACGACATAAAGATGTCTGGCAACAAAGGTTGAAGACAGAAACTTTAGTTTTCGGTCTCACATCAAGCCGAGCTATGGATGCTAAGCTTTATAAAAAGCTCGAAGTGTGTGACGCCGAGAAATGTTGGCATCACATTCGTGACGTTGTGGTCACGCAACTTTTGGGTGCGGTAATATTTATTGTCAAATTAACTGTTCGAAATGATATTATTCACACTTCATGTTCGTAAATTTCTCTGTTCGCACGTAAACTCGGGATGTTAAAACTTTTTACTTAACTCTACTTCATTTTAATATAGAAGATTCTTAAGAAATTCGTAGATACCTAAATATAAAGTTCTAATTGTTTAGACTGTCCAATCATTTCGTGTCACTATATATCTAATATATCTATCTTATGCTAATGCACAAGTCAATGTTATGCCCACCCGACAAACAAATCTTCCTGACCGTCGGGAAATTGACAACATTATCGACTCTTAGTCCCAGGGAATAGACTCAGTTCGGTTCCAAGACTCGAGAATTACTACGTGATTGTATAACCCGACCTTGGGGAATTAGACAGTAAGCACCAGTCTACAGGATGGGGATTTAGACCATGTAGACGTCAACAAATTGAAAATGTCTAATTCCCTCTGTGTTGCCCTAAGCCATCCCTTGGCGGGCAAAACATTGACTGGTGCAAAAGTACCGCCGAACTTCTCTGGGTGAAACATGTATCGCGTTGCAGTCGGTACAGAGCCACGGAAATGAGACGTCTATCTCTAACACAGTGCTCTGTTTTTCCACAAAATATCACCATGAACAACATTATAATTACTGATATATGTCTATTTTTCATTATATCATTATGATACTGTAGGGAGCATACAATAAAACTCCATTATCCCAAGGACTCATCGGGACAAGCCAAAAATGCTCGAGATAAGCATGGTATTCGACATATCCGATTCTCATGATGATGTTTAAGATTTTGACTAAGTTCTAAGAGTGTTTATAATAAACACGGGTTTCGTATTCCGTTGTCATTAAGACGAGTATCGTCATTGTTAATCATGTATTCACACATTTTGTGATGACTTTCGTTGATGAATAAAATACACATTTTGAGATTTTGTTCCAGGTGAAAAGGTATTTCCTGTTCCATTTCTACGCGAGGCGTCACACTTTGATATTGGTCACGTGGTTTTAAAATCACGTCGGACACAGATGCAGAAACTCACAGGCATCCAATCAGTGGCGCTTCCTGTCGGGCAATTATCGCACTTTGTAGCCGTTGATCCTGAACAGGATTTGATGCTGAGGTAAAACATTTGTTCTCTTAAAAAACATGTATAGCTATTCTTATGTCCCCGTGATCGTAACTACTCGGGTCGTTCCGTGGTAAATTTCCGGAAGTTCCCTCGGGTGTATGTATAGTGTAGCCTGTAGGAATGGCGGAAACTTTCCACTCGGGTGATGCGGTCACACACATGCGTGATGTGGTTTACAAGAAAATAAACCATAACATACCCATCGCGTATGCAGGCTATGACGATTTAAAGAACATAACTATATAAAACATGCTAAGTTAAGAGTATTTTTATGTCCAAGATGTTTAATCAGTGCGACAAGTTCCATTTTTAACCTGTTTATAAAACCGTCCTGGCTTCGCTAAAAACCGTTAAGAATCGTTTGAATAATGACAGGATGCATGTACCACGTGACTTTTTGGGTAATCAGGGGTAAGAAAAAATGGCCGACACCATCGACTCAGGTAAGATTTTTCGACATTTTGTTAATCTATACCGTTTAAATAAGAAGGAGAGATAGACGAGGGCCGTCTCATTAAAAAGAGAAAGGCCCTGGTGTAGGATTTCTGCTTGTATATCGTCTTATTTTGTTTAAAACTGCAACCGCGCATTTGAGTATCAAATAATGACAATGGTAAGCTGGGGTAAATTCTTACCAATATCATCAAAACAGCGTTTAAACTACATGAATTCCATGGTTTTCGCTTAACTCATGTCAATATTGTAATTTAAATATATTTTCCGCCAAACATAAGTTCGGAGGATTTGTTTTCACGACTAAAATGTCCCTATATCGATAATGCTAAGACGGGGTACCATTTCACAATGGCTAAGTAGGGGTACAAAATTATCATGTTCTCTTTAAAATGTATGTGTGCTTACGTAAATATCCATAAATACACAGTTCATGATCCCATTTACCATATTTAGGCGAAAGAACACTTGTTTTACTTTTACCAATAGTTAATACCATGTTTGCCAGTTTATTGTTGATTAGTTTGCTGTTCAAAATACTATGGCGGAAAACGGTTATACACAACACAACTGCGCGTGCATGTCTTGGACAAATGGCTGCCCAAACTTGTTAGTTCAGTGGTATGGTATACATTTAACCAACTCATATTTGTTTTATTTGTAGGTCTACGAAGTAACAAAACTTAATACCAACTATGAAGAGCTGTCTCTTTACGCGAGTAACCGGCTTAGAAGACGACATGTCAAAATAAAAGTGTTTCCAATAATACCAAACGATGCAACATTTACAGTTACGACACCCATGTGAAACGATTCCGAACACCATCTTCTCAACCGAAGCGTTCGTATGGTTCTCTTCAGAGTCCCAAGTTTCACAGTCCCTTCGAACACTATCTAAACAACCTGTCAGGTAGAAAATGTGTAAATCGTTGATGTCTACATTGTCCGTTCAGCCTCCAAACGTAATTAATGTAGATGCATGAATACCTTACGGATGAATTCATTGAAAATCCAACAACGGAAACTGATATAAATGTTGGCCAAATTGAACCGTTTGGATCGACATTAAAAGACAACAAGGATGCATACACCATGTGTACCTCTGAAGACAAAATAATAGATTCCAATGAACGATATATTGAAGTTTTCTTGGAAAAATCACTATCCAAATTGTAGGAAAGGGGTGTTGACATTTTGATTTAGGAACTTTTGAAACTTGTTAGTGAAGACAAATTCCCAGGTTTTGAGCTATGGCTATATGCATGCATATTATGTACATTTAAAATTATGTAAACTGCGCGTATTGTTATGTTCTTGTATAATTTCCATAATATGTGAATGTGGTTACATCAGTTAGTCCACTGTGACAAAACACACAGAAGCAATAGTTACTGACTGCATTAGATTTTGGACAATTGGTCGAGTCTGGTTTGAAGTGTGAAGTTACCCTGTACATATTCTTGACATCATCATTGTCTCTAATGATATGTTTTTGACATATAAGAAAAAAACACCAAGTATAGTTACAGATTTAATATAAAAAAAACCAATAAATATCATGGAATGGTCATTTTTAAATCACAGTAAAAAATCACATAATCATTGGCTAATCAGTGTTAATTACATGTTGCTTTGAACAACGAACTATACATACCTACGAAATTATATCACATAAAACAAATTTTGACATCCCCAAATTTTCACCATTCATTAGATTGAAAGAAGTCAAATCTATACTATACTGAATGGATAAACATTTTACTTCGCAACTGTAGTTTGTGATATAATTTCTTAGGCCTGTGAACGAACAAACAATACTGATTTTTTCAGTAACAAAAAGACATGTCTTGTATTACAAATGGCATTAGTATAAAATAATATTGTTCAAT
Source organism: Spisula subtruncata (assembly GCA_963678985.1). Lineage (NCBI taxonomy): Eukaryota > Metazoa > Mollusca > Bivalvia > Venerida > Mactridae > Spisula > Spisula subtruncata. Next base: position 1,610,623 of record OY787665.1, on the reverse strand, counting down.
GATGAAACATATACTACTCAAAGTTTGATTTCCATTTTAAACGTTTGGAACAGGATACGATTGGCCTATGAAACTTTAGAAAAATGCTGCTACGATTGCAATACTAATATCAAATAATAAGATTTCTTGAAACGTTGATGCCTGGGTGCGATGTTTTCACAATAGAATACTGATTCCTTGATCCTTTATCGTTTTTCATGAGTATATTACTGTATACATGAACATACCTCTTGTAATGTTCATAACTTCCAACATATAATATTTAAACTATATGATGATAAATGTTCATGAAGTTAAGTATCCAGTTATCAATATAGATATTATTTTTATGCTTGTCTATATTATAGAAAATATCTTATGTATATACGGTGGCACAGAAGGGACATGGTCGATATATCTTATTAAATTGGGGAACAAGATAAAATCAGTGAAATATTTTGTTAAGTTGGGGGAACAAGATAATTTCGGAGAAATATATTTTAGTAAGTTAGGGGAAAGAGATAATTTTGGAGATATAATTTGTTGTAAGTTGGGGGAACAACTTAATTTTGACAGTAAAGTGTATCTATATTGTGGCTACAACTTAGTATGTTGTTCCCTTAAGATACATCATAGCTAACTTGTGGGAACAAGATAACTAAGTTGTGACCAAAGGTTAATAAAATATATTGTCATAATTAAGTTGTTCCCGCGACTTAGAAAATAATATACATATTTCTCCGAAACTTACTTGTTCCCCCAACTTTCAACAAACTATATCTCCGAAATTATCTTGTTCCCCCAACTTACTAAAATATATTTCTCCGAAATCATCTTGTTCCCCCCAACTAAATGAAATATTTCACTGATTTGATCTTGTTCCCCCAAGTTAACAAAATATATCGACCATGTCCCTTCTGTTCCACCGTAAATGTGCGCGTGCCCCTCCCAGTTTAATAACGTTACTTGTGGTAGCACATGTGGGCAATATGTAGCATATTTGGATAAAAAACATTTTGAAATAAATGACCATCGCAATACTGATCAATGTATCGTTGACACAGGGACACGTATATAGTTATTTATAATAGATAAAGTTTAAAAAAAGAAAATATACAGAAAATTATTAAAACAGGAACGTAAAAGGTTGAGCAAATAGTTAATCATAGCACTAACATATAATGACTAGGTACGTGCAGTAAAACTGTCCTGAGATTCTAAATATATTATGTACATGTATCTCCGTATTGTCAGAATATAAATGCCTGCTAAATAAAAATATATTTGAAATTGGTATGTGTTGTAACTCATTTATTTATTAGGGGCATTCTGAAAGTTCTGATAACTAAGCGATAACTTTACATTCATACGTCTGATATTTTTTAAAAGTCAACATTTTCAGAAAGAGCATTGTGTCAGTCAGCTATTCATAATAAAGTGTCTGCCACTTACGACCTTATAAGACAATATGTAGATTTACATACATGTTACTGAGTATCTAACAAGTTACAGAGGCATTATATCAGAACTATTAAAATGCCCCTCATAGACTACATAACAGTAGAGACGACTATGTAATGTTTGGTTGGCAACCTAACATATGTATCTAAAACTATATTTTTGAGTTGTGATAACAAAACAAAACATACAAAAACAGGTCGACATCATGTTATGAAAGTTAAAATTATAAGGCATTTGATTCACTCCTTGTGAGATTTCATGCCTTGATAGACTTGATTTGTGTTTGTACGCCTTTCCAAACTTGCTCCTATAATCGGATGTAGCTCCATCTGTTGCTAGATGCTCTTGAAGTGCGAATAATCGACAGAAAGATTTCCCACACACAGCACATTTGAACGTTCCTTGTTGACGTTCATCTTTCTGGTGCGTAGTCAGCTGATGCTGTGTAGCAAATGACCTTCCACATGTTGTACATACATAGTTTTTGTGAGCAGAATGATGGCTGGCATTGTGACGTTTCAGATGATCAGCATCCTGGATAATGACACAAAATAACTCACAATTTGACATACATTACATCGGGTCGTTTGATCGAAAATAATTAATATAAGACTTTATTACATGGACCCCTTTAACCAGAACACATCCATACCTGTCTATATTACCGAATCAAAGTGAGTTGCGCTTAAACTCGATTGAGTTTTACTTACAACAATGGCAAACATTGTATCGGTATATAGTGTTAAAAATATGAACTATGCATATAAGTGTCGGAAATAGACTAAAAAATATGATTTTAGGTCCGGGTAACAAATTATATCTTTTACTGATTCAATACACTGGAATTGAAAATTCTGTACCCCTACTTAGCCATTGTGAAATGGTACCCCGTCTTAGCATTATCGATATAAGGACATTTTAGACGTGAAAACAAATCCTCCTAACTTATGTTTGGCGAAAAATAGACTTAAATTACAACGTTGACATGCGTTAAGTGAAAACCATCGAATTCGTGTAGTTTAAACGCTGTTTTGATGATATTGGTAAGAATTTACCCCAGCTTACCATTGTCACTATTTGATACTCAAATGCGCGGTTGCAGTTTTAAACAAAATAAGACGATATACAAGCAGAAATCCTACACCAGGGCCTTTCTCTTTTTAATGAGACGGCCCTCGTCTATCTCTCCTTCTTATTTAGACGGTATAGATTAACAAAATGTCGAAAAATCTTACCTGAGTCGATGGTGTCGGCCATTTTTTCTTACCCCTGATTACCCAAAAAGTCACGTGGTACATGCACCCTGAATGATGACGTTCTATTTATGTCCGAGAGATGATTTGTCTTAGAATTGTACGAGGTTCGCCGATTTGGGTCACCGTAGTCCAGTGGTTAGCGCTCCTGTCTTCTAAACTGTTGACTTTGGTAAAGTAACGTATAGTCTAGTATGGAGGTTTGGAGGTACTCATGTACTAGTCATATTTCAGGAGAAAAGCGAATGGCTATTCGGCATAATTAACAAACTATGAACTCAATTTGTTAACTTATAATACATGCAAAAAAATTATTTAAAAAACAAAGACAATGGTATGGTTTTGATTTTATTGAAAGTAGGAACATAGTTTACAAATCAATATCCAAGTACAGAGCTAAGAAAGGTTACATACATAGGAATTATTATATGCCATAATGTTAGCTAATAGGTCATAATTTCAAAAAAAGTTGAATACATAATATTATATATTATACATGTATATACGTTACAGACTAACAATTTAGAACATTTAACAAACAAAAATGCAAAAGAATACTGGAAACTGCTGAAAACTCTCAGTTCAAACATCTTAATAACTTAAAGAAAACTTCATTATCAAATTTTGAGGCTTATCTTTAGGCAATAAATGACCAATACAGGCTGATGAAGACATTACGGTGATTGAACAAGTTAAGTTAAGCTACCAATTGTCTAGGGTTCTTTCAAGCCTAACAGCGCCCCTTGACATTTTAACTTCTCCTGGTCATTGGGCTATAGTAATGAAAAGCAAGTTATATACTTAAACATTATAGATTTGGAGGGTGAACTTCAAATAAACAAACACGCATGACCGCACGCATGACCGCACGCATACACACGCACGCACGCACGCACACACGCACTCATTTCAAGCTCTCTTCAACTGTAATTTCTGTAAAGGGGGTCGAAAAAATGTACAAAAGCGGACAAAATACTGATGTTCGACCGACCCGTATTCACAAAACAACATCTTTTTAGATGAGTTGTCGTTTGTTCATTAATTTTCTTAATTTTTACGAACGAATCTTAGCTTTGATTTCATATGATGTTTTCTAAATGTTTTAACAAAGAAAAAAACCCAGATATAATGGTCTAATATAATTTTTTATCGAAGCTTTTGCTTCAAAGAATATTTCTTTTCCATAACTAAGAAACTTTGTGACGTTATATGCCTACTCACGTCCTTATTTCATCTCATCAGTGCAGCAATGTTGTATCTTTCTATATACACAACTGTAGTATTATACTATATAGAACAAGATACAACATTTTTGCAATAAAGGGGGCGAGTTGTGCTTAAAGAGGCATTCCCTATAACTAGCATAAATTATATTTCTCTACTATCACATTAAATGAGCTAAATGTACTAAGCACTATCAATTATAATAATTTGTCAGAAGAAAGTGTGCACAAATATGTCTCTATAATGTAAGAAATATATTTAAATCACCAATAATAATCTATCGCTTCTAGCAATCTATATTATGTGGTCAAAGAGAAACAACTCGTGACTACTTTGGCTCGTTATGGAAATATGTTTTCATTCTTTTCTCGATTACTAGTGGGAGCTTTTTGTTGAAAATGCGAGAGTTTAAGCAATAATGATTTTCATTTAATGTATAATATTCCTGAATCGATTTAAATAATCATAGTTATAGAGAATGCCTCTTTAACATTTGAACAACAATTTCTTTCAGACTTGGAAAATTTCGTAAGAATAGGGAAGTTATTCTTAACCAGGCGTACGAGTTTCATGAGTCAGATATGAGACATGGACTCAAGAAAACTGTGACCATACAATTATGGGGCTGCGAGAAATGGGCCATGAACTATGTGCCTAAATCAGGGGACATTGTTGTGGACCTTGCTAAGAAAGGTAAGCTCAATAATGATTTCCGGCCCTAGAAGGTACAATTTATATAAAGTATGTTGACGCCACGTATAAAGTCTGTTGACACTACACATAAATTCTGTTGATGCCACACATAAAGTATGTTGACGCCACACATAAAGTATGTTGACGCCACACATAAAGTATGTTGACGCCACACATAAAGTATGTTGACGCCGCACATAAAGTATGTTGACGCTACACATAAAGTCTGTTGACGCCACACATAAAGTATGTTGACGCCACACATAAAGTCTGTTGACGCCACACATAAATTCTGTTGACGCCACACATCAAGTATGTTGACGCCGCACATAAAGTATGTTGACGCCACACATAAAGTATGTTGACGCTACACATAAAGTCCGTTGACCCCACACATAAAGTATTTGACGCCACACATAAAGTATTTGACGCCACACATAAAGTATTTGACCCCACACATAAAGTATTTGACGCCACACATAAAGTCTGTTGACACTACAAATAAAGTCTGTTGACGCCACACATAAAGTATGTTGACGCCACACATAAAGTCTGTTGACGCCACACATAAAGTATGTTGACGCCACACATAAAGTATTTGACGCCACACATAAAGTCTGTTGACGCCACACATCAAGTATTTGACACTACACATAAAGTATTTGACGCCACACATAAAGTTTGTTGACGCCACACATAAAGTATTTGACGCCACACATAAAGTATTTGACGCCACACATAAAGTATGTTGACACTACACATAAAGTATTTGACGCCACACATAAAGTCTGTTGACGCCACACATCAAGTATTTGACACTACACATAAAGTATTTGACGCCACACATAAAGTTTGTTGACGCCATACATAAAGTATTTGACGCCACACATAAAGTATTTGACGCCACACATAAAGTATGTTGACACTACACATAAAGTATTTGACGCCACACATAAAGTCTGTTGACGCCACACATAAAGTATTTGACACTACACATAAAGTATTTGACGCCACACATAAAGTTTGTTGACGCCAAACATAAAGTATTTGACGCCACACATAAAGTATTTGACGCCACACATAAAGTATGTTGACACTACACATAAAGTATTTGACGCCACACATAAAGTCTGTTGACGCCACACATAAAGTATTTGACGCCACACATAAAGTCTGTTGACGCCACACATAAAGTATTTGACGCCACACATAAAGTCTGTTGACGCCACACATAAAGTTTGTTGACACTACACATAAAGTATTTGACGCCACACATAAAGTCTGTTGACGCCACACATAAAGTATTTGACGCCACACATAAAGTCTGTTGACGCCACACATCAAGTATTTGACACTACACATAAAGTATTTGACGCCACACATAAAGTTTGTTGACGCCACACATAAAGTATTTGACGCCACACATAAAGTATTTGACGCCACACATAAAGTTTGTTGACGCCACACATAAAGTTTGTTGACGCCACACATAAAGTCTGTTGACACTACAAATAAAGTCTGTTGACGCCACACATAAAGTATGTTGACGCCACACATAAAGTATGTTGACGCCACACATAAAGTCTGTTGACGCCACACATAAAGTATGTTGACGCCACACATAAAGTATGTTGACGCCACACACACACACACGCACACGCACACGCACACGCACACGCGCACGCGCACGCGCACGCGCACGCGCACACGCACGCGCACACACACATTTTTTTATATGTTATACACCAGAATGTTGTCGTCACAGTCACACTTATTGGAACATCTACTGATGTAGAGTTTGCCACCACCCACACATACTGCCCATGGACGTCTCACATTGTGTACCACCAGTTGTCTATTGGTACAATCCGCCGATACATGATACGCCTTATCAGCACCAACAGCACACACAATCAAACTTCCATTCCCTTGTAATGAAAGTCCACTGGGAAACTTTAAGTTTTCAAACTTTCTAATCACCTCCCCTTGCCAGTTCAACATGATGATGCCAATGTTGCTATCACTTACATAGATACACGTACTGTTAGCTTGAACATACTTTGGCCAGCTGAATACATCTTCACCAGTTGAATCTGTACTCACTCTTGTGATAACTCTACCTTTCATATCCAGTATCTCAAGTTTCTTAGGGTTGAAATATGTCACAATAAGTTTGTCTTGATGACAGAAGATACCCCAACATGCACCATCTGTTTGTATTTGATGTTCCATAACAAGCTCGTTGGATACTGATATAAACTGTATATAATGTCTCTTTGGTATAGTAACAGCAACTTGTGCACTTGTAGTTGTAGTTATACCATAAGGTATATCTTTATGGTCTGTGTCCAGTGACAGTTGTGAGATGACGGAACTACTGCTCACATCAACCAGTTTGATGGATTTGTTATTACCGTCAGCCAATACCAGTCTGTCTGGAGGTAACATTGTCATGCCAGTGACCCAACATGTGTTCGTATCTTGTGCTGTCTTCACACGGATTTCATTCAGATATGTTGGAGTGACATTACCACCGACAGTTGAACATACATCACCAAGAATGTTCTCTTCATTACCGCTGACAGTTGAACACACATCACCAAGCATTTTCTTTTCCATACCGCTGATAGTTGAACACACATCACCAAGCATTTTCTCTTCATTACCGCTGACAGTTGAACACACATCACCAAGCATTTTCTTTTCCATACCGCTGATAGTTGAACACACATCACCAAGCATTTTCTCTTCTTGGAGTACATCAGTTATTCTCTGGTTTGGAGTGAAGGTATACACATCCATTCTTCCTTCAGTTGATAGGGACTTGATTGCCTGTTCGTATTCTTCGAGCTGTTTCTGTACGGCTTTATTTCCACAAACAATGCATCAGCTAGTCTAGAAGCTTGAATCTTCTCTTCAATTTCTTTCTGTAGTTTGTCTATTGTTTCGTTTATTGTTTGTCGGTAAATATTGATGTCTTGTAATGCTTCGGTCAGTGAATCATTCAGTTTGTTGATACCTGTAGAGGTTTCTGATTTTAGTGTTGTGCATTTCTTCAGCAGGTTGTCTATTCTGTCCACTGTCTCATTGTAGTCTTGACTGTTGATTATTTTGTCAGAAATGTCTGGTATGTAGTCAACATGGCATGGTTTGGTGTGCTCCCGGGCGACAGCTGATACTGTAGTGTTATCACTATCATACGGTAGACATTGCAAACTATGTACATCATCAGAACATCGGTCTAGATCATCTTCGGTAACAGTTTCCATTGCTGGAGTAGAAATATGAATTGCACATAAATTAATAATACAATAGCAGCCTATTGTAAATGTTACAGTTCTTTCTTTCTTCCATGTAATTTGCAGGGCTAACTTTGAGGCATTGTCTCTTTTAGAGACAGAGGTGAGATACAATGCATCTTGTTGCAATACCCTATCTCGTTTTGAATAGATTCCTGGGTTCTTTAACGTGTCCGGTGTAAATCACCTATACATGCGTTACTACCTCTGGGTTTCCTACCAGTTCATCTCTAGTTGAGTAGGAAACAATGAATAGCGCTTCTGAAATGACCAAGTACCCAGGCCGGAAATCGAACCAGGGACCTCTCGATCAGGAGTCAAGTGTCTTATATTGACTGTTAATTTCCACCTGATATAATACTCGTTTAACACATCTTATCCATATTGTAACCCTTGTTCCGTTTTAGAAAAAATAACTACATCATCTACATATAATAAAAGGAACATTTTTTAAAACTCCGATATCACCCCCTTCGTGTCCATGAAATATTCTTCAATAACATTCAAGTACATCGAAAATAAAAAACGGCGATAAAGATTCCCCTTGCTTTACACCTAAAAAAATTAAACTCATCCTTGCTTATATCATTATCATATTTTATCTTAGATTTCACGCCAAAATACATTGATTTTATAATACCAATAATCTTACCCCTGAGTCCAATTTAGTACAACGTACAACGTAATCGAAAGCTTTTGTGAAATCAACAAATGCTGCATAAATGTTTTTGGTTTTGTTTAACAAATGTGTAATTATCCCATGTAGAACAAATATATTATAATCAATTGTACTCATATGTTTCCGAAATCCTGCTTGTGATTCAATATAAACATTATATTTTTCTGCACAAATATTTGTGTATGTACAGTTTGGAGAATTTGACACGATCCTGACCATTAAATTAGCATAATTTAACAGCCGATCGCTTGTCTATTTTTGAAAATTGTTTCCTCGGTTGTATGTTTTCATAGTCTTAAGTATCACGAAGACAATCAAGATATAAAATACATGTACCAACAAAAAGTGAAATACCGATACTAGTATTGCACTATTTGTTTGCGGAAATTGATATAGAACCTATATTCAAAGCGAGAACCTTTATGTACATGCATAAAGGTCAAGATCAAGTGGGGAGCGTTGGCCTAGAGGTAAGGCGCGCGCTTCGGAATCGAGAGCTCCCTCTGGACCACTGGTTAATTTCTCTGAGCAAGACACACATGCTCCACTCCACCATGGTGTAAAATGGTACCTGTAAGGGCAGTGTCTATTCCTGGGCGCCGCAGATCAATGGTGGCTGCCACACCACAGGAGAGAAATAATCTCCCCAGGGAGACACGAGTGTAGGTTTCCATATGTAGCCCAATGACCAGGGGAAGTTGAAATGTCAAAGGGTGCTTAAGCGGCCTAACAGCTGAAAAGAGCCCTAGCAAATTGGTAAAAAAATTAAAGTCAACTACGCACAGCTGCATAACATACTGACAAAGACTGAATCTAGTTGTATCTGGATCTTGTCTCTATAACATTATTAAAGAGGCGTTCCCTATTACTTTGATCGTTTAAATCGATTCATGAATATTATACATTAAGTGAGAATCATTATTGCTTAAACTCCTTAAATTTTCATCAAAATGCTCCCACTAATTACCGAGAAAAGAATGAAAACTTATTTCCGTAACGAGCCAAAATAGCCACGAATTGTTTCCCTTTGACCACATAATAATAAATCGCTGGAAGCGATAAATTATTATTGGTGATTAAAATATATTTTTGACATGATAGAGACATATTTGCGCATACTTTCTTCTGACAAATTATGATAATTGATAGTGCTTTGTACATTTAGCTCATTTAATGTGATAGTAGAGAAAAATATACTAGTTATAGGGAATGCCTCTTTAAAATCCCTGATTATATACATGAATAAACATGTTCAAGTGGCAATCGGAACTCCTCGCCGTTGATCTAACAAAAGTGCGTATTTTCAGTTACGGAACAAGCCAGTATATTGATAACCATTTACGTCATTTTAATGTTCTAGATCTATACTCTATGCAAAACTTAACATGTTATCAGTGGTTATATCCAAGTTGATTTCATAAACCCGGATCTTCTTGCATTTAAGTCTTTTCAGGTTTTACAAATTGAATGCAAATACAACTGTATCACAATGAAATGTATTTCTTTCACGTAACAGGACCTTCATCAAACACACTCAGAAATACTAAAAATCGTCTCTGAACTTACCCTTGTCAACACTAGAATGTCGCGAACATTGATAATTTTACTCATCTTGCTAGCAATATCTGGTGTACGTTATACCGCAGTGACCTTATGATGCTAAAACAGTGTGTCTGTCCCATAGGGGCCTAAATGATTTATAAATATGAGTTGATGGTTATTTCGTTTTTTTGGTATTTATTTCAAGCGCCTTACAGCTCCCAGGCAGGCTAGACTATGGAGGTCTCGGCGGAGAACCGCTGCCTAGAGATATGGTTACTGTAGTAGCAGGCCCGTTGTTATGCGGATATGTTCAGTGCTGTCAAACAACTTGGAATGGTGGGTCCCTGTCAATGAGCACAATGACCCTGTGCTCCCAGGATTATCAGGTTTCCACATAGTGGGTTAAGTAGGTAACCCACCTAATGGGTTAAGTAGGGAACCCATCTAATGGGTTAAGTAGGGAACCCATCTATGCTTGGGTAGTAGAGAACCCACCTACTGGGTTAAGTAGTGTACCAGCCTACTGGGTTAAGTAGAGATTCCATCTACTGGGTTAAGTAAGGCACTCACCTACAGGGTTAACAACCCTAACAGAAAAAGTCTAGCAGACAAGCTCTTGTTTTAATCACAACATGTTTCAGACAACTTCAACATCTGGACCCGATCTTCTTATGTATATGTACATATATCCTAACGGGACACCGTAGCCCTGTGTTATTATTATTAATAAACATTAGCGTGGTTTCTGTTTCAGGCTATATTGATATAGACAGGATCTTCCTCATTACTGAAGTATTCTACGTGACGGAGGTTAAAATATATGTGTCCGTCGGCGATCGTGAGGACCATTTTCTACTACAAGGTAAATGTCAAACCACAGGCCTAAGAAATTACTAGTATATTTATCACAAATTACAGTTTTTACGACCATTTTTCACCCATTCAATATAGTATATATTTGATCTATTGAATGAGTGAAACTTTGGGGATCTTAAACTCTGTTTTTGTGATATATAATGTCTTAGGTCTGTACAGTTGCCATAGCAACCATTTATAGAGTCGTTACAACAACAACAACCACTACTTATATTCAGCAGTTTAGCAAAAGTTGCTGTAGTTTAAAGGCAGACGAGTAAAGCAGTATATTGGTTGATACAAGATTAATAATGCATCCTATTGTTTTTACTGACTAGTCCTAAAAATATGAAGCCTGTGAACTCCTGCGGTCTTATTTACAAACATTTTAATACTAACACTCAGATTTAGACTTTTTAAAAAATGTTAAAGGTTCTTTTCGCTCTCATGTTCAATTTGTTGCTATACATTTATCGACTTTGATTTAAATTGTATACATATTAAGCGAGTACGTACCAACATAAAATCAGACAAAAATTCACACAGTTCAATCCAGTGGCAGTGAAATAGCGGCAATCATAAAGTTTGTCAATTTAAGGTCCGAGTTGCAGTCTTGGTGAATAAGGCCCCAGAATCTATCTTAGCATCAGTCAGCAATATGTTCAATATGTTCAATATGTCATATGTTCAGTTTTGGGACTATTTATCACTGATGGAAGCTACAGTAAAACTTTGTTATGACGAGCATCGATATCACGAGCACCCCGCCTATCTCGAGCAAGTTTTAAACCAGAATCCACTTTTATCATCAATACATGCCCTTTGGTTATTACGAGCACCTGGTTTATCTTGAGCATTTTACCTGCGACCATCTCTCCTCGAGATAACAAAGTTTAGCTGTATATGATACATCCTTACTTAACCCAGTAGGTGGGTGACTAGCAATTCTAAGAAATGTTGGTCTTCAAATATACAACTCATGACGAATCCTATACATGTATTTCTCTTGCAGGACAAATACCGGTAGGATTTTCTATGGTTCGTTACAAGCTGCAATCTGATGGTACATTAGGCTCTTGTAAGCGTGTTAAGGCTCGAAGTTGGCAAGGAAAATGGACCCATAATATGACACGGAACCCTGATGACCCCTTACCGTTTGACCCTTTTCAGCTACGTCATAACGTCGAGTAGGTTAGTTTTGATATGCATGCACTTCAATTTTATCCCCAACTTTTAATATTAGAGCCTGCAATGCTAGTAGTATCAACTGCATTCGTAGGGTGTTTCAAAAGTTCCAGGAAAAGTGCTCTATAATATTTATCTCATGGTCAAAATTACTATGGCATCAGTGCCACTTTGTACGACAAATCCTCATGCGTTCCCGACAAGTACCGAGATCGCTCTATCTTTAGCTGATTTCAATTGATGCTCGACCAAATGTAGTTACCAACCGAGTGCAAAACTTTGGTCGAGCATCAGTTAACAACAGCTAAAGATAGTGAACTCGGTACGTGCCGGGTATTCTTACATATACGGAATGTACTTTAGGCTATATAATATAACCATATTAAATGCACGATCGTTATAATCAAGAAAAACTCACCGTTAGCAGAGGAAATCGCAAGTTTCGAGCGTAAAACCGCATTCATTTGATCACGTGATTCTACACACCGAGTAGGGTCCCTGGCTGTTTTGCCTGATAGCATTACATTAGTCATTTGTCAGATTTTTAGTGCCATAGTACCAAGTCTAGTTTGTGAATATCAGGTTCATTTAGGCATGATGATCAAAAGCTAGTTATTGCCCTTTGTGGGAGGCGTTCATTTGTGTGTCAAAACAAGTGTAGATAGTATTTTGGTTTATGCGATATGCCTGGTTAATGTATGTACATTTGTCATTATTATTTTCAGAATAAGACGTAGTACATCACCTACCCTACCAACTCCATATGAGATTTATAATAAACTCTGGAAATGAAGTCATTGTGTTCACCTCTTTGATACTCTTCCATCTTAATAAATAGTAAGGTAAAAACCAAAGCCACACAGCTACGACGGCAGTGCCTAGCCACACACGGACATAGTACAAGCCATCCACATCCCCAAAAGGATGCTTCAAGCGAGCCTTATATGCTCACTTTGCAATGAAAGACACACTGTGAACTTTGAATTTTACTCTAGCTCAGCAAACTTGCAGCCTAATCCGGTGACCCTGGTTCAGATCTGAGTGGAGACACACATATGCCTGCCATATTCAGCAGAAAGCTGACTGGTAAATAGAGGCATATAGTAAACATAATCTCACACACATGTAGCAGACATTCATTTCTATATCAATATACTCAGTCCATACATGCCATATTTTCCTGAAGCATATGCAGGAGACTGGTGATGGAAATGCAGGAGATTTCGATGAAATGCAGATTTTCTTGCTCCAATTTTCAATTTCAATGAATATGCAGTTTTCACCTATTTTACTTATAGGACATTACCATGCATGCTTCATTAAGCTATTTAAATTAATATTTGTTATCATTTTCATCATGCAAACAAAAATGTCAAGGATCCAGTATTCCAAGAAATGCAGGAGATTTGGCATGTATGTCAGTCTAGAGAAAAACTTCATAAAAACAATACTGTATACATATATAATCTTATATACATGTACAAGGAAAAACGTTTTTTCTGTATCATATTTATTGTCAACAATATAAGTTAAGAATAAATATAAGAAGATACTTAAGTTACACCATGCACCAAACTCGTGTATCAAATCAACATGCACTCGTCTTAACAGACTGTATAAATAAATACATGTATTTTTTGTGTAAAAATTTGCGACTTTTAAATTTTAGGCATTTGGTGTAACAAAAGTTGTAATATGCTAGAAGAAATGTTAACAAATTTCACGAAATAAGTAAACTTTGCCAATATTTGCAGGTTGCTAACTGGGCTACTTATAAACATAATATTCATTGGAAAAAATTTGCTGTGAAAAATACTTATACATGATAGGTTTCCTCATAAACAAAGCAAAAATCATACATCATGCCTTGGTCCAACTGAGTTTTTTGCCTCGACAACGTACTCCCGATTTAAATAAATTAGTTTCGTGAGGCATCCAGAGCAGGGATTTCACACATTTTCCAATGATTACCCCGAAGCGTCCCCTAGATCACGAGGACCTTTTCCAAATGTCTGTTGATGCCCATTTATTAAATCGGAAGTACATCGCTGAGACAAAAAATTTCAGTGGGACCAAGGCACCACTGACATGCACTTTCACAGTTTAAAAGTGGATAGATTACTGTATTTATTAAATATGAATGCAAACATTCCTCTAATAAAGCCATGGTTACAAATACTGTAAAATCATTAATTTTCGTGGGGGATTAAATTTCATGGTTTTCGTGGTTCACCTTAAACCCCGAAATCAAATCCCATCAAACACTACTTTTGACCCTAGTACCCATTACCAGAAATGCAAAATCTACAAATTAAGGTCCCATGGAAATGGTCTTTTTTACCGAAACCACAAAATGTCTTCCTATCGAAATTTAATGATTTTACAGTAAATTAAGACTGATGCAAGCTTGACGATTCAGTAATTTCAAATTTTCAGTTTTTCCGTTTCTTTGGCAACTTTTTTATCACTTTCTTCTTCTTCTTCGCTTTCTTCTTCTTCACTTTCTTCTTCTTCACTGTCTTCATAATCTTCATCATCTTCTTCATAATCACCTGAAAATTTACAAGAAGTGAAATACCGGAGATTTTTTAAAAGATAGGGTATGGGACCTTTTTCTTTAAATTTTGGGATAATTGCTATTGGGTAACCCTTTTTGCTAATGGGGACTTTTTTTAAAGTAAACAGAAACTGCATGATTTTGAGGAATATTCCTTAAGCAAAAGGGGCCTGCTATTGAAATAGATATAGCTTTAAAAGCAATAAATCCCTAAATGTTCGAAAGGGGCATAATAAGTTGAAACCATAATAAATTGTCTAGAACCAAATTAGCCCTTCACAGTAAATAAAGTTGTATTTTTTATCAGGGATTTTAAATATACAGGGATTTTAAATATATAGGGATTTTAAATATACAGGGATTTTAAATATTCTATTTAAAGAGAAGATCCTGTTTTTATAAACAAGCATACCGTCGTATTTTACACCACCAAAGCCTGTAAACTTATATTCTTCTTGTCCGTAGTTATAAGAGTACTCGTCTTGGATGTCATCATTGTAAGAATAACCTGTAGCAGCTCCCTCATTCATCCCCTTCCTACCATAGTCATATCTACGTGCTGTAAATATATACAAAACCTGACATAGTCATATCTACGCGCTGTAAATATATACAAAACCTGACATAGTCATATCTACGTGCTGTAAATATATACAAAACCTGACATAGTCATATCTACGAGCTGTAAATATATACAAAACCAGAGGTAGTCATATCTACGTGCTGTAAATATATACAAAACCTGAGATAAAGTATAACTTTCATCAGAGAAAATTACCACAAAGCTTGGTACATGTATTTAAGGTACTGTGCTTCTTTCGCAAACAAAGCAGTGCGATATTCATTCAATGCTATGGGGGTAGAAATGTTTTAATGCAGCCAGTTAATCTTGAAAAGTAGGCGGTTGAATTAGTATCTAACTTATAGTAAGTAGCACAGAAGAAAATGTAAAAAAATAGCTGGCAAACATGTTCAAATATGAAAGTGATTTTTTCCGCCTTGCGCCCCTGTTGAAGGGGTTAGTAAAACCCTTGACACCAAAGAGATGTCAATTCACCCAAATCTATTGTCTGTTCTATTTTAATCATTTGTTTGACAATACTACCTGGCTCCACATGGAACTGAACCAGGATTGCAGGGTAACAATTCAAGCACACAAGTGTTCTACTATGGCATAATACCAAATCCTGACAGCCAGTCGCAAATTGGTCTTTGGTGCCATAAGAACATATCCTAACACCTTAACAAGGCATCAAACATGGTTTTATTGTTAAAATTTAGTTTATGGCATTTAAAATGACCATAACTTTGTCAATTCTTTGTATATTTTCACCAAATAACTTTTATTTTCCGGATTATTCCGAAATTGCAGGACCCCAGCACATTAACCACCACACGATGCCTGCTGTTTTTCAAGTTGGAGTATGGAGTTTGAGTAGCAGAATGAAAAATGTTTATAATCACCAGGCCTGGAGTACTGGAAGTAGGTCTATAGTAATCACTGGAAGTGGTATATAATACTTTATAACTTACCAGTCATACAGAGTTCCTTAGTTTCTCTCGTATCATGACCACATTTAGGACAAGGGTAGGCAACTCCACGGGCATACTTAAATCCTTTCCTCTTTACATGGTCGTCACAGAAACATATCTGAAAACAAATGTTTGTCAAGAGATGTTTGTCAAGAGATGTGTGTCAAGAAATGATTGTCAAGAAATGATTGTCAAGAGATGATTGTCAAAAGATGATTGTGTATGCCCACATGGCACCTCAAGATGTGCACACGGTCACCTAGACAGATATTAGGTTCTATATCTGTTAACGTTAAATGTACTAGGGGTTTAATCAAAGGTTTGCATGACTTGTACTAGTACAATGGATTGATTTACCATCAATAAACATGATTAAATTTGTCTACTTTATATTATATCCAAATTAATTTGAGACAATTCCTCAGGTTTTAACACTTAAAATTATAGGGGTTGGTGTGTACATCTCTAATAGTCAGAAATGGTTAAGATCACAGTGACATCAACCATTGACATCAAATTCAATAGCAGTCAATAACTGTTACAGGCCAACCTTATGTAAAGTTTGACAATCCTAGGGCAAAGCATTCTTGAGTAACTAATCAGAAACCATTTTGTGGTCTTCTACCGGCCGACATAATAAACTGCAAAGCCACTATAATAATATGTAAAACATTTTCCTTTGTCAACAATATATGTTATAAAACAATTATTATTTACTAAATTTTAGACATTTAAAAGTTTTTTTAGCAGTTTACAAGTCAGATTTTAAAATTCCGATTGTCATGAATTCCCCTAAAAAAATTCCCAATTTCAGGATTTTACTTGCAAAATATCCCAATTTCACTGGTCTGGTACCCGGAACTTTCCCAAAATGGCAAGAAAACACATACCTTGCATCGTAAACATGACCACTGTCCAAGCTTATTGCAGGATCCACCTAAATATATACAAACATTGCACCTTAGGGAAAGTGAAGAACATCAATGTTTTAATACTATAAGTTTAATGCCATATTATTTTTCATTTGATATTAAATATTACTGTTTCAAAACGTGTATTAGATCCCTATGATAAAATGAAGTCCTAGATATAAACGTTCAATACAAGTTAAGAAAAATGCTAATGTTTTGTCCTTGTCAGGATTTGGATACCGTGCAGAAATGTTGTCCTTGAGTATAGTTAGAGAAGTTCTACATTAATAAGGCACAGAATAACTTCTACACCCTTATTTAACCCTTTCAACAATCAGACTTACATTTATAAGAATCTGAATCTAACTGTTGACACATGGCTTGGTGTTCAAATTGATCATCTTCACATAGAAAGTTACCACAAAATGAACACTGAAAGAATCGCCCACCTGGAAAATATACAAACAATTGAGTTCTACAAGCAAGCCATTAAAAACTGTAATCACTTAGATATAGGTATAGCTTGGCAAATTTAACACGAGCCTGACCTTTTGATAAACATAATTCAACAGTCGATATATTGCCTATGTTTACAACACCGATAGTATGTTTTCATAATCGGTGAGTATTCACAAAGACACTCGAGATGTTATACAAACACAAATCTGATATACCGATATTGCCCGATTTGCTTGCTGAAATTGATATATCCAAAGCAAGAACCTTGTAATATATTCTTGCATAAAGGTCAGGGTCAGGTCAAAATAGTCAAGCTATAAGCCAAACAATGTAAACAATTGTAACAGAAACCAATTTTAATATTAAATCATAAAAAAAAATCATAAAAAAATTTCAATGGTTAACTAAATAACTTATATATTATTGCATTCAATATGATAACTTTAATTGTACTTGGCAGGATACATACAAAAAAATGATTCTGGAATCTTGGTTTTATAAACTTATTTAATCACATGACTTTCCTTGTATCAAGGTTAGTATAGCCAGTACGTATAAAGTTATACGTGCCACGTGTAGTATGACATATTGATTTTTTTCAATAAATCAATGCGTGTTTTGCGTTTTTAGTGTCATATGATAAAAAGAATCTATCACTCGTTGCCAATTGATATATCTATATTAAACTCGTTCAGGAAATATTATTAAGCTCGCCAGAGGCTCGCTTAATAAAATTTCCAAAACTCGTTTAATATAAATTTATATCAATTGACAACTCGTGATAAATCCTCTATATATAGATTTGCCGATACAAGAACTTAAGGCAGGATGCCCAAGCTCTTTCCTAATATACTCATTGGCTCTTTAGGAAATAATATGTCTGGAGCGTAGAACCGATACAGGCAAGACTACCACTGAATTTCCAAACCGTTGATCTGTAGTTGGGTGGGAAACACTGGAAAGGACTTCTGACATGTCAAGTGCCCGGCCGAGTTCAAACCAGGGAACTCCAGATTAGAAGTTTTAGAAGTTAAGAGACGCAATGACACAGCCACCGTTCCATTTTGTATAGTAAAATATCAAGTATTGATACAGATTGGGTTGTACCTCAGCATATTTTCTTGCTAATTTGGGACAGTACCAGGTACAAGTCACATTGGGAATTTTTGCGCGTAAAATATCGAAATTGGGAATTATCGTGGGAAGATACCTGAAATTGGAATTTTATAATAAATTGCTTAATAGACTTTTAAAGGTCTTTTACTTGCTTTTTTTACATATTGCATGATATATAATTATATTGTTGCAATGGAAACAAAATAAAGGCAAGTTCTTTATGTTTTTCTAATAATTGTTGTAGCTTCAATGTTAATTTTCTCCGTTTCGGGGAATTTTTTTTAATTTTTGTAAATTGGGAAAAATTATCATTATTCCTGATTGGGAAAGTACCTATTATGGGTACTTTACAAAGAAGGGGACAAAACGCTGTTACCTTGATCAGCGACACCACGGTTACACTCGCTACATTCTGCATCTATCAATGGACACGTACAGGCATGTGTAGTCAAACATTTCCTACCGTGACATACCCACGCTTCACAAAAATCACAGACAGCTCCCTGCAAATAACAACATACTCAATTACCCAGTGATTCACTTTGGAGCAAGTCCCGAGTCCCTGACTCACAAAATTGCCTGGGGACTCATTAAATTTTGAAAATACTTTATTTTTACATAGCATAGTGGGACTCATTGATTTTCTAAGTTCAATGGAAAAGGACTCATAGTTTTCAAAACCAAAATGGAACACTGATTACCAAATACCAATGTACACTTTAACATCACTTCATTAACAACCAAACTGATTACATATATCAGCTATCGAAATTAGCACTTGCCTGAAGGCCCTGGTGAGTAATATTTTGCCGATTTTCTGTCTGGGCAAGTAACTTTCTCCATAGAACTTAGAAGTACTTAGTTACTTTATGAAGATTACACGCCTGAATGGCAGGAAATATTCAAAAGCTAATTTCAATGACTGATTTATTATAATTATATGCTTCATTTGCTCTTAAAATGCTACAGTAATTGGCTTAATTGGAAAATCATATTTAAATATTTAACAAAAATTACAAGTGGAGTTATGATGACCATTTGATGAAACACACATTTTAAAGTCTAGGGCAAATAACATTAACAGTAAAATTCTTTTTTGTATGGTACACTTTTCTTAGTTAAATGGAAGTTTACAAATTGTCAAAATATGTAAAGCCTAATCCCTACTTACCACCATAGCCATACCAGTTACATATTGACCAGCATGCTTAATAACACAGTCCCCAGTCTTCATCATACATTTCTGTTTTCCTGAAAACATGCAAAATGTTACTGTAAAATCATAATTTTTTGTCGGAGATTAAATTTCATGGATTTTATGGTTCATCTTCAACCACGAAATAAATCCCATCAAACATTAATTTTGACCCTTGTTTTTATTACATGAAATGCAAAATTCACAAATTAACGTCCCACCAAAATGGTCTTTTTTACCAAAACCATGCCCCATCAAACTTAATGATATTGCAGTAGTACAATGTTGACATACCACATGGTATGCAACGTTATTTTCGACCGAGAAGGTAGAATGGCAGTAAAAATTTATCATTGAACAAAGATTTTAAATCAGCCATGTTTTATTTTTTGACTGATTATAACGAGACAGCAACAGTTGCAGTTAAGCCAGTTTAGAACAAAAAACTGTGACATTTTGTTAACACTTAAGTCAAGTTGGATGTATCAGAATCTTTCTACGTACCACATGCTCCACAAACTGGCAGTCTTTGTAGAGAATTACAAAAATAGCAAAACGCCCGATTCTTCTGTGACTTCCCACACTGTTCACAATCCTGCAACATAAAAAACATCTTAATGCAACACTTTATTACATTAACAAAGTAGAACATTATAAAAAAAACAAAAAAAACAATAATATTGATTTGGAACAATATAACACTTTGTTACAGGGGTGTCAAAATTTTTCAGATAAGAAGGCGAGTAGTAAAGAGTTGAAGAATAGCAGAATGGTCAGGGAGGTCACAGTGGCACTATTGATTGCTAGACTGTTCCCCTTTCTTCCTATCAATGGTAAAAGGTATATTTTTAAGTATTTATCTGAGACAGACATAATGTATTTGGTTAAATCCCAGTCTATATGAGATTATGACTGATGACCTATTTAAAGCTTCATGTAATCATTTGAAATAGGGGATTCAATGCTCAAAAAAAAACCCAAATGAGGGTTTTTTACCCCCAAAATTCTTGCTGCCACCTCCAGTTTTGATGCACTCTACTATATAACTGTTACTCAGGGGGTACGGAATTGTAAGAAGACCTGTGTTTGTACCCCAAATGAAAATGTCAGTTGGAACCCTGTGATCAATTGGTAGGGGATGACGATGATCATTCTGTTAAAAAGTTGACGCTAGTATAAATAGAAGACCATTTAGTTGTTGTGTACAGAACTAGTAGGGGGGGTCTTACTAAAAGCAGTCGAATGCCGTCGAAGGCCGTCGAATGCCGTCGAAGTAGAAAAAAATAGGTTTTGAGGCATATATGTGTTATATTAAGGTCTTATATGTATGTATATACATATTTGTCACTTATAAAAATCGAAAAAATCCAAGAAATATGTAAAATGAGATATTTATATACCAAAAACTAAAAACGACGAATCCACGGGAGAGAACTTCGGTTGGCTTAAACAGTCGTCGTATCTTGAGAAAAGCCGTCGAAGCGGGATTTTACCGTTTTAGCACTAATTAAGCGATGGATCGTTGTCATATATGTCTAGGTATATAATTTAGTAACTAATTAAAACCAAAAGAAATAAAATTGCATGTAAAATGATGACTTTATTCGCCAAAAACTATGCCACGCCGAATCCACGGGAGGGAACTTATGTTGGCTTAAACAGTCGTCGTATCTTGGGAAAAGCCGTCGAATCGGGATTTAACCGTTTTAACACAAATTAAACGATGTATCGTTGTCATACATGTCTAGGTATATGTTTAGCAACTAATTAAAACAAAAAGAAATAAAATTGTATGTAAAATGATGACTTTATTCACCAAAAACTATGCCACGCCGAATCCACGGGAGGGAACTTAGGTTGGCTTAAACAGTCGTCGTATCTTGGGAAAAGCCGTCGAATCGGGATTTTACCGTTTTAGCACAAATTAAACGATGTATCATTGTCATATATGCATAGGTATATGATTAAGTAACTAATTAAAATCGAAAAAAATAAAATTGTATGTAAAATGATGACTTTATTCACCAAAAGCTATGCCACGCCGAATCCACGGGAGGGAACTTCGGTTGTCTTAAACAAGAGTCGAATCTTGAGAAACCAAGTTAATGATGTGTTATTGTGTTTGTAATCGAGATGTGTATAAATAATCCAAACAATATGAATTATTACATGATGTGGTGATCTATGTTTTCTTGATACATATTTTTAAGGGGTGAATATGAAGATAAGAATTATCATTTAGCTGATTATTTGCAATATGTTCGTGTATGATATACGCTATGCATTAGATATGAAGAATCACAGATAATAATTATTTGTCTGTGGATAAATGTATGACATTATTGGTTTTGCAGTTGAAACATATTATATCTCATTTCAGGTCGAGATCCATAGAACAAGGAGATATAATCGACTCATCTATTGTGTGATGTCATATGTATACATAAAGTAAAAAAATACTCTGTAGACCAAATATAGCTGTACAAATGATGGTTTGTATGAATATGTGTGGTACTGCGTGTGAACAGCGTTTGGGATTGGCATTTAAGAAAATAATATATAACATATTTAGTGACTAGTCTGCTTAATAATGAGAATACACTAAATACGTAACCTCATTTTATATATTTAAGTATATAATGATGACCATACCAGCTTGCTAATTAAATGAAAAACTAATATAAAGCCCGATTACACGGAGCACGCGGCTCGTATGTGATTCATTTAGAATGTTGTATTATTTCAGATACCGAGGTCAAACCAAAAGACCATAAATACTACCATGAAGAAAAGAATTGACGGAGACAAGACGTTACTAACCAACATATTAAAAGTGTAGTCTGTTCAATGTAGCTTGTAAATTTGATATTATATATTTATGTGAAACATATTGTATGTTCTAATAAAGTGATAAACGATTGTCGGCAGATTCAAGGTTTTATATTGTGTAATCCATGGATGCATCTATAACACACTAGTTAGAATCATCCTCATACATCAGCGGTTAGTCAAGTTCTCGGCGGAGAATGAATACGCTGAAATGGAGATGAAACTGAAACAAGCATATTCAAATGAAATAAGATGTCATCTTGGGATATTATATTATTACTACTAACCAACATTCATACATATGATATTTATTTAAGTATGATTCATTTATTTATTTTATTATCAATCGTCAAATTTTCTATACAAGAAACATAAAATAATTATAATAAAATCACATTTATAAACTATGGGACCAACACTTTGTTTCTTCTGTCAAATCCTGTGTAAAACAATACCAAAGTGACCTGTATATTTCTCACCATCAAATAAATGACACTCTGTGTATAGAATTTTATTGCCCCGCGGTAATTAAAGCTGTCACTAGGACCTACTGCTGGGATTAGCATCCGGTTGATTAAAGATAGTGATCAATCGGAGATTACATAATTGTTACCACCATTTAGACCATGACAAACAAATAATGAGTGACATTTATACTGGATCAACAAAAGAAAGTGAAACTAATTATTTCTGAATTTTGACATTTTGCAGATGTATGTGTCTAGTTATAAGAATTATCAGTATTTTAAAACATTAAACGTTTTACAAATGGGTCGATGCACGTTAATGTTTAAAAAGTCCCTTCCCGGCAATGAAGATCTTTGCTTTGTTTTTTTTCTTCATGTGGGTGAAAATCAAAATAATGAAGCCATTCAGTAATTTCATGTTTATAGCTTACTGAAATAAGATACTAGGGTATTTAGTATTTCTAAATATGTGTTTCTATGTGGTAATTTGTTATGGAAAATTTTGTTGCATTTGGACAGCCCATTAAAAAGTTATGAAGAAAAACCCTTCAAAAAATGTCCCGTACACTTGGGACAATGCGTGACATTGAATGTGAAAGTGTATTTTCCACTTTGACTAACTTTGCAATCATCATTGACATTAACATGGGGTTTTCTTCATGGTCAAGTGCAATGTATTGGTCATTGATTTAGTAAAGGTTTGGGCAATATTAATAGATCATAATTTGTTCATGTTACTTTGAAATGGAAAGGGGTTGAATCTTAGTTTGCTCCAAAAATTGCCAATGGATACATTTGTTGACTCAGCAATGAAAAGTATTACTAAATAGACTAAATCTGGGTTATCTATTTGATAGGTACATATGTACACTTTAGGGTTTTCAACAGTTTTTACACATTATCAGCTTGGATGACGCATCATTTGCAAGTTTGATTACATGTACAAAATTGTCCCAAGTGTACAAAATAGCAAAAAGGATATTAATTTTCATTGTTCATGCCAAGTTTTGATTTATTTGCCCATTCTGACTAAGAAATGGTCCATACAAATTGGTACTAAAACAAATTTGACAAAGAAATGTCATTTGAGATTTTTACCGCCAATTATGGTGTTGTCCCAAGTGTACATGGTTTTTGAGAGTTTTGATAAACAGGTGTCAGTGCCAAGAAATATACATGATATATAATCCAGGTGCACTGCTGCATTGATAAAGGTGAAATACTCTTATTGAAATGTCCTTTTGGTTGTTTTTAGGGTAAACAAAGAAAATATGATGGATAATTTTGAAATTTGATTGTAAGAAAAAGATTAAATTCAGTTGCAATTTTTATTCATTAACTTAATTTCTAAACCATATGTATTAAGATGTTTTACTATTCTTACAGCTATAAAAAGTATTATTCTGTTTAGTAATATTGATTTTATAAGGATACAATCCAGCAGGTTTAAACTGTTACTATTTTTTGTACACTTGGGACAAAAAATAACATTTTACAAATCATAACAAGAATCATACTTATTTTTTTCACAGAAACATCTAGAGTAAAAATGACTTTCCCTCTGGTATCAGAGTTAAATTTTCATGCAAAAATAAGCATAAGAAGTCATAAAACATGGAGCAACATTCTGCTAACAAATGGACTGAAATACAACTAACACATGTGCTAATCAAAACGTTTACACATGGTAGCACATATAATGAAATACTGCTAACATATGGACCAATTAACTGCAAATACAGTATCTGATGCTTACACATGGAGCAATATAATAACTGGTAGCTCATGGACTGACTATCTGCTTTAGTGCTAACCCAAAGACTGACATTTTTCTAATACTTCAACTAATATATGGCTTATACATAGACTGGCATACTGCTAACACTAAGTCATGGATTTGTATACAATAACACATGGACTGGTACACATGGATCACCATATTTGCTGACACATGGAATGATACACTGCTTACACATGAACTGATGTACTGCTAACACATGAACTGATATACAGTACTGTTAATACATAAGCTGATATACTACTAACACATTTACTGATACACTGCTAACACATAATAGACTGATATACTGCTAACACCATGTAGTTCAGGAAGTTATACCCGGCCTGATGATATCACATGGCAGCCACTATCTGATATACCAGGACATTGAAGCCACCTTGTCTTGTTCCAGGAATGGGACTCAAGCTTCAATTCAATTTAAACTAACTTTATATGATATGGGACATAACATTACAAAGATACGGAGCTATAACAGTTAGTGCTCTATATTTATAGTGTCCCAAGTGTACAACCTATGATGTACAACTTTATTATGAATTAAATGAAAAACTTTGAAGCCATATGGTGATAGTGATTTTATAGAAGAAAAGGTTGTTATCTTGTTCTGAAGTTCTGTAATAAGCAATTGTTCTTTCATTTTAATATAATTCATGTTCAAACGATATCTCAATGTTATAATCATTATATGCAAATGATTTAGTTACAGAATTATCAAGATTCAAACTCATCTAAAAGACATTATTTCTTTTGTTCATCCTTAAAGATTTATTGTATAAGCATACAAGTGAAAAATATTGTTAGTAGTTTTTAAACATTGTTGATATAGTAAGCGCATATATTTTGTCCCAAGTGTACGGAACATATAAAAAATACTGTACTTAGGAAAATGGCCATATCTTTGTCAATTTTGAATATTTTGCTTTGAAATTTTGCATGCTTCATTCATATATCCTAAAGGCTTCAAAATTTAGACGTATTCTTCTATGAATGATACTTTAACAGACCTACCTAAACTTTACTAGGTACTTTAGTAAAAATGTTGACCCTCGGAAGTATAAAAAGTTCAATTTTAACATAATTTTAGGTATAACATTGGTTGTTCATTGTTTAAATGTTGTCAACACATGTCAAGTTTAATTTGATTGAACTTATAAAGTCTCTGACTAATTATGGTTTAATTGTTTTTGTATCAAAGTAAGGCACTTATTTGACAAAAAGTTCATTAAATTGTTCAAAACAAATCAGTCTGTATTTTTTTCTATTCTTTTAATCATCTTGCCCTTCTGGAATATTCAACTTCAACCATTTTCCTATCTAATTCAAATTATTACTTGCCCATAGAATGTATTCTAAATTTTACCCCTTATGTCACGCTTTGGCTTCATTATTTTGATTTTCACCCATGTCTGGCTGACATTGGTATCTGCAAAGACGTTCAAACACACACCTTTGGTATCTGAAAAGATTTAAATGAAACACAATAAATGTTTTATATATATAAGTAAACCTTTCAGATTCATAAACATCAATATATATTATCTTTCACACCTATTTGTAAACAAACAGATAAAATCACTGTATGAAAACGCATAGAAAAAGTGTTGTTAATATTTAGACGGTTTTCGACTTTTCTAATTCAATCTTATAACATATATGATGTTATTGTAAAAATATCGGAATCTCAAGGGTAAATTTGAAACCTTAGACGAAATTTTACCATATTATAGGCAAAGTACCCATGATTTAAGAAACAAAACACGAGGCTCATAATTTGGCTCTTTTGCATTCGGCGTGTCATAGTTTTTGATGAATTAAATCATCATTTTACATACAATTTTATTTCTTTTGGTTCAATTAGTTGCTAAACATATACCTAGACATGTGTGACAACGATACAGCGTTTAATTTGTGTTAAAACGGTTAAATCCCGATTCGACGGCTTTTCTCAAGATACGACGACTGTTTAGGCCAACCTAAGTTCCCTCCCGTGGATTCGACGTGGCATAGTTTTTGGTGAATAAAGTCATCATTTTACATGCAATTTTATTTATTTTGGTTTTAATTAGTTACTAAAATATATACCTAGACATATATGACAACGATCCATCGTTTAATTTGTGTTAAAATGGTTAAATCCCGATTCGACGGCTTTTCTCAAGATACGACTGTTGTTTAAGCCAACCGAAGTTCTCTCCCGTGGATTCGGCGTGGTATGGTTTTTAGTGAATTAAGTCACCATTTTACACAATGTTTGATATATTTTGGTTTTAATTAGTTAATAAAATATATATCTAGACTTATATGACAATATTATATCGTTTAATTTGTGTTAAAATGGTTAAGTCCCGCTTCGACGGCTTTTCTCAAGATACGACTCTTGTTTAAGCCAACCGAAGTTCTCTCCCGTGAATTGGTCGTCATATAGATTTTGTGGTATAAAGTCATCATTTTACATATATTTAAGGTATTTTGGTTTTAATTAGTTACACATCTGAACATATACATATAAATGACCCAAAACATAACCTTAACATGCCTCAAAACCTTTTTTTCCGACTTCGACGGCATTCGACGGCATTAGACGGCATTCGACTGCTTTTAGTAGCTCCGCTAGTAGGGGCAGTGATCAAGCCTTTAGCCAAGTTTAGGGGTGTGGCCTAATGTCAAGGCAAAGCCCAAAGTCAAACCCTGATTTCGACCAGATGGTAACACATTCATGTGATTGATCTAAACATGCTGATTACATACAGTTTTGATTGCAAAATAAACACACCAACAAAGCGATTTGATTCTTCAAATTTCGCATTCAGTTTGAGTCTTTCAACTTTCATGCAAAATTTAATACCATCCGAAATATTTTGTCCGAATACTATTTCACTTGGCTGAAACTTATGTGCTATAAAGACGTCAACGCAAGCGATCGTACCATCAAGAAGTTACACGGCCTTTCTACAATAGGTCTTTCATTTTTAGCGTTCCTAATTGACGCCTGTCTTTCCTTCTGCTTCTCCGCTTTCTTTCGCTGCCCTGTCTTCTTTTTCGGCATGATTGTTGCTTTAATCTTCCTTCGAAAGCCTAAAAGTGTTACGCCTGTAAAACTTCTATTACAAGTCATCACGCGCGCGCGAAACGCCTGTAAACTAATATTTCAAGTTATCACTTGCGCGCGTTACGCCAGTAGAACTTCTATTATACTTGATTCTCATCGACTCGACCCTTCTCATCGACTCGAGCCCCAATTGTTTTGGTCAAATAGGCACACATGCGTGACGCCTGAAAGACTCTATTCCCAGCAGGCACACAACGTTTAATCCACGTGGATTAAACGTTGAATAAACGTTGACAATCGTTGCAACCATTTTCAACGCGAGTACAACCTTATATCAACGAAAAAATGAATGGTTTCTTCTTCAACGTTGATAAAACGTTGAATAAACGTTGGCATTCGTCAGAAAGTTTCTTCTTAGCTTCAAAACAAGGATTATAAAGGATTATATCACCATACTGGATTCTTATCAGCTAAAAGTAAATAGCTCAACAGGAGATTGATAAATTGTGCGCTTAATACATGGACTTAACATCACCATAAATTTGCCAAAGAGATTAAATTGATTATTGCAGATCTTAGTGACATTTAACAACCTCCTTTAATGGTGAAGCCAGCAAAACTATTAACCAAGTGCTATACCTTATGTTCAACTAAAGATCAGAAAGGCCAGATTATAAATAACAGTTACTATAGAATTTGCCTTTTTGAAAGTTTTGGTTACTTTGTACAAGACCAAGACTCTGCTTGTACAGCCAGTGTTGCTATACAGACAGGAGTTTATGGTGGTAATTAACTAAATACCAGCAGAGTTCAAGAATCAACATTTAAACTAGGATATTACAACTGACCACAGCTGTAGAACAAGTGATTTTATATACAGTTCTATGAAACAGCCTCAGTGTTAGAATCGACAGAAATGTAAGTAAAACTATACATGTATATTGATTTTATTACTTTATATGCGCTTCATTATGTCATAATTTTTATCATATTTTTATGATCCATTGAAGCATATCGCTGGCTTAGAATAAGAAGGTCGTAACTACAAAATCAATATTTTGAGAAAACAAGAAAAACTGTCAGATAATCACTCTGTTCTATGATTTTCAGAATTATATCTTTCATTTTAGGTCTAATTTATTTACATCACAGACAGAAAATATACTACCTTTCAAAAATATACTGGTAATCTAAGTCATTTAGGGTGCTAAACTCATGAAAATAGCATTTCTGATACCACGCCACAAACCATCATGCCTTGAGAAATTGAAATGTCCTTGAATTTACGCACCAGTCAGTTGCAACCACAGCCCCCTACCCCAGGGATGGAGGTCAATAGACGGGGAAACGGTCATGTTATTACCTCCCAGCTTACCCTGCACTGACGGGAAATGTGGCAGATTCTTTGTCTGAACCACTACACCGGGAACAGTATTTAGTTCTCAGGGCCAGGGAAGTACCAGAGATTTTAGAAACAGCTGTCACCCACTTCAATTTCATACTTAAATAACATCGATAAATTGTGAACACAGTTAAATCCACCGTTCTTGTTATCCTGGGCACACGATTTCATAATGTTTTATTGATCAATGTATTTTCAGAAGCTGTTGATCAGTGTCATCTTAGTACTAAGTAAATGGGGGATCAAGAAGAAGAAGACAGGAACTAAAGAAGGCGAAATAGGCTGCCAAGGAGAGACGGGCTAGGAAGGAGGCGATAGACTTGGGCTGATAATGTCAATTGCTTGTTAACTTACATAGACAAGAAATAAAATAATAATTTTATATTTGTTTGAATTCGAATATTTATGTAAAGTTGGTAGTGATGAACCTCAGATGTATTCTAAAACATGCTGACTTGTTCATTTGACCAGGAAGTTTGGTACATATTAAGCTTTCCGTTTTTACTTATTTATTTAAGGTCGATTGGGAAACCAGTTTTCCTAACTTATATTAACCACTTTCGACACCTCATTGCTGATGTTATCCATCACCAAAAAGGTATACATACTGAGAGAAAAGATGCAAGTTTCCCTTTTATAGGGAATTTCTGGTACAATTTAAAGTTCATCTTTGGTATGACACGGCCACACATAGGATCGAACCAAGAACCTCACACACTCGAAGCAGACACTCTACCACTAAGCCATCGAGATTTTGTGATCACTTTTCAGAAGCATATTTTCTGGTATCATTTTAAATTGCATCTTTGGTATGACACGGCCACACATGGGATCGAACCCAGGACCTCATTACACACTCGAAGCAGACTCGTTACCACTATGCCATCACTTTTTGTCCGCTTTTCAAGTACAGAAATTCTGGCGGACAAAGTTTATGCAACCTTATTTCAACGTTGATGCAACCTTATTTCAACGTTAATGCAACCTTATTTCAACGTTAATGCAACCTTATTTCAACGTTGATGCAACCTTATTTCAACGTTAATGCAACCTGATTTCAACGTTAATGCAACCTTATTTCAACGTTGATGCAACCTTATTTCAACATTGATGCAACCTTATTTCAACGTTGATGCAACGTTATTTCAACGTTAATGCAACGTTGCATTTAGGTTGTATTAACGTTGAAGTTTCGTTGCAACATAGTGGTTGCAAATGAAACGCTTATACAACCTTATTTCAACGTTGCCCCGCAACGTTTTTTCAACGTTGTATAAACGTTGCTGTGCCTGCTGGGTTACAAGTTATCACGTACGGGCGTGACGCCTGTAAAACTTATATTACAAGTTATCACGTGCGGGCGTGACGCCTGTAAAACTTATATTACAAGTTATCACGTGCGCACGCGACAAATAACATGCTATCACATAGGTCTATATATTATATGCCCGTAAATAATAAAATATTACAGATGCCTTAGCTGTTGTTGTTGAAAATCTATTACGCTATATTGCCGTAGCGAAATGGTCTCTTTGTACGTCGATAATGCTCTCTTGCGCTCTTTCTTTCTGCTGTAGCTCTTGATAATTCGATTTAGCTTTGCAGTCTCTTGGTGTCTCAAACTCAGAAGGTTGTAGTTGTTGTTATGTACATACAGTCCGACTTCTAGACCAGTATTTATATAAGTTGATACCGAGTATCTAATTTGCCATTTGGCTCTAGATTATAATTGTATGTCTGTGAAAATGCATAGGCGGATCCAAGGGGGGGGGGGGGGCTGACCCGGCGTACGCTCCCTCTAAAATCGCCAAAGTTACGATTTTATTGGACTGAAATAGTCTAGTTATATGTAATTTGTCTTTAATTCTTTATGAAAAAGTATTAAAATGTGAAAATTTCGTGCTCGCTGCGCTCGCCAAATTAAATTTCATCTATAAAAGAAGGGGTGCATCCACAAAAAATGATGCTACAAGTAGGCCTATATGCTGGCTCACTCTGCAATGAATGAAACACTGTATACTTTTTTAAAAAGACTTAAATTAGTCTGGTTTTGTAATAAAGCATGCCCTATTTACTAGCCAAAAAGGTATCTCAGACCACCAGAATGCACCAGATTGATCCCTCGTTTAAAAAAATTCCCCGTCAGAGCATGCCTCCACGACCCCCTACTTTTGCAATTAGATTCTAAATATCATTAATTTTGTAAAGCGAGTTTTTGTAAAACTCTGATTCAGTGCAGATAACATACGTGAACATTTATATATTACTTTTTTACTGAAAAAAATAATTTAGCTAGTAACTACAATTTATGATAATGTACCAACACACGTTCTTTGCGAAAACGTATACACTCCATAAATATTTTTTATATTTACAAACACTCCAACCTCCTATATTACTTTTAGAGGTTATCAATTAGATATAAAGCCCTTAAGGGTTAACATAAACGTCTTCACATTAAGCATATATCTCAAAATCGGTCACTTGTGCAAACACTTCATTATGATTAATCTACTCACTGTTCTGTATTTAATAATAAAACGTGTCCTGTTTAACAACAAAAAAGGTATCTCAGAACGCCCAGAATGCATCAGATTGATCCATTGTTTAGAAAATTTTGCCTGGGGAGCATGCCCCCCGTTCCCCCCTACTTCAAATAATCAACTTCCAGTTTAATAACAAAACTGCCAGACAATCATAAACCCAGTTGTTATATAGATATAACCAAAATACGCTTCCATGATGTTAAAGACGCTCCTACGCCCATGCCGGACAATGCCCTGGACCCCAGCAAATTTCTTACGCCCCCCCTAACTGGAAATCCTGGATCCGCCCATGATATGTGCACGTGATATAAATCTATTAATCACATACACATGTAATAATTTACACATCATGGCATGTTCACATCTGTGTGTTATTTTATCAAAGCACCTTAATGTGCAAGTCAAAATAATGGGGGCGGCAGACTTCGTAGACTGAATAATAATTAACGACGAGTTGTAACTATATGCAACCATCACATATAAAGATTTGTGTAGGAAATATTTCATGTGTAATGTGCGCAAATTAACGATTTGGCAAATGCTCATAACATAATGATGGTAGCACTGGACAACTTAGTAAATGCACACACTAAACTGATTGGTACCAACAGAAGGCAGCTATGGCGTTCCATACTTACACGTAATCGTGCTTTCATTGGTGATAGTCCTTATTGTCTCTTTTTGGACTTCTTCTGTGGCCTTTTCCGGTCGAGTGTCCTTTTCAGAGATGGCCCTTGGCATTTCTTTAAACAATAATGCTATCTCATGCATGTATATTGCATTAAGTCTTACCTGCTATTGCCTTCCTCCTCCTTCATCAGTGGTAAGTCAAGTTCCCAATATGCTGGTTGGACGAGAATGGTATCTAGAATCATGAGATTAAACATTTTAAACTGAAATCATCTATCGTCAATGACAAAACTGCTATATAATTTTTAAAAAAACATAGCTTTTTCTATGAACTTCAGTTTGGACATCTTGACATTACAACGATTGCAATTGTTGGATATACAACAGTGGACGTACTATTCTAAAATCATTTGAAAAGAGTGCTTGCTAGTGGATAGAAGGGAATAAGAAGATATACTAAACTTCAATTGTCTTTAAAACAATTCTATGAATCCTTATGGAATTTGGCACACCTAAACATTTTATTTTTTTACAAATATTTTACACTAGTTTTTACGAACGTTCGTCTCAATCCTTCCCTTCCTTGTCCATTATTTTAAACTAGGTCAAGTCGTAGTTTTGCCTCTTTAGGTCGCATTAACGTTAGGTCATTGTCCTTGGTGTTTTAAACTAGGGTTGTTGTGCCTCATTTGATCGCCGTTTTTTGGCATGTGTTTGTGCTGTTGTGTCGCCGTGCAGCGGGCCTTGTGGAACTTGGTTGAGTCTTGCAATTACCGCTATTCTTTAATTTCGTGAAATTGGGTCATCCTGCATTTGTTCCGACGGAAACTAATTTTTTTATTGTTTCTTTTGGATCTTTTTTGGGCATTGCTCATGGTAACTGTGTTGTGATGTTACTGATTTCTGTGCTCGGCTGGTTGGGTTGAGTGCTACCTTCCCTGTCTGGTTTGCTCATACCTTTTTTAGACTGCCGCACGACACGTCTTCAACTGACTTAATTCTTATGTCTTAAGTCGCATTTTTGAATAAAATCTGGTTGTTGTGAAATCGACTTATATTTTTTACTTCACTTCTACAAAAACCTAAATTTATTTAGGTCTTTGACTTCTGGGTAAATATATGAATTAACTTCTTGCACATGTCACAGACATGTAATTATGTAGCCTACCCCTGTGCAGAAGTGAACTCAAATTTTCATATTTATCTTCAATTCTGGGTTCACATCTGAGTTAATTTAGAACTTGTAGGTGTGAACTCGACTTAGAATTTTTGATTTCACTTCTAAGTTTACATGATCTGAGTTAATTTCTTTCACATGTGAACTCAAATTGACTTATCTTCTCAACAAAGACCTTAAGTTCACGTAATTCATGTCTTTATTCTGAATGAACAGTTAGCCTAACAGTTTTAACAGTCCTGTCGTACTATATATACCTGTATATACTTGAAAAAAGGACCTTTAAAAAACTATAGTTTATATAGTCAAATGACTATATGGGTCTCTATACTTCATGAACTATAGACCCTTTCAATTAAGCGATAATCGTATGTACAGAGTTACCTCCCGTAAACCGGATGTGACGTCAAACGAGGGCTCTACAAATTAACGACACTATAAACGCAGTAGCGAAGAGATTATTTAATCGCTTTTTTCGTTAAGTGCATGCTTTGTAGCTGTTGTTTTTTTCAATAAAGATGTTTATAATGTACTAACAATGTATGTATAATATGTTACATGTTATGGATGTGGAGGAAACGTGTGATTTCTCGGATTTTTTTCTATCAACAATAGTCAATTATCGGGCGTTAATTTCGAAAAAGATCTGTAGTTGTATTAATGTTGTTTTGTAATTCGGTTGATTGTCATGCACATTTCGTATTTTAAATTGAGCGTTAGTGCTAAGATACAGTGTATATTTGTACTTTGATAAATGTATATTTTGCCGGGAATATAAAGCGCAAGTATTTTCACCTGGTTCTTTCAATACTACATCATTACCGCCATTAGACCTAGTTAACTCTGAATCATTGCTATGTCTCATTTCTTTTTACCAATACAATTCACAAGTTATGTGTTGTTTATTATGGATTGTAATAAAACAAAGACCTAAGTATTTAGGCCTTTGAATAAAACTACACGTATATTAGAGCCACAACGATTTATTGGAATGTCCTATCTGGTTACATACGCGCCATTTCGGGCAAATTCGGCTTAAAAAGCTGTATAAATGACGATTATGATATCAGTTGACTGTTATAAATTCATTTTAAAAATACATTATTTATATAGAACTGCTCTTCAAACTAACATCACAATTAACAATGTTTTGTTTTAAATATAAGAATTGTAAATCTGTAAATTCACAAAAAGTGACCTGAACTGCAATTCGAGTGATGGGAAATACCACGGAGGTATATAAATAAATGGAGGTGAATGTTGATGAACTTCCCGATTATCCTCGCCTCGGGAGATCGAATCGTCGCCATTTTGTAATTTCTTAACGAAGCGGCCTGAAACATCGTTTTTACAAGTTAACACGTATTTACTAATTATATTTTGAGTTTTATTTTTAACAGAACATATTTGAGTAATTATTAAAGTTAAACCCGCACGAATTAGTCATGGTTAACGCGTCAAAACCAAAATAAAGTGCATTTTAAATTTCTTGATAAATCGGCCCGCCGCGAACAGAATTAAATGGCGGCAATTAGAATTTGTCATAATGTTGCAGTGCAAACTGTGAAGTGCTGGATGCAGTATTTAAATCAATTACCTGCTACATTTGTTCCTAATACATGTATCTTGGTCAGGGATGTGTTAATTTGTTTATTTTCGCTTGTTACTGTTCACAATTAATTGTAAAAAATAGAGTCGATGAAAATCGTTAATGGCGGCCGAAACCCTCAAAGTGAAGAGGTGATAAAATTTAAACGCATCTAGTGATGTTGAATGTGCATAATTTAGATTAATTACCCGCTGTATGTGTACTTAATAGATATATATTTGCAATGGATATGTTTTCTGTTCATTTTCTCAAGGTATCGTTCATTTTTAATGGTGAAATAAACAGTGTCCAAATTGACTCAAATAAGAGCATAATGGCATCCAATAAGGACAAATTGGTGTCAAATATTCCTTGATATAGAAATCTAGCTTTCTCTGGGATCAACCTCCATAAAGCAACAACCTGCTTCAAGCAATATTATCTAATATATAGACGAGAGTGTACAAGAAACGAAAGTTTTCTCATGCAAAACAGGTATTGCTCTAGAAATGTTGCAATGTAACTTTACATATTGATGGTTTACAATCCGAAATGAATGAACCAGCACTTGGCAATAAAATGGTTTTTATTCATAAACAATACTTACACACACTATCACCATGAGAGAGAACTTCAGAGGATAGCAGTTTTATATATTTTAGTAGTCACGTGACCCCTGGGTTTCAAATACAGATATTACACACCTTCCTATTTTCGATAATTATATTATTTCATAAACCCTGTATGTACATAATACACTTGCACGCAACGAGTTAGTTATGTAACATTATTGTGTTTGTAATTCACAATATTGCATCTTTTCATCTCATGTGCATTCACCATAGCAATCATAAATGCATGATCTTCTGTATCTGATCTAATAAGTTTTCATAGTGTTTAATTGGCACAGCATGTGTTTATTGATTAATATCAAACAAATATTACAATAAGCTACTGATCACAATCATAGCTACTGTATAAATGTGACAGATGGTGAGAGCATATACTGATTGGTTGTATATTAGTTTTTACTGGAACCCCACTGTGTAAACTGTTTGGGTTTAAACACCTATCAAATTCAATGTCAAGAATTAAGTACATGTAAACTCTTAATTAAATTCGTTCATATTGTTTTTTTTTACTAATGGTCCACGTGAAAAGATCGGCATTTTTTAAAAAGAACGCGTGGAGTTATTATCGCATAATTAAAATTATGGACGATTAAATTTAAATTAAGTTGTTAATTGCCTTAACAATTTGTACTGATCAATAGCTAATTATCATACAACACAGGGCTATCAATTAACGATTAACGTTCCAGAGGTACCAAACACAAGACAGTACTTAACACCTTTGCCAAATACCCCGGCACCTATAGGCGGGCCTATTAATGAATTTATTAAGCGCGGATACAGCCCTGGTAGATAATTTAATTGCTTGGAAGTAAACAAAAAAAATGAAACAACAGAGAGAGGCTAGGCAGAATTAAACATTATTTATGACGAGCATATCATCGTATATATCTTAGATCTATCTGCAAAAATATGTTGGAAAAGAAAAAACGTAACTAGATCTATATTTATTTCGGCCAAAATTTCGGAAAGGTTTCATAAAAAGAATCATTTCAATAATCTATTATTAATCACCGCGCAATAAATAAACGCACGTAATAAAACACGTAGATCTACACATTAAATTAGCGATCGCATAAAAAGCTGTATAATGCCGTGAAAATCCTTTTCGCTCTTTTTATCTTTCCGCTTATTAGTGATTACGCTCATTAAATTCCTTGCGCCCCGTTGAGCATACTCTTATCAGTTTATAAGCAGACGATATTTTCTACGGCGAGGATAATCTAATCTCGTCAGTGTACTGTATAGGGAGTTTCAAATCCTTATATGTATTTAAATCCTTGGAAATACATATAACAAATTAAAGTGAGACAGCTAAAACCCTAATGCATAAATAAAATCTTGTCAGATGATAAGGTGCTAAAACCCTAACGCATAAATAAATTCTAGGTGCTGTATAATTATATAATGGTTTACAATAAACAGCATAGATCCCCTAATATCAAGATAAGCCACCAAGAACATACTCTAAATTAGTTTCACAGCAGGGTACTAATATACAACCAATCAGTACTATGTTGTCACCATCTGTCATCTTAATATACATGTACAGTATATTGATCAGTGTTTTACCTTAAATGATTGACATTGATTGACACTTTTAAATCAACGTTTGGGTTACTTTTATAAAAAAAGTATAAATTATGTTTATCCAAACCACGGAGGTCTCTCTAATTCCGTGTCCGAACAAAAGTGTAAATTAATGGACATGCACCTGTATGACTTGTGCTACAATGCTCATTTTGATGTTTCAAATATATTTCATTGCAATATTTTTACACGTAGACACCATTTAAAATAAATAAAGCACTTTTCTCATTTACTTGTATATGAATTTCAAATGAACAAAGGTTTCATGATGGAAGAGTAAGATTTGAAACAGACTACATTGTATTGCCAAACAATTGAGTTTTACCTTCATACAACAAAATTTTACATAGAATTGATTCTGATTTTAAGTTATTCGTCGTGTGAACTTTTCCGGTGATTCCTTACTTTCTTTGATAATGATTGCAGTAAACAACACATCAATGTACTCGTGTTAACACTAAACAAGTCAGCACATGCGGACATGTAAAATCATTCCGCCCGGATTTTAATACAAACTATATCTAGAAAGAAATTTCCTCCTGTGTAAATTAACGTTTTAATTTCTGGCTGGATAGTCGTACTTTTGAAATGATATAGCTAATATTCTATACTTTTATGATGTGTGATGAATTATTAAAATACACAATTTCTTTATGCTAGTATAAAATATAAGTCAGGTTTCAATGAGTGGATTGTGCGCGCGTGATGCATGGTATTTAGGTTCGAAAAGCATGGCTCTCCTTTTAAAACTTTAATAATATCTTTTAATAATATAATTGTTGGAAAGCTTAGTCTACACAGTTCTTAAAACTGCAAATAATAAACATTTTGAGCAAGTTAAATGCCAATTGTTGAGTATTGAATTCAGTTCTTTATTTTTACATTTTCTCGCCCTTGAAATTTTTGTTCCGAAAACATGGCTTTTTATGTTTTATTATTGAAAATACATTAACAAAAGTTACATTATTAAAAAGTCTATACGATCTTGTTTTCGTAAGTGTTCATCTTTTAAAAATCGACAGAGTAAAACGAGATTTACAGCGGTTTAAAGTTGACACATTTTTTATTTCCTTTACATGCTAACGGTAATCGGCTCGTGTATTCGCTTTGAGCCCTCGTTTGACGTCATCAAAGGGAGACAATTTAATTACGGTCTTAATTGAAAGGGTGTATAGTATATAACTTAGTGATCTAGGGGAGGTAATCCAGTTTAACTCCAATGACATATTCATTTTAGGCTTCTGAAGTTACACACATCACAAATTTTGATCCGATGACGCATGCGCACTGTCATAACTTAAAATGAGCCGGAAGAGAGTCTGTGCTGAATTTTAATTTTGTAAACATTAGCAATTTTTGCAAGTTATTTGGGATTTAACGATGTAAAATGGGTCTAGAACCTTTGGAATTTTCGGACTGTCTGACTGACAGTCCTGTTTTTCGCACCAAACTTCACGAGCACGAGAAAGAATTGGAAAGGACAAGCAAGGCTATAAAAACTCTGATAAATGATGGGAAAGAATTGCTTAGTGCATCAAAACGTAAGATTTTTCATTTAGCGTTAAAAATAATGATTAATGTTTTACTTGATGTTGGTTCATTCAATATTATCTGCAAACTTTTCATATAACAATGTCTCAAATGGGTTGCATGAACTTGCATCACTGCACGGTTGACCGCATCATTCATTCATTGATGGCTGAGTGCGGCCCCCCTGAGTAACCTTCTCGGGCCAAGGCGGGGGAGGGTTACTAGGTTAGGGGAAGGCTCAGTTAATTTTTTGGGATAAAGCTCTGGACAGGGTGAATTAGACACACTGAGTAAGTTACGATCAACCAAGATGGGGGGGGGGGGGGGGCTCTGCGGTGATGCGAAAATAGACAGACCAAGTCCATGTAGCTCAGGCAATTGACTGCATCAAGTAGACTAGTCTAGTATAGAGGGTGGGATTTATTAACATCTGAACTAACACGGCGTCAGCCACACGCAAGGGGCACAAGAAGAGTTTGAAGACACTCCACAGCCATGTCCCGGAATCAGTAGAACTAGATCATGCAAGGTACAGGTTTCAGAATCCACTTGAGCGAGGATATGTCTTGGTAAACTCAGACCAAGTAGAACTGGGTAAAAGCAAGTAATTTCTCTGGCGCAATTGACATAGCTGCACAAAAGAAGTAAAAATAAGCATGTAGCAATAGCACTTTTTGCTACCAGTCCTCAACCATGGTTCAGCAGCTTGGCACTCTTGTTACATATAAATGATAACATCAATTTACATGACAGACAGATGACATTGGTGAACTTAATAAGCTGCTATTGTAATTTTAAGAGAAAAAGTATCTACCCAGTGCAGGACTCGAACCCACAACCCCCTGCTTGCAAGTCAGGTGCTCTACCAATCCTTCTATCTGAGAGCAGGGGTGGGGAATTTCTCAAACTTTGCACTTGCCCATGTGCAAGTCGGACTGAAAAATCCACTTGCACAAAGACTAAATCTACTTGCCCAGGAAAACACCAAAAGCTACAAAATTTCAGTTCCATTGATTTATTTATTTTGTCAAGCATCAAAGTACTGTGTACCTAATATATCAGAGAGCTCTACAGATAAGGTTTTCGTCAATTGGGTATTTTACGCCCCAGTTTCAATTTTGATTGGGTTTTGACAAATTTTATTTGGGTATTTAATCAAACTCATTGGGTAAATGATCTTTTATGTACTGTTTTACACTACATGTATACCATCCTTTTCTTTTTGAGTTTTTCAGATTTTCATTGCTTTTTCTTACTCCCTACTTT
Source organism: Spisula subtruncata (assembly GCA_963678985.1). Classification (NCBI taxonomy): domain Eukaryota; kingdom Metazoa; phylum Mollusca; class Bivalvia; order Venerida; family Mactridae; genus Spisula; species Spisula subtruncata. The sequence goes on along the minus strand of OY787665.1, from coordinate 1,570,175 downwards.
CAAAATCTATTGGGTTTTTAGAAAATTAATTGGGTAATTACCCCAATACGCAGCTTATCTGTAGCTCTGTATATATTATAAAAACATTCTATGATATCAAAATTGAGTTTTTTTTTAGATTTAGAGTTTGTAGTGAAAATAGGGCATTTATTATTATTTTCTCATGGTAAGTAGGCACTTGTCTATGTGCAATCTGAATGGTAAATTCCATCTGCCCAAAGGCAAAAATCAATGCCCAAGTTGGGAAAGTCGGAAAAAGGAATTCCACACCCCTGGAGAGTAAATATGTGTTGTGGTGCCAGGCCCAGAGAAAAATATCTTTATTAAGTTCGCCGTTGAAGGTTCAACTACTGCATAAGGTTTGTCTGTGGGTTTGTGCAACCAATCATGCTTGCATGGCCCTACCAGGATACTAACTTTTGCCAGAACAGCTCACTCCTCATCCAAGTGCAGTAAATGGTGGAACCAGGAACCTGGATAGTTCCAATTTGAAGGGCAGGTTGAATGATGAAAGCTCCAGTCTCTAAGTTTGCCATGACAGGAAACTCAGCTGCAGATGCTGGCAATTGATTTCATGTTGATGTAGTCAATGAAAAAAGTAATGTCTATTACAGTGTACTGTAAAACCATTTAATTTTAATGGTACAAATTTTTTTGGTTTCGGTAAAAAAGACAAGTTTGATGGGACGTTAATTCGTGGATTTGCATTTCAGGTAGTAAATATATGGTCAAAATTATTGTTCGATGGGATTTGATTTCATGGTTGAAGGTGAACCACGACATCCACGAAATTAATGTCCCACAAAAAGTATTGATTTTACAGTACTTGAAACTTTTGAAAGTGTGATGTACCGTTAATCTGTGCTTCCTTTGAGTTTGTGCGAGGGATACCTGGAGAAACTTAGATGGAATCATTTACGTGTACACTACAGGGGTCCGGAAATCCTGATTTTTTTTCACTTGCCCATGGGAAAGTGCTGAAGAATACACTGGCCCAAAGACTAAATCTACTTGCCCAGGAAAACACATAAAGCAACAAAAATTAAATTTTAATAATTTATCTTGAAAGGCTTGAAAGTAGCCTACTGTGTACCTGATTTTAAATCATTTTCTATCAGATTTTAGGGATTTACTTTGGTGTTTGGGTAAAATAGGACACTTTTCATGATCATTTTGCACTTGCCCATGTGCAAGCTGGATGGAAAAATCCACTTGCCCGCAGATCAAAAAACCCAAGTCGGACACTGGAATTCCACACTCCTGATGTATATCCACAAGATCACACACTACCAGTAACTTTGTATAGAGTATTAGCTGCAACTTCTCACTTCAAGTCTGTAAGTTACTTAAGTCTCCAAAATTAGGATTTGAAACTACTATAATAAAAAATAATCTTTTAAAGTTGTATAAAAATTGGCATGAATTGATAGTGGTGTGGAAATCCTCAAATTTTTCACTTGCCCATGGGCATGTTGGACTTAAAAATCAACTTGCCCACTGGTCAAAAAGTCCAAGTCGGGCAAGTCGGACACAGGAATTCAGCCATATAAAAACCTTTATCAATTTTATTTTGCATTACTGGTATATTTTCAGATTTAGCCAAGGCTCAGAGACAGTTCTCTTCAAGTTTAAAAGACTTCAACTTTGAATGTATCGGTCAACAACAAACTGATGATGAAATACTTATCTGTAAGTACATGTACTGCATTGTCATACATCAAGTAAAAAAATATTTCATCACTAGGGTACTGTTTTATCAACGTACTTACGGATATCCTAAATTTGCGTTCAAATTTAAATTCTGTAAAATTCTTTAACAACTTCAAATTGGGCACATATTTTGTTTGTACGAGTTCATTAACTGGATCTTTATTATTATAACAGCTCCTTTTATCACATTTTATAGTTCTAAAACTAAAAAGTATTATAAAGAATTTAAATTTAATCTTAAGTTTAAGATTTCCGTAAATGCTTTGATAAAACAGTACGTAGGATCTTTGTAAATATTAATCATGATTGATCTAGATCGAAATTACATAATGTAAGTGTTCGTTGTTTTCTCATCACCTGTCCAAAACAACACTCGTGATTTCTTTGTGTATTTAAAAATACTGTATAAAAATCACAAAATTGAGAGTAAATGTCAGCGTTAGGTTGTGTGTTTGACAGAATACTCCCCTTAAAACGTAACCATAAACAATAGCAGTATTGATCAAATGATATAGGTAACATTAATTTTGCATTTTGAAATTGACGTGAAAATTTGAAATTGACGAGGAAAAGTGGTGTTGCCATTCATTGTCCCTTTTATGTTTCTTGTTGTGTGTTTGAACTGTTTGGTGGTTAAATTGAATTTTAGTGTTCAGTCTTGTCCTAAACTGAATTAAGTGATTTAATTGTCGGATTGTAGTTGTTTTATGGGATGTTAGTGTTACAGCAACACTGTCACACTGTCCCTGGGAAATCAAGTGGTTTAACTGTTGTGTATTTAATTGGTGTTACGTTTGTAACGTTTGAACAGTGGGATGTTTTACTTAGTTGGTGTTAGTCATTTTATCTTGATCGATGTTGTGGTTTGATAATGAAAGGTCAAGGTCGTTGTACTTGTATTATAAATCTGTGTTGTAAAATACTAAATAAAATACTAATGGTGGTAGTGACACATGTGACAATCACATGTAATGTCCAAGTTTAACAGTCATCATTGTATATATGTACAATCCATTCACAGTTAATTGATAACGGTTGTAAACCTTAGATTGTCTGTCATGTAAACTATGTTTATCTAGGTTTAACTGGGTATACATTAGTTAACTGTAGTCCCTGCTCTTCTTTTAAATGGGATAGTTCCCTGATTACTTACTTATTAAATCGACAGTAGGAATGTATCATGTTAGAATACATATTTATGTACAAGTGCACTGTGATTAAGATGTGTGAATTTGTTGAAATTCAGACATGATCGGTTTAAACCCATTTGAAATTGATGTTGATGGATAGATGGCAAATAATTGCCAATTCAGCACTTAATAATAATAAAACAACATTTGAGCTATCTATCTAGGTATTGAATACAGCATTTAAACAATATATACTATAATAAGATTACTGTATGTTTTGGATTCCAACAATTTATCCAAAACATCTACTGTACATGTACTTCACTATTATAAAGAAAAGTAGACCCTTAATCCACTTTTAGTCAGATTTATTGAGCTGTAAAGTATCATACATTTTTAATATCATGTTAATGAAACATTTCCTTGTTTATAATAACAATTATTTTGTCCACTTTCTGTTGTAAAAAACTGATAAAACAAAGTTAGTTTTAGTTGATAAGATTTTTATTAGGTACAAAACATGTCAAGTTGCATTTAAAATGACTGGGGCAAAAATTTTGTAAGGTTTTATCGTCAGTTTGTTTTCAACATGACTACATGTCGCTGCATAAATTACTATTGTTATGTGAAGTTATGAAACTATTGTCTCATTTAAAAGTTACCAGTATAATTAAAGTGTCTACTTGTTGTTTATAAAATTGTGTCCATTACCTCGGAGTTCCCATAGAAACCGCAAAGTTATCATAAACTCATTTTATTAGGTGATTTCAGGAAAATTTCAAGTTTTCGACTGTTATAAAATAAGATGTTTTATAAATTCCGTTTTGATAAACTCCCTTGATATTAAGTTCAATTAATTGATTACTAAACTTTTGATATTTAATTTTGTTATATGTACTGTTCATGTAATTAATAAAAAGGTATGAGGAAATCAGACAGGGAAGGTTACATTAGGTAACACTCAAAGTGAACCTAACCAGCCCAGCACAGAATTACCACAACACAACTACACTGAGCAAAGCCGACACATAAGCCAAAGAAACAATTACCGGGGTAAAGACCATCATGAAAGTGGAAAATTTATGGCATATATTTATCTACCACTGATCAGTAATCTGGGTGGGGGAGTTTACATATGAAATGAAAGCTTGTTATAGCTTGGCTATTTTGACGTGAGCCTGACCTTTATGCAAGAATATATTACAATGTTCTTGCTTTGAATATATAAATTTCCACAATTTGTGTTTGTATTACATCTCGAGCATCTTCTTCTTTGTGATACTCCCCAATTATGAAAACATACAATCGTTGGTGCATTATTAAAATAGACAATATATCAACTGTTAAAGTATGCTAATCAATAGGTCAGGCTTGTGTCAAATTAGCCAAGCTATACAGTACAAATGTACAATCATGATATTGATGAACAATATGGATGCATTCAAAGATTATCTTGTTGATAAACGTATTTCAAGAGCATGCAGTATCTATAATTACCCTCAAGTTTCCCTTAACGATGTCAGATGGTTTTACCATCAAATTCACATCAGTTTTGTGTGCATTTTATTGTTTTCAAGTACTTGCAAATTTTTTATATATGTATAATATTTATGCTGTTTTTCTGCAACTTTGGCACAATGCATTTGTGTCAGTTAAATATATACTTTGGAAATTTCAGTTGTCTAAATGTAGATGTCTAGAATGATGAATTTTCAGGGATCAAAACATAAATGTAGATGGTCAAATTAAAGGGACTGCCCCACCTTTAGGTGACATATTGTGTGTTCAAATCATGCATGATATTTACAGTGGCTTAAATTGATTATTTGAAATAATAAATTTATCATAAATTAACAATAATTTTAGCTGTGAAGCAGAGAACCTTTAAGGGACAATTTAAGGTTCAGTATCAGTAGTACTGTACCATCAGGCTGCTTGCATCCATCACCACACGGTGAAGTGCCTTATCTCTGTGTTAGGTATTGTTATTCGTCTTCTAAGACTATTCTCTCTAGACAGCATAGCCTACAAACAGATATTTCATTGTTGGATTGGTTTATCTCTAGCATTCTGTCGGCCTACATTTGCAGGGGTGTCAATTTTCCTGATCAATCCGGAATTCCGGATTTACATGTCCTGAAAGAGTCATGATTTCTGACCAAAATAAAAGTTATTTCATGAAAATATCTTGAGAAAAAGCAAGGTTATGGTCAATTTAACTTGTGTTTAAGGAATTACTTTTAAACTATAAGAATTAGTTCAAATATGGAAATACTGTTTTTGAAGGCCTCTTGTTTGTCAAAAATGGTAGACCACAAAAAAGTCATATGGTTTTCCTGATTTTAAATTTGGCTCTGTTGACAACTTGATGATTTGCCTGATTTCTGTTACATCTTTTATCAGAAGCTCCATAATCTAAATAATGTTCTTTTAATTTGTTTACTGAAATATGTCTAGCTTTTATGTGGAAACAGCTTGTAATAGTTGGCATATCATGGTTTGAAAAACTTGAAATAATTGTTAGTTTAGCTAGACCCTCTTGGATAAATGGTTGATGCATTAATATTGTCCCACCAGATTAAACTGAGACTCCTTGCATTATTATTGAATTTGTTCAAGACCGGAAAATTCAGAAGTTTTAAACCATATATACTTACAATTATACATGACATGTTCGTGAATGTCAGTTTATTCTTGTCAAGCTATATTTTGCTAGACCAGTTGTACCAGTATTTGTTGTTAGTCTGTATAATGACAATTTGGCTTGTTTTGTAAACAGGAAGTTAATTCCATTTTAAACTATGAAATAAGTGTAATGTTTCTTGTACAGTTAATAGTACTGGTAGTACTATTAGTGTAACTTTTATTGTAATTGAAGTTGCTTATTGTATGTTAAAATTGGTTGCTTTTCTTAAGTTAGACTATTAATGACTTAATCTTATAATGGCTGATCAGCCAGGCCCCAATCTCCCGAAACATCTCAAATAGAAATCTCATCTCATTTTGAGATTTTGCAAAAATCAAAGTATGCATAAAATTTGAGATTAATCTTAAGTTCAAACTCTTTATTATTTGCTCTAACAAATTCAGAATAATGTTTTCTGTTGTGTTATGACAATTTTGAATCCAGTCTCCTGTGGACATTAACTTTTTTTTAAAGACACATTGTAATATTTGAGATGAGTTTTAACTCAGATTGAGATGAGATTTAACTCAGATTGAGATGAGATTTAACTCAGATTGAGATGTGATTTAACTCAGATTGAGATGAGATTTAACTCAGATTGAGATGAAATTTAACTCAGATTGAGATTTTTGGTGAGATTGGGTCCAGAACCACACTCCTGACATAATTGGATTCATACTGGCAAATTTGCCATTGTAAATTTTTAGATCTGATGCTTGTTTGGTGAAGGCAAGAATTTCATACTCAGACATCAAATAATTCCTTACAATGTGTGCAGATGAATTCTGAAGCTTCATTGACAATTTACCAAGAATTCGGTGCTGCATTTTAACCAATAAATGATGTGGAATGATATGGCAGTATTTCTATCAATCCAGCCAATACTAAATGTAAACAATTTGAGTCTGTTTGAAAACTGTTTTTGTTGATTTGGCATTCACTTCAATTTGCAGGAATCTGCATGTATATACTGTAAAATCATTTAATTTTGTTGGGACAAAATTTCGTGGTTTTGGTAAAAAAGACAATTTCGTTGGGATTTGAATTCGTGGATTTTGCATTTCAGATAATAAAACAAGGGTCAAAATCAATGTTCGTTGGGATTTAAGTTCGCGGTTGAGGTGAACCACGAAATCCACGAAATTAAATCCCCCACGAAAATTAATGATTTTACAGTATATAAATGCCGTATTTATCTAGCCTCTTTGTTTTTTAGTCTACGAAATCCATTAAATTTAATCCCACGCAGATATTAATGAATTTACAGTACTGTAGAATGTAGTATTATAGCAGTCATGCTATGACTGCGAGTCTATGAGTGACTCATACAGTCATAAGGATGCTTATACCTGTTCCCTGATCAGTGATGTGTGACATAATAATGTTACCTAGTCTACATAGTACATTGACAGACCAGTCTGATTAGAGACTGACCAAAGAGTGACCACTGACATACCACAAAGACTAATTATGATTAGGGTGTATGTCTGGAATGTTTGTATTAGTTCGGGTCTTATATGAAATATTAAGATAAATTCACATTGTTATCTTTTCACAGTAAATTATAAAGTACTTGGCACAATTTGGCAAGGGGAACCTATCTCGTGTTATCTCTATGGTACATACCCCGAGACCAGGGTATACTTGATATCGCCCGTACCTGGCGTCTTGTCATCATCTGATGTTTACAAGGGATGCTATCTGATTAAGTCACTCATATAATTGCCATTCGAATCAGCTGTGAGTCAACAGATCTGTCAACAATTGTCAACAATTATTTTTCATTTATTCAGTCATATCAATCTGTCGGTCAGTCAGTCTCTCCGTCGGTCAGTCAGTCAGTCAGTCTCTCCGTCAGTCGCTCGCTCGGTCAGTCAGTAAGACTACAACAATGGTTAGTACATGTAACTTGGTTATATAATGAACGATACTAAATATGTTACTGTTAGTTATATTAACAACATTATAATTTGAGATATAAAAATAATAAAATGCTGAGCATAGCCTTTATTTGCTTTATTTCTACTGAAATATGGCAGGCATATATTTGCGCCTCCACCTGGATTTGAACCCGGGTTGCCAGATTAGACAGCAAGCATACTAACCACTGAGCTACATATATGCAAGTATTGAGATTAAATGGTTTAGATATTTTTTAGGATAATTTAATGTAATGGAGCCAGCTAGGTTCATCAACTAGGTTATCAGAAATATGTCAGATTTATATATAACATGAGGGTTGATTTCTTAAATGTTGTAAATCACAAAATTTAAGGAACAAGATACAACAGTTTTGCGTTAATTGAACAACCCTCGATTTATCTTTTATTCTTAATCCCAAGGAAGATAAGATGACCGGATTTAGATTTTAACGAAGTCACAATGTTTTCCAAACATCCTCTCTCTCCCTAGGTATCCCTGGGCATGCATTATGATAAACATCTAACCTTGTCTCGAGCTGTATCAGATTGTTATGATCTCTGAAATGTGGAGAAAAACTGTATGATTTATTAGGGTTGAAAAAACTTGGTTACTTTTTAAAAAATATTTTTTACAATGCAAAATTAATGAAAATTAATGAAAATAAATGTTGGTTTACAGGGGTGTAGAATAATTGTGTTCATGCAGTCAGTCAAACTAAAAAGACAGCAGTTATCTTGAGGGTTCTTAAAATTAATGTAAAAAAAGAAAATTATTTAAATTATTAAAGTGTCAATACTTCTCTAGTCTACACCCCAGTGTTTATTTTTTTATGACACAATTAAAAAACAATTAAGTATGTTATTAAGCTTTTGTTGAGACTATTGTTGTTGTTGTGAGGTAATTTCTGGATCATACACATATTTCTCTTACCTGTACCCAGCTATAATATTGGCCTAGCAATAGCTGAAATTCATATTTGATTAACACTAACTGCATTTTTAGCTTGGTTTATTGGAGAATTAACTTTTCTAAATTTCTTACCATTTAACTTTGAGCTATTTCAGCAGCTATTAAAAGGTTAATAGCCAGTAAAAATGTGCAAAATTACCCTTTACTGAGGCTTTAGTTTGAACTGTAAGGGTCTATAAGTCAATTTAGTGTAACCCAATTTTGATTATATGTTATAAAATAGAAACACCCGTATATAGCTGACTTAGAACGAGAAGGTCGTAAGTACACAATTGTTATTTTGAGTAAACAAGAAAAAACTGTCTGAAATTTAATCTTTACTTATAAATGGTGAAACAAGTGTTTACAACTTAATTTTGGTCAACATGACAATTTCCGATTTTCATGAAAATAGGCTCATAAGAAGTGCAGATTTCAAAATATGTATCAGTCTTATTAGGTCGTTAGTAGTAGTTACGACTTTCTCATTCTAAGCCAGTGATATTTATGATTGTGTTTATTGAACTGTGTGGTGGAAGCTGATCAAAGTATACATTACTATGATAATAAGAGTTAAGAGTTAAAGGCTACAGTTAATGGGTGTTTTATTGTAAATGTGTCAAATGTGTGACCCAGATGAGGGGCTGGGATTGAACTTCAGATGTTCAGTTTTCATGTTTTCAAGGGTCCTACAACTGGGGAATAATCCAGATTAAATTTTGCTGCATTAGAACGACTTATCTTTGCTGCAGTAAAAATTAATTTAATGAAAAAATGAAAGAATTGACAAATTTATGGTCTTTTTAAGTTCCATAATTTGAATTTTAGCATTAAAACATGTTTGAAACCTAGTTAAGGTGTAGGATTGTGTGCTAATGTCACCGGAAACAGTCTTGAGACTCATTTTCAAGATTGGGCATTATGAAGAGAATGTCTCAGTAGGATGTACCCTGTGTTTTATGTTTGAGATATATGAAACCTAATATGTTAAACGTGTGAGTTTATGTATTGTATTCTAATTCTTCTTACAGAGATCTATAAATAGTATAAAGTTGACAGATATGAAAGTGAAAGTACATGGTGACTGTACAACAGCCCTCACAGGTATCAATTTACACCTTGGTTGGGTGGAGCATGTGGGTTATTGTTGATCAGAGAAATTAACTAGTGGTTCAGACGAGGGTTGAACCAGGGACCTCTTGAGATATGTGAAACCTGAAAGTATGAGTGTATGTTAGCTGTATAGTATTCTAATTCTTCTTACAGAGATCTATAAATAGTATGAAGTTGACAAATATGAAAGTGAAAGTACATGGTGACTGTACAACAGCCCTCACAGGCATCAATTTACACCTTGGTTGAGTGGAGCATGTGGGTTATTCTTGCTCACAGAAATTAGCCAGTGGTCCAGGCGAGGTTCTCTCGATCCGGATGCTAGTGCCCTACCTCTAGACCAACGCTCCCCACATGGTTTATGTGATTGGGGGGGGGGGTCTGTGGATTAACAAGGCTTATGTTTCTATTTTATTTTGAAGATCTTACATTCATATGTTGCCATTGCCATTAGGTGTGAATGTACAGGTACCTATATATAAATATCCGCATAGAAGTTTGATTGATTCTTTGCAATACTTCTGTTACAGTAACATAATTATATATATATACCTGTACACATTACACACAGGGATATCAGGGTATATACCTTGCTCTCATTGCCAGAAATGATGTCGATTTGTAAAGTATTAAGTACTCTGAGTGGTATTCATTAGAGCTACATTACTCTGTTTATTGACCATGAAAAGATAAATTAATTGCTAATTATCTTGACAGGTGTTTTGCTTTTGCCAGCTTTAAACAATAAACGGTTATGATAACTAAGATTCTTCTTGGATTTCACGAGTGGAATGTATTGGAATTCTATTATTTCTTCGAAAGAATGTAATAAAAATTCTTAACTTTATTTCCATACTTTTCCTGGAAAACAAAAGTTTTTTGTTCAGACCACAAAAATGTGATACAAAATACAAGATTATTATTGATATCTTATCACTTAGTCTATGGAATTACCTCCCTTTTCTCAATTTTTTTTAACTGAATTGTCCCCCTTTATATTTATATTCAGTTTGTAGGAGATTAATTTATCTGCTTGGAAACATAGCCTTACATGTATATTAATGGGCTTAATATCAAGTGCTTTATGTCCAGGGGCCTGACACAAAAACATGCAAAAAAGTATAAGAACTACTATTATCAAATAAAATTACCTCCCTTTTTAATGAAAAGTTTTTACTTATTTTTTTTCCCGTGATGTCAAATTATATTTGGGTAAAGATGATTGTTAAAGTTGTTAAACTTTATCAGTTTATCTGCACACAATCTAGCCTCAAATTTGGCTTATCAGCATGGCTCGTTTAATAATCAGGTGTTTTATAGCTGCCACACTCCTGTTGGAGCTGAAACTAGTGAAATAATTATTAAGTATGGTAGAAAAAGTCAGTAATGTATGTAACTGCAGCTATAATCAGTGCATTGACGTTTGGTGATTTGGAAGTTATAATTTTTCATATATTCATATAAGACTTAAAGGACTTTCGCTGGCTTAGAATGAGAAAGTCGTAAGTCCCAGTGACGACCTTATAAGCCTAATGCATATTTGTAATCTTCATCATAAGGCGCTTTTTATGAGCCTATTTTCCTGAAATTCGGAACTTGTCATGTTGACCAAGTTGTAGTTTAAAAAGCTTGTTTTAACATAAGTAAAGAGAGATTGTTGGACAGTTTTTCTTGTTTTCTCAAAATATTGATTTTGTACTAACGATCTTTTCAATGTAAGCCAGCGATATGATGTTGAATGTTTCATTTTTACTACTGTGTCAGTGTGTTGCATACAAAGATAATTTCAGAACCCACCCTCAGAACTAGAAATCACTGGGTAAAGCTATATAATGTGTGTAATTTAAACAGCCAGGTATTTATATCTTATATTCTATCTGAAAAAAAGAACTCCAGCTAAGACGGTAGCTTGTATTTGGGTTAATTGTTTGGAATGTTTTAGCAACCTCTTACAGGTAGATTGCTTGAACTATAACTCCCCCACATGCCAATAAAAAAACAACTCAGATTATGTAATGTGAAGCTTTTCCTTCTTGAATCCACTGTTTCGCTGACTTAGAAGGTCGACCTTACTTACGACCTTATAAGACTCATACATATTTAAAATCTACATCACAAGGTGCTTCTTATGAGCCTGTTTTCATGACAATGGGAACTTGTAATGTTAAACAAACTGAAGTTTAAAAGGTTTGTTTTTCTTATGTAAAGAGTAATTTTCGGACAGATTTTTCTTGTTTTCTCAAAATATTGATTGTGTACTTACGACCTTCTCATTCTAAGCCTGGATTTGTAGAACTTATTACTATAAACCACTACTGTAAAATAAAAAATTTTCGTGGGGGATTAAATTTTGTGGATTTCGTGGTTCATCTTCTACCTCGTAATTTAATCCCATCGGACAATACTTTTGCCCCTTGTATTTATTACCTGAAATGCAAAATCCACGAATTAACGTCCCATAGAAATGGTGTTTTTTTTACCAAAACCACGAAATTTCGTCCCACGAAATTTCGTCCCATCGAAATTAAATGAATTTACAGTATAAAATTGTAATGGAATTTCATGAATCTGTAACAATGATTAGATTTGTATCTGGATTCCATAAATTGTTTATATTTATTATGTTTACCTGATAAAATACTTAAGGCTAGATGTATTTTATTGTTTGTTTGTACTGGATGTTTTCAAACCTAAATTGGAGAAAGTGGTGTGCAATTATTGAGTGGATATGGCTCTAGTCTGGTAGACCAGGCTACCAAATTAATAGGGAACTCCTTGGTTTGAATATTGACCAGGGCACCAGGGTTCTCAATAACAGCAGACTGCAGGTCAAATTGACTGCTTAAAAACCATTTTGGGCTGGCTGAAAATGTGAAACTTATACACAATTTGAGAAAATAGTTGCATTAAGGACCTTATCAGGCCTGTTGGTTAAGCATTTCCGCCTGCTAGGTTAAAACTTATTGAGAACCCTATGGCACCGGAAATTATTGAAACTAATTTTTTTCTGAGGTTTTCACACACCAAACTAGAGATGTCAAACAGTATTGAACTTGTCGTTGTTTCCTTGTGAAGCATAATATTACTGGGGTCCTACAAATCACGATTTACTACATTAGAAAAATAATCTTTTATGTAGAAAATAAAAGTTATTTGATCCAAAAATACTATGGTCATTTGATATTTTATATATGCTGTATTTTAACAATAGAACAAAGTTTGAAACTCAGAGAATTGGTGTATAGGGATGTGTGCTTATAATCATATAATGGCATCCAAAAGTCTCAGCACGCTTTTTTCCAGGATTGAGAATTCTGCCTTGATCAAGGCCCCTGATATTAACAAATGGGCGGAGAATTGGCTATAAATATAGTACATGTATAATAAATTAAAACCAAATGATAAACAAAGAATATAAAGTGTTTGGCCTTAACAATTGAAACATTGTTTATAATATAGAAAGTGAAAGCTTATAATATAGAAAGTGAAAGCTTATAATATAGAAAGTGAAAGCTTATAAACTTACATCAGTAGCAGATTTTTGTTGAGAAGAAAAGTACACTGTTATCAACATTATCTTGAAATGAAAACAGATTGGCATCCTACCAGAATTGTATAGAGAAACGATAATTGATCATCAATTGTAGTATAGTATATAATGTTCTCAAAAATTCTGTACTGATAGTACGATTGTTTATACAGTCGAACTTCGATGCCTCGAACAGTACTTGCCTCGAACACCCCAGATGCCTCGAACTAGTTCTCCAGTCCCGTCAAAATCCCTTCTTTATTCATATAGAAAAACCATAGATGACTCGAACAGTACGAGGGTCGAACACTCGAACTGACTTGCTGGCCCTTGCTATGATTTACCAGTAGATGACTCGAACAATGCAAATTTTCGCACCTTTCATTGATTGTTGAAATCCATTGTTTGTCCGGGGGGGAAGTTGGTGAAAGGTGTTATTAACACCTTGTGACTTTTATTGTACTGTTTACGGCTGTATTATAGTACATGTTTGTGAAAAAATCAATTACTTTTTGAAGGAAATTATAACTGATTTATTTTTCATTAATTTAAATGTTTGCATTCTTTCAAACAAACTTAACTCGATTTATATTGCAATAAAATAATAACTCAAACGTATGTTTCTGTTTTCGCTATCATTTTATTTATTCATGGACAAACTTGACGTATGAATCGCTAGTTTATAATAAAACACTGATTAAATCAAGACCCTGATTAAACAGGCTACCGTGCTGAGCGATTAATAGAATGGGGAACTTTGTTTACAAATGTGAATATTTGAAGAGCTAGCGGACGATTTCAAGTAAATTTTGTCAAACAATATCATGTTATATTATGAGTATGCTTATTATTTCACAATTTGACACAAATGCATTAAATATGAAATACGAACAAACACTCAAAATACGACAATTACACACGATTGATAGGTACACGTATCGAGAAGCGTTCGAACTTATAAAAATACAAATACACAGTGTATATATACTCGTACCCCCGATGCCTCGAACCCGTAGATGGCTCGAACTATTTTCCTGGTCCGAAGGTAGTTCGAGGCATCGAAGTTTGACTGTATATGTGTTTGAGGTAATTTGTATATGTGTAGAAAGAACGGAATGGGAGAGATTTTTAGATTAAGTTTGGGTAATATCTTTTGAGATATCTTTCCAAGCACAAGGCAAGTAGCAGAGCACAAGTCAAGCCCAATTCTTGGCAGTGTCATTGGGTGCACAAGTCAAGCCCAATTCTTGGCAGTGTCATTGGGTGCACAAGTCAAGCCCAATTCTTGGTTGTGTCATTCGGAGCACAAGTCAAGCCCAATTCTTGGCAGTGTCATTCTGAGCACAAGTCAAGCCCAATTCTTGGCAGTGTCATTCGGAACACAAGTCAAGCCCAATTCTTGGCAGTGTCATTCGGAACACAAGTCAAGCCCAATTCTTGGCAGTGTCATTTGGAGAACAACTTCAACAAGTCAAGCCCAATTCTTGGCATTATGTCATTGGGAGCACAAGTCAAGCCCAATTCTTGGCAATGTCATTTGGAGCACAAGTCAAGCCCAATGCTTGGCAGTGTCATTCGGAGCACAAGTCAAGCCCAATGCTTTGCAGTGTCATTCAGAGCACAAGTCAAGTCCAATTCTTGGCAATGTCATTCGGAGCACAATTTAGTCAAGCCTGCATTAGGGCAATGATTTTCTGAGGGCAATTTAAACTTCAGTTTGAGGAATGTCTTAGAATGAGCACAAGCAAGTTTCTCCTTACAATTTTCCTGAACATCTGTGAGTGTTTGGAAGCTTAGTATATATTTGTTAGCTACATGTAGGATTCTGGGTATCTAACATAACTAGATCAAAGTTGATATTAAATTAGCCACTCTTCCTACATCACCTGCGAATTACCTTCTCTATGTTCAACAGTCTGTATATACACATCCTAAGTATTAGATACTGTAAAATCTTTCATTTTCTTGGGAGATTAAATTTAGTGGATTTTGGTTCACCTATCAAGAAATCAAATCCCATTGAACAATAATTTTGACCCTTGTATTTATTGCCTGAAATGCCTAATCCACGAATTAACATTCCATCGAAATAGTCTTTTTTACCAAAACAACGAAATTTTGTCCCATTGAAATTAAATGCTTTTACAGTATGGAATTATTAGTTATTAGTTCCAAGGTTTTTCATCTTTCAAGTTGTGTAGCATTTTGTGATTTATGTTTCTTTGATACAAGTATGTAAACATTTGTATTATCAAAGAGTACCGTAATTATGAACAGGTATTTGATGTTATAGTGTGCCCAGGATAGCGAGAAAAGTGGGAAAATTTGGAATAAGCCATATAGGTGGAAAAATGTGATGTGCACAATTTATCGGTGTTACTTTAGTTTATAATCGACCGTATGTGTTTTTTTAATTAACCAATTTTGCAACAGTAGACCAATTCGGTCAATGTTTGTAAAGATCACATTATCCTGGGTGCACTATAGAATACATGTATGGAATGCAGCTAATACTTTGCTCATAAAAAACCTGTACACTGGAGTTGCTCCCCCATGTTTCCTACCTATGGCAGATTTCTAAACATAGGCCTTTAATAATGCGCGGTTGGCAGACTAATGAGTATAGGTTGGCGAATATGACCTGATCTAAACCTTTATGCATGAATATACTACAAGGTTCTTGCTTTGAATACATCAATTTCCGCAAGCAAATCGTGCAATATCGGTATTTCAAATTTTTGTTTGTATATTAAATCTTGAGGGTTTTCATGATATATTTAACATAAAGAAACATGCCAATATTTGAGAAGAGATTTTGCTCAGATTGAGTTGCTTCTTGAGATCGGGGCCAGGTTAAGTTACTTTCACACAATCATCACCCTTAAAACTGTTAACACATCTAACACACTACAAAATATTTGATTATTATCAATCGTAATTTATGTGTTGATAAATTTTATCTTTATTATAATATCTTCTTTTATTGCTACTTAGTGTTCCTGATATGAAGTGATTCATCAGTGAATTCTTATTAAGATAACAATATCGACTGTAAAATCATTTAATTTCAATGGGACGAAATTTCAGGGTTTTGGTAAAAAATACCAATTTGATGGGACGTTAATTTTTTCTATTTTGCATTTCAGTTAATTTTAAAATACAAGGGTCAAAATTATTGTTCGATAAGATTTAATTTTGATGTCAAAGGTGAACCACAAAATTTAATGCTCAACGAAAATTAATGATTTGACAGTTCTACTGTGTCAGTTATGTTAATTGTCACGAATTTTAATACTTGTAATCTTTCTACCCTCCCCACCTCCCAGTCAGGTCTCGAATAGATTTTTCAGATCTTCAAGAAAGTTTTAAGTGATTATCCAGTTCTAAAGAAGTGATAAAGGATTATATTGCTATAAGTTGTTAAGGTTTTAATATGTTCAACCTTGATTTTCCTTGAGCATCTTCTTCATATTTGGTACAACGGTCTTGGGTCTCCAATTAAGGAACTTTGCACATTACCAAAGATGATCATAGTAAAATCATACCAGCATTTTCATTTTTTGATACTTAAACTTGTTTGAATTTCACTTTAGGTGTCAGTAAGCTCACAGTCTTGTCAAACACAGAGTGCAACTGCAAATTGGAATGATACTATGTACATGTAGTATGAGGAGGCTTTGCCAACTGAGTTGTCAGTGCTTATGGTGCAACAGCCTTTCCCTCATACTACTTCAAACCGATTCAGGAGTCTCCGTACAGAGACTGTATAATAACTTTCACCAAGCAATCAAGCTTATTGGCCGACTGACTGTATGTATGATATTGGGAAAATTAAACGAGACTTACCTTGAAAAGGGAAGTAGAAGTTTGATTGATATTTTATACGATTCCACGTTTTTGGTCACGTGATCTCTGTTGGATCCCTGTTTGATCCCTATATTTGGAGTCACTACATGTATTTTGTTGTTACAGTTCCCAGAGTCAATAGACATATTATCAACCAGTTGGATATATGATCTACTACTGAATTATATATAAATACATTAATATTGTATCATATTATATATACTGTAAAATCATTTAATTTCGATATGACAATTTTTTGTGGTTTTGGTGGAAAACCCATTTCGGTGGGACCTCAATTAGTATTTTGCATTTCAGGCAACAAATATAAGGGTCAAAATTATCCTGCAATGGGATTTGATTTCGTGGTTGAAGGTGAACCACGAAATCCATGAAATTTAATCCCCCATGAAAATTAATGATTTTACAGTATATGAAAGTTTGGATTGGTCTGTGATGATCTGTGTTGGAATGGACACTGCAAAATCATTAATTTTCATGGGGGATTTAATTCATGGATTTCGTGGTTCACGTTCAACCACAAAATCAAATCCCATTGAAGAATAATTTTGACCCTTGTACTTATTATTTTATAACCTGGAATGCAAAATCCACAAATTAATGTCCCATCGAAATGGTATTTTTTACCAAAACCACGAAATTTCATCCCATCGAAATTAAATGATTTAACAGTATATTGTTTGATGCCATCCTTGGGGGAGCACATGTGTGCTATGATTACGCTGTGGTCCATACCCTTCGCTCAAATATGATCTATTAACGGATATCAATATAATATATATCTATACTATTGTTGATATTTGACCTTTTCTCTAATTATACTCAGGAAATAGAGCAATCTACATGAACTTCCTGTCCCTATAAGTTTCATATAGGCCGATATAGTACATGTACACTTTATCGAAGATTGGACATCATGTATTATCGTGTATAGCTTTGTTATTTGACCTGACCCTGACCTTTATGCATGAATATATTACAAGGTTCTTGCTTTAAATGGATATCAATTCCCGCATGCAAATCGTGCAATATCTGTATTTCGAATTTGTGTATGTATTACATGTTGAGCACCTTCGTGATACTCCTCAACTATGAAAACATACAACCAAAGTTATAAATACAGACAATATATAGACTGTTAAATTATGCTAATCAAAAGGTCAGTTTCGTGTCAAATTCACCAAGCTATACCAACTGGCAAGAATATTGCTTTAAATGGAGTTAAAAGATAAACACAGCTACTAGTTGACAAATCAATGTTGATATTAAATCCTCAGATGCATCGGCCATATTTGATTTGATTCATTTGATTTATTGAGAGGAATCGGAGAAAATGTTCACATTTGATGCAGCAAACATTTGCACATTAAATGTGATATTTCTGTGCGAATCTTTAACTTTATGTAACACGGGTCTCTGAGTGATTGAGTGACTCATTCTGCAGTTTTACAAATCCTGCACACATTTCTATATGACATTACTCTGCTCTGCTATATAATACAGCCTCTGCCTGCGTGAATGCCTGTCTGTGAGAATGCCTGCCTTGTAAAGCAGGTCTGCATGACTTTCGGTTCTCGGTATTGATTAATGAACGAAAAATTGGTGATATTTGATCAGATATTATATCAGCGAACATGCTTATGGTTTATATTGTGTTTTGAATAGCGATCTATCCCACAGTTGGAGATGCGTGTCTAATTGGTAACCAATAACGCATTAAAAGCCGATGGGTGTTAACTGCTGAGAATAATTAATTCGTTTTACTCCAACACCTTTTCACTGTCAGCCAGTGCTGTTTATCAACCACATATTGACTGATAACTGGTGCTATTTAATGTGAAGCTGCATTGCATGATACAGTAACTCTGTTATTTGTGAACGCGTTTTAGTGGGTTGTTTCGGCCTAGCTGATTTGTGAAAGCGTTTTAGTGGGTTGTTTCGACCTAGCTGAGTCAGGTCTTCAATATGCTAGCTTCCATAATTTTCACCCTTAGGATTCTGCGCTCTAAGTCAATATTTCTTGATTTATCTCTTGGCTCATAAATTAATGATTCAATGAAAGTGTTAATTCCATACCAAATGACCTTTTTCATTCGACTCAACCACTTGAAGTGAATTAAACCCTTTAGAAGTTGAAGTTAAGGGTTTGACCTAATAAGCCCGTTAAAATATCTTATCTGAATAGTATTTACATTAAATTCACATCAACTTGCTGAGGAGGTGTTTTGTATCTGAAGTTCAAGTGGCAATTTGACTCAGGATGTATGATAAAGAGGATTGAAATCAGCTGTTTGTTTGATTGTTTATAATGTTAGATCAAGTTTTGTTTTGAAAACGTTGTCACATTTTGGTTATACTACTCAGTGTGTGTGTTATCATGTCAGTTTAATGTTTAGTCCATCATTGTGTCAAAATGTGTGTGGGATCCAGAGAGGTTGGTTGAGAGCATTAAACAGCTGGTTGGAGAAAAACAAATCTTGATCAATACATTGGTCAGATATAGATAGAAATTGAATATTAATCTGTGACTGCACTTTTAATTATAGGCTCTATAAACTGAAAGGTTATGCCCAGCATTGCCTTTATTTTTCAGTCAGCTTTCTGCTGAAATATGACAGATATATGAGTGCCTCCACTTGGATTTATCATTTAAACCTGTGTCACTAAACTAGACGCAAGCACGCTAACCACTGAGCTATGGATCGAGGAGCACAGATCAGCGATCTACTCACATTCTATCTATGGCCTGATTTGGATCAAATATGTTCTGACACGTCAAATATAAACATTATAATTACATTATTCTGTATTTGTTGATTTTATCTTTTCAGCGGGTGCATTGAAGGAGTTTGGCACGCTGATGAGTCGGATCGAAGATGAAAGGGAGAGAATGGTAAGTATCCACTGTAAGTAGGGGTTTCATGGCCCCTTATTTCTTTACTAATACTAATAATAAATAATGGCACCTGAAACAGACTTGCCTATTTTCAGAACTGGGAGTTAAGCCTCAGTAGACATCTGTCTTAAGGTCAGTAGGTCAAAGGTTTTGGTTGCCATGATGTTTTACTTTTACTGATTATTGGGCTGCCATGGAGGAAATATCCAACATTTCCCCGGCACTGCAGAGGAAGTTGGAAAGTAAAAACACAGCCGTTTCCCTGGCTGTTTACCGCCTATCCTCGGGGTCAGCCGGGAGGGCCATGGATGCAACTGACTGGTGCATTTTATATATCATGTTTTGTGGTCACCTGTTGTCCTGAAGTAAGCAACCTCACTAACATTACAGTCACCAAACTTTACATGACAGTGGTTCAGGTTTTATATCAGACCAAATAATTTACTGTGCTTTATACTTACATGTGCCTCCGTAGCTCAGTGGTTAGCGGGCTTGCCGTCTAATCTGGCGACCCGGGTTCAAATCTGGGTGTATGTACATATATCTGCCTGCCATGTTTCAGTAGAAATAAAGCAAATAAAGGCTATGCTCGGCTTGGCATACATGTTAGTGAAAAAGTTTGTTTGGCAATATGGTCAAAGGTATTTCACATGCCGATTATACCAATAAAACTGTAAATCTGACAATATCTATATGCAGTCATAATTATCTTATATCTATGACAATTTATATACTATAATTATAGTGGTTATGACAAGTGACCTCGTTAGTAGATTAGTCAGTGATCTTAATTGTTTGTCAAGTGGTTTGACACTTATAACAGTATCCTTCAATCTGAATATCATTGGCTTAGAATGAGAAGGTCGTAACTACTAATTACGTCCTTTTAAGACTGATATATTTTTGAAATCTGCATCATTAGTGGCTTCTTATGAGCCTATTTAGATTAAAATCGGAATTTATCATGTTGACCAAAATGAAGTTGTAAAAGCTTGTTTGTCCATAAGTAAAGAGTAAATTTCAGAAAGTTTTTTCTTGTTTTCTCAAAATATTGATTTCGTACTTAGGACCCTCTCATTTTAAACCAGCGATATGTTGTTTTGTTTTTGGTACATTGTTTGTGGTAGGTTTGAAGATGAAAATTAGGCTTATACATTTAAAATATGGTTTCTATATTTCAGCTTGAGAAAGCCAGTGAACAATTTCTTAAACCACTTGAACTATTTAGAAAACATCACATTGGATCGGCCAAGGTTTGTATATAAATTGTTTCTATTGCTTCAATGACATACGTAGTCACATGTGGAAAAAGCAAGTATAACAAGGGAAGCAACTCTTACTTGAAGCAAGTCAAGTATACAGGGGAAACAACTCTTACTTGAAGCAAGTCAAGTATACAGGGGAAACAACTCTTACTTGAAGCAAGTCAAGTATACAGGGGAAGCAACTCTTAATTTAAACAAGTCAAGTATTAAAGGGAAGCAACTCTTACTTTAAACAAGTCAAGTATTAAAGGGAAGCAACTCTTACTTTAAACTTGTATTAAAGGGAAGCAACTC
The DNA here is from genome assembly GCA_963678985.1 of Spisula subtruncata. Taxonomy (NCBI): domain Eukaryota; kingdom Metazoa; phylum Mollusca; class Bivalvia; order Venerida; family Mactridae; genus Spisula; species Spisula subtruncata. The sequence goes on along the minus strand of OY787665.1, from coordinate 1,548,817 downwards.
TTACTTTAAACAAGTCAAGTATTAAAGGGAAGCAACTCTTACTTTAAACTTGTATTAAAGGGAAGCAACTCTTACTTTAAACAAGTCAAGTATTAAAGGGAAGCAACTCTTACTTTAAACAAGTCAAGTATACAAGGGAAGCAACTCTTTCTTGAAGCAAGTCAAGTATACAGGGGAAACAACTCTTACTTGAAGCAAGTCTAGTATACAGGGGAAGCAACTCTTACTTGAAGCAAGTCAAATATACAGGGGAAACAACTCTTACTTGAACGAGTCAAGTATACAGGGGAAACAACTCTTACTTGAAGCATGTCAAGTATACAGGGGAAACAACTCTTACTTGAAGCATGTCAAGTATACAGGGGAAACAACTCTTACTTGAAGCAAGTCAAGTATACAGGGGAAGCAACTCTTACTTGAAGCAAGTCAAGTATACAGGGGAAGCAACTCTTACTTGAAGCATGTCAAGTATACAGGGGAAACAACTGTTACTTGAAGCATGTCAAGTATACAGGGGAAACAACTCTTACTTAAAGCATGTCAAGTATACAGGGGAAACAATTCTTACTTGAAGCAAGTCAAGTATACAGGGAAGCAACTCTTACTTGAAGCAAGTCAAGTATACAGGGGAAACAATTCTAACATTATGCAAGTCAAGTATACAGGGGAAACAACTCTTACATTATGCAAGTCAAGTATACAGGGGAAGCAACACTTACTTAAACAAGTCAAGTATACAGGGGAAGCAACTCTTACTTGAAGCAAGTCAAGTATACAGGGGAAGCAACTCTTACTTGAAGCAAGTCAAGTATACAGGGGAAGCAACTCTTACTTGAAGCAAGTCAAGTATACAAGGGAAGTCACTCTTACTTGAAGCAAGTCAAGTATACAGGGGAAGCAACTCTTGCTTGAAGCAAGTCAAGTATACAGGGGAAGTAACTCTTGCTTGAAGCAAGTCAAGTATACAGGGGAAGCAACTCTTGCTTGAAGCAAGTCAAGTATACAGGGGAAGTAACTCTTGCTTGAAGCAAGTCAAGTATACACAGGGGAAGCAGTTTATTTACTTGAAAGTCCCTTGTTCCTTGATCTATATTTTTGTTGGGAGACATATAATAATAATAATAAAGACTTTATTTATAGAGGCAACATAGTTAGGTATTTGCCTAATCCTTCCTACGAGCCTCTGATATTGCTGGATCGATGTCACAAAGTTTGTCCCTTTTTGCTCTCATTGTTAAACCACTTGTCAGATTTCTATGAAATTTCACATGGAATAAGTTTTGCATACCGTTAAGAAATTTGAGTCGGATGAGTGTTGGCCCTTTGTGTCAAAACCCTTTCTTGTTCTATTTGAATGTGTACTAAAGTAACTGTTTCTTTTCTATACTATTTGACAGGTTTCTTAATTTTGATATACTAAATACATCAATTTATTTCATGCTTATCGGTGGTTTACGGCGCAATAACGGTGGATTATTCCCCGATAATTTCACAGTTCATAATTTCACGCAAACAGACTATTTTTTTAAAACAAATTTCCCCGCCGCCAAAAATAAAATAGCATTTTTACTTGCTTTAACAAATTACAGAACATTATATGTACATAAATGTAAAACAAATGGCCGAAATTGAAGCCATTGCAGAAGAAGTACTTGATTGCAACTCGACGCGTGCATGGCGCGAAAACGACGTCACACAAAACATTTCGGGTATAAAGTGGAGGGAGCATTTCCATCATTTAAGCTATTTGAAGCATGAAATAAATAGAATATTAGTATCTTACCGTGTATGATCGTTTGATAATTCACCTCGTGAGCAGCTGACTTATATTTTCATCAGCTGCTCACTCTGTGAATTATCAGCCGATCATACACAGTAAAATACAAATATCCTCTATATATTCATACATCCCTCAATTATTTTCAGTCGATATGTTGATCAATCATAATAGCCTTAGATTTAGGTCTCTGGTTTATTTAGCCTTGTTTATTAAATAATAAGCTTCAGATGTGAAGTTCAGTGTTACATTCAGTATACTGTAAAATGATTTCATTTCGATGGGATGAAATTTCATGGTTTTGGTAAAAAAGACCGTTTCGATGGGACCTTAATTAGTGGATTTTGCATTTCAGGTAATGAATACAAGGGTATAAATTATTATTCGATGGGATATGATTCGTGGTTGAAGGTGAACCACGAATTGCATGAAATTTTATCCCCCACGAAAATTTATGACTTACTGTAATGAGCTACAGATGTGGACTTGAGAGTTCAGTGTAACATTCAGTACGCTTATTTGTACCCCGAAAATAACTTGTATCACTTAGTTAATAAATATCTACAACTTGTTGCCAAATAAAATGATTTGATAAGAATTAATGAATTAACATTGCAACTGGTTGGCAAGGCTGAGGAAAATAATTATAGTATATTTGCTTTGATCTATAAACATTGGAAACTGCTATATGGGCGACGCCCTGCCCTCACCAATACGGAAGAATGCTCTCTACTACTAGTCTTTCTAGATTTTTGGAGGATTATATGGATAGTACATAATACAGAATATTTCTTATGACATTTTTACTGTAAAATCATTCATTTTCATGGGAGATTAAATTTCATGGCTCATCTCAACCACATAATTTAATGATTATTCCCATCAAACAAAATAGTTTGGACCCTTGTATTTATTACCTGAAATGCAAATTCCATGAATTAGCATCCCATTGAAATGGTCTTTTTGCCAAAACCATGAACTTGCGTACCACTGAAATGGGACCAGGTGACCACTGGTTTAAATCCTGCATGTTTACATTGGTCTACTACGTTTCTTAATATTTAGTGTGCATTGATCGTAAAATTTTGGTGAAATAATGTATGGAATTATTTGGACACCATTGTTTACGTTGTAGATAACACCCATCATGCTCAAATTGTTGGAATATTGTATGCATGTCTCTTGGTGTGTGGTCTCAACATAGATTATCAGAGATGAAAATATGATCTAAGTAAAAATCAAATTTGATACAGCTGGGATTGATAAAACTAATTTAATAAGCCAGTCTAGTAAAGATAATATTAATGCATTTTCATAAATACTATTCTAAGGTAAGCACCATTGAAAAGTGTTGTATTTTGACTTTTTCAGGAAGGGAAAAAGAATTTTGATAAACAGACACAGAAGTTTTGTTCATCGTTGGATAGATATCTAAATCTGAAAGCAAAATCTTCCGACAGTCAATTACAAGAGGTAAGCAATGAATGCAGCTGATGTGTAAATACATGCCACTTATAAGGTCTGGTATGAGGCCAAAGTCAAATTATATTTCGGTTTCGGTAACCCTACCTACTAGGGATGGCAACGAGTACTAAAATCGGTACTCGAGTACTCGGTCATTCTTCCGATCGAGTACTCGGGTACTCGGAAAACAATAAATGTCCATGATATTTGGGAAATAGTAATGTTGTACTGCAAACGTACGTGTTTATCTTTAAATAAAACAGCGCGTTTACCAGGCCATTCTGTTCAGTTGTTGATCAAATCTAGATGGGTAAAGAACTATGAAACGTTCATATATGCACGAGAACGATTTAAATTTAAAGTAATATTTGTTTTATTTCTTAATCGATTGTCACCCCCAATAAATAATAACTGCAAAATTAAAATATTGATGACGATTACTCGGGTTGGTGTCAACAAAAGAACCCCTAGATACGTGTCATAAACTAACTAAAAGACGATGATTGACAGGTCTGTGTTTTGATTACGCTTGCAATTAGTGACCTCGTGGCGGCGATTAAGGATTGATGACACGTTGTTAATTGTAATTTTAGTTGACCAGATAGCACTTGGACACCTTCTGTATTACACAGGATTATCATTTTTTTCGAGTACTCGAATACTGATTTTACTATTCGATAATCGGACATTTGAACGAGTACTCGAGTACTCGGGTACTCGTTGCCATCCCTACTACCTACATTTGTTGCCCCATACCCTAAATATTTTTTAGCATTTTCAGCTGAAAGTTGATGTGTAAATACACACCTTATAATGTCTGGCATATGGCCAACACAAAATCATACTTCAGATGTAAAAATGCCATCTTATTTTTAGCTCACCTGTCACATAGTGACAAGGTGAGCTTTTGTGATCAGTCTCTTCGTCCGTCCGTCGTCGTCTGTCAACAATTGGCTTGTGTACACTCTAGAGGCAACAGTTTTGATCCAATCTTCATGAAACTTAATCAGAATGATGTTCTCTATGAAATCTAGGCCAAGTTCGTAACTGGGTCATGTGGGGTCAAAAACTAGGTCACTAGGTCAAATCTTAGACAAATCTTGTCTACACTCTAGATGTCACCAATTTGTTCCAATCTTCATGAAACTCGGTCAGAATGTTGTTCTCCATGAAATCTAGGACAAGTTCGGAACTGGGTCATGAGGGGGCAAAAACTAGGTCACTAGGTCAAATCTTATAAAAACCTTGTGTACACTCTAGAGGTCACCGTCACTAGGTCAAATCTTAGATAAACCTTGTGTACACTCTAGAGGTCACCGTTTGATCCAATCTTCATGAATTTTGGTCAGAATGTTTATTCTCTATGAAATCTAGACCAAGTTCGAAACTGGGTCATGCAGGGTCAAAAACTAGGTCACTAGGTCAAATCTTAGAAAAACCTTGTGTACACTCTAGATATCACCAATTTGACCCAATCTTCATGAAACGTGATCAGAATGTTGTTCTCCATGAAGTCTAGGCCAAGTTCGAAACTGGGTCATTTGGGGTCAAAAACTAGGTCACCAGGTCAAATTGTATAAAAATCTTGTGTACACTCTAGATGTCACCAATTTGTTCCAATCTTCATTAAACTTTGTCAGAATGTTGTTCTCCATGAAATCAAGGACAAGTTGGAAACTGGGTCATGCGGGGTCAAAAACCTGGTCACTAATTCAAATCTTAGAAAAACCTTGTGTACACCCTAAAGGTCACCAATTTGATTCAATCTTCATGAAACTTGGTCAGAATGTTGTTCTTTATGAAATCTAGGCCAAGTTTGAACTGGGTCATGTGGGGTCAAAAACTAGGTCTCTAGGTCAAATCTTAGAAAAATATTGTGTTCACTCCAGGTTCACTGTTTTGATCCAATCTTCATGAAATTTATATGGTCAGAATGTAGGTTGTACTGATACCTAGACCAATGTGCAACAGGTGAGCGACCTAGGGCCTTTCAGGCCCTCTTGTCTCTATTTTCACTTTAATATTTCCAAATGTTTTTTAATTTTGTATGTTTTCAGGCTGATGCTGCATTGGAGATGGAACGTCGAGGATTTTATGAACAATCCATGAAATATGTGTTACAGTTACAGGAAGTCCAAGAGAGGAAAAAATTTGAATTTGTAGAAATAGTAAGCTTCAATATCTATCCATTTATTTTAGAAAATATTCAATTCACGGCATCAAGCCTTGCTTAAAGCAGCTTATATGATGGTTTCTGTTGGCTTGCAGGCAAGGGCAAGTTTATCCCCTAGTGCAAGACGCTTGATACCATGTGGTGACATACTACGTGTAGTTAATATTGGTACTGGTACATTGTTCTTGCCTCCGTAGCTCAGTTATTAGCGCATTTGCACCTGGGTTCACATTCGGGTGGAGGCACACTTATGCCTCACATATGTCTGCTATATTCATCAGAAAGCTGACTGGCAAATAAAGATTATGCTCGGCTTGATGCTCAGCATAGCTTGATGATCAGCATAGTTACTGTTAGTCCCAGGTAACTTCTGGTTAATGAAGTATCTGTGTTCCTGGCTTGATTCTTTGTAACATATGTTCTGGTGTCTACGCCAGATATGATATGATATATGCATCACATGTAACTATAAATTATTTATAGTTCTGCAACTTATTAATGCATAAAGTGTCGGGTGCCATATTGGGTTTCATTTGATAATGAATCAGATCTGATATTGAAAATAGTTAATAAATCTACGATTGATGAAGCATATTCAAACATTATTCAGATATTGATGTTCCGATATTGGCTGCTATGTGCGTAGTGTTATGTGCGTAGTGTTAACTGCGTGGTGTTCAAAACACAATTGTCATATTAGATTGATTGTGGGGGTGATTTTAGTATCAGCTGATTTATCCAATCTGCTTTAATGTAATTTAAGGCATTTTGTGATTTCATGGATTTTGATTAAATTGAATGGCGGTTTTGAGGGGTTTTAATTACTTGCATTTCAATTGCATCTTTTTGTACTTTGGATGTCAATAAATTGTAAATTCCCTCCCACATAAAGTGGAGGAGGCATATTGATTTTTTGTGTTGGATGTTTTGAAGCGTGGATGTCACAAAGTTTGTCTACGCTTCGTCTTCTTAACCATTGGTCTGATTTCATGGAAAGGCCAAATGTTGATTACTTTGTCTAGCCTAAATGTGTATATTGCCAGGAATTTGAGATCAAATGATTTTTGCTAGAGTTATGGCCCTTTGTAACTTTATGTCTAAAATTATTTCAACTCAGGATTTGATTTCAGGCTCAAGTTCATTCTCAAATAAAAAGAACATGATTCCTTGCAAATTCCATTAACAGTAAGAGGGTAGCAAGGGGAGATACAACACTTCTGCCATTAAGATGTTTTTTGTTTCTACTTTCAGCTGCTGTTGTTTATGTATGGTATACTTACGTTTTATCATGAAGGTAAATATCTTACTCAGTATTACCCCCCCATCTTTGATTAGGGTTATATTCCTTTGTTTAATGCAAGAAACACTTATATATTAGATACTTTAAATAACACAGCATTCAGTTGTGATAGTAAATACAATGTGTCGTTGTTGTTTACAAGGAAGTCATACATATCATAGTAACCTATATAGAAATTAGCATTGTTATAATTTGTGGTAGATGGTAATTGTCTTACATTCCCTGTTTGTTTGACATATACCTGGTATGTCTATAATCTATGTGATGATGATTGTAACATTTTACAGGTCTCAGATTCCATGAATTCAGGATCATGATTAAAGCACATGTATGTATTGCGCTATAATAGCACATGTATTGCGCAATATTAAAACATTGTTATCTTTTCTTATACAGGTCATGAAACGGCTGCTGATAGTAAACTTTACTTGGAAAACCTAAGTCACACCTTGCAGAAGGTTTGTATATGTTACCTGTATTTAAAGACCACCTGTCAATACAGACCATAATTAAAAAAGCAAAGTCCACCTGTGAACAAAAGACCCCCGTCAAAAACCTGCAAAAATCACCTGTTGAATGAAGACTACTGTTAGAACATTTTGTCTGCAAAGACCACCTGTATACTAAAACCATTATTACAAAACTTAGCTTTGAAGGCTACCTTTATACAATGACAATTATGACAAATCCTGTATAGAATGGCCACCTGTCAAACAAAATGTGCTTACCGAGAGATTCTGTGAAAAAACATCATCATTTCGAAACATGCCTGTAAACAGTGATCACTATTATAAGACCTGTCTGCAAAGGGCACTAATTTATCTCCCCCCATTAGAACAATTTCTGCAATGTTTAAAATTTTACCAAAAGAAGCACAATTTGCCCATTTTAATGTTAAAGGTAAACTATGTGAAAACATATGTTAAAAACATGCTATTTGCACCTTAGGTTTCTGATTTTGTTCAGTTAAACTGGATTCATATAAAGTCAATTTTAATTTAGAAGTGTAAAGCGCATTTGGTAAACATGGCAACAATTTTGAGTGGTCAAACCATTAATATTATATTTAGTGGTGTATAATTAACACAGTGTATAAACCCAATCATTGTACTCATTATCGTATTGCTATAAAATTCAACTTGTATCCTTTATTGCAATGAAAGCACATGTAAAATCTGATCTTTGTACTCATTATTGTCGTACTCTATAATTCAATGTGTACTCATTATTGCAATTGCCGGAAATCGACTCGTTTATACACAGCGATTAAGCCACTCAGAATATGCAACTTAAATCAGTAATGTGCTTCACAGTTTTATCATTAATTGATTATTCTGCTTAATGACAATTAACGCATTCAGATTAGGGTTAATTGATTGGTATTATTTATTTCCTTTCATCTTTGTTACTTTATTTATCATACAATTATTTTGTGATTTTTTTTATAACTATGCGACCTTGAATATAAATATAGCACATTCTTGTGTATTAGAATTTAACACACGCGATGGCTCTGGTTGTTACTGAAATTATTGTTGTAACTTTGGGATCTTGAATGTTGTTATTTATTATATAATTTACTCATGAGACGGCTCTAGTTGTTACTGTAATGCCTGTAATTATTGTAGATGACGTAATAAAATTTTTCCTTGAAATTTGTTGTACAATTTTCTGTGTAATGTACAAAATGTTTAGCCTTATAAAGTCAGTATCAAGCATCGAGACACAGCAGTGTGTTGTGGTACTATCGACCAAGTTGGCCACAAAAGGACTATCGACCAAGATGGCTGCAAAAAGACTCTGGAAAAAACTGTTTCTCTCTATCTTGCAGAGTCGGACTAATTTTGAGACGACCCGAGAACAGGCGGAGAATTTGATGTTCAAGATGCTGGATGTCAGAGGAACGGTATGTTGATATTTACATCGATATATAAGATTTTGTATCTGCTTTTGGTTTATCATCCATACCCCCCAAAAAACCTACCGTAACATGCTAGATAGATGCATTTTATACTATAGTGTTTGGAGTTAAAATTCACGATTATGTATAATGCATGACTCATATTGACAGATACTTTTGCAACATTATTCCATGAAATGCTATCAGCTCCATAGGTTTCATTGTTAGTTAAATGTAGAGTTTATTTTATATAATGCACAGTTTGTTTATATTTCATTTGACTCTTGAATAATCTTTCACCCCTTAAATGTCATGCAAGTGCTGCCCCATTATGACCCTTGGTCCTCGGAGCTTGTCTCAAGGGTCAAATTTTCTTTCAATTGTACGTCCTTAGATTTAGATATTTTGCAATAAAGAACGGTGAAATCCACAGGTAACTCTATCGCTGAAAATGAAAAAAAATATATAAAAAATTGAAAATTTATATTTTTCTATTTATAAAGAAAAAATATAAATTTTCAAAAAAAAGTTTTTGTTGGTTTTTCATTTTCAACGATACAGTTACCTGTGATGAAGTCCACATACATATTATATAATCATTATAATGACCCCAGACCCTTTAGCCCCTTTTGAAGACATTGCGTAGCATTTTCCCATGAAATCGAGTTTAACTTAGATGTTTATTTGTGTTTATACTTGTATTATACGGTACATTATAAACAGAGTGATTGTTCTTAGAATTATATTCTTTCTATTTAAATCTTACTAATATTAGTATAATCATTCAATATTCGGACACTAGGGGTGTAGGTTTTCTTCTGGCATATAAAACGTTAAACCTTCATTTACCTTTTATCATTGATGAAATATATACTCTAATTTGGATTCTAATGTGGTGATGCTAATGAATGAGATTTGTGTGATATACATCTGCCTGTTAGATCCCCTTTGCTGCTTGCTTGATGCACAATTAATTTTTATCCAGGTTTTATTTTGTATCACATAATTTGCATTCACAATATTCCGTAATCATATAGGGAGCCATTGGACGAACATACATAGCTCGTATTTGCTGTGTGCTCACTGTATGTTATGTTATGATAAGCCATCTGTTGTGACATATTTTCATGATTTATTTATTATGCGCCACTGCCTGTCATGCCATGCTTTTAACAAATCCAATGAAATGTAACTTAAAGATTAATTATGACCCCCATCTTTGATGAGGGGGTATATTGCTTTGCTCATGTCTGTATGTCGGTAGACCAAATGGTTTCCGTTCAATAACTCAAGAACGCTAAATGCACTAGGATTGTCAAACTTTACATGGAGTTCAGGCCAGCAACAGTAGATGACCTCTATTAATCTTGAGGTCATTGGGTCAAAGGTCAAGGTCACTGTGACATTTACAAGTTTCGACCATTGGGGCATACATTTTATACAAACATCTCTTGTTTCAAGCAAATTTGGGGCTAGAATTTGACCCTTAAATGATAAATCCTGTCCTTGTAATGTCTAAACTTCCCTTATTTGGTGACACAACTCCCCGTTCTTTCGCAAATATATAGAACAGTGTTGCACTTCTACATAAATATTTTAGAATTAATAAAAATGCACCATACCATATTTAGTTGCCCCCTAATTCCACTGCAATAGTTCAGTCTATGATTGTTGTGGTATATATTTTTAAAGTGTAATGTGTGGGGGGATATGAGCTAGTTACATAAAAACATAATCAACCTTTGCTACAAAATTGGTCTTTGATTCACTCCTGATGGTTGAGAATCAAACTCACAACCCAAATATCAATGGCGTCTCGGTCTCTGATTCTAACCCTTAACCCCTACTGCAACAATGGTGCCTGGGGTCTCGTGATTGTTGTGTTATGTTTTGAAGTGTGATAGTGAAGATATATATATATAATTACTATACCTGCCAAGATAGTTCAATCCAAAATAGGATGATATAATTAAGAAAAAAAAAAACTCACCGTTAGCGGAGGAAATCGCATTATTTTGAGTGTAAACGTTGTTCATTTGATCATGTGATTCTCTACACTGGGTGACTGGGAATACTTGGCAGGTATGGTAATTAGATACATGTGTAATATAAAGATATACTACTATAATAATATATATACTCCCTTCACCAGCTTATATCGAGTTCATACCAGAACTATGCATGGCCAGACTTAATCAACCAGACAGCTGACAAGGTATAATCCAGTGCTTTGCTTCGTATACTCTCTCGTTTACTTATTGTTCATTGTTATATCATTATATAATTGCCTATCTTGGTTGTGGCGCCATCTCTGAACTCAATTATTTCATGAACATTTTACGAACCAGTACTACTACAATGCCATGAATACTTCTAGAATAGTGTGAAGATCACCAAACGTTCAACAACTCTTATACTCAAAAAGTTTGACCTTATGCTTCTCATAGGTTACATTGAGGTTCAAGGTCAGCAACATTTATGTGGTCATACGGGTCAAAGGTCAAGGTAGCTGTGCTCGATTCTTAACAAAGAATCAAATGACTAGATTGGTTCCGATCAATGGTTCGGTTCCAGGTTTTTCAAACTATATTGGGCAGAAGGTCATCATCAATAGTTGACCACTTTTAATTCTGAGGGCAGTAGGTCAAAGGTATATGCTTGACCCATGACCTTTAGCAATACTAAGTATTTTGAGCGTCACAGGGGCTAACATGTTTTACAAACATCTGTTTTTGTTAGTTGGGATTGAGATGGTTAAAAAATATTTAAAAAATTGCAAGTACAGGACTGGTACAGTTATTTACTAGATCTAACTCATGAATGCAGTGATATGCACATTTAGCTTTGCGTTCACCATTTTAATACTAATATCTTAATTGATTTAAGATTTGATTGAGTTCATGGATGTGTTGTAACATATGTTTAGTTAGCTTTGGTTACAGGGAGAAAATTTCAACTTTGATAAGATAAAGCAATGATACAGCTGGTGAAATTTTCAACAGAAAAAACATCCAGGCCAAACATTTATTTTCAGACAGATTTTTGTTTTATTTTCATTTCTATATTCACCCATCTGAGCTAGCATTGAATATGTTAGAATTATATTGATAATTTATAGCAGATGCCTAGATGACTTTTGAACTCGAACCTGGTTGGAAGCTGCATTTACGCTTCTGATAAAAGAAATCTTTTCCTTTTGAGCTAGGTCCAGTTTTAATTGTGTGAAGTTTTGGACAACCATTCGGTCCATTTGTTTAAGAATGTTGCAATTTGCTAGGAATCCTGCATCATATTGTGTTAGCTACCCTTGGATGAATTGAAGTTGAAATTTTTTGTTGCATTGCATTTTGTTGTAGAGTTATTATGGTTGCATGATGGCTGTGTGTATTTTAGTCAGATTATTGTATGCGATCAGCTTACATATTCACAGCATATTGACCTCCTTGATGGACCTAGACCAATTATATGTCTCACTCATATCGCTGGCTTAGAATGAGAACGTCGTAAGACGGTACTAAATCGATTTTTTGAGAAAACACGAAAAATTGCTCATTACCTATTGTAAAACAAACTGTTTAACGTGACAAGTTCTGATTTTCATGAAAATAGGCTCATAGAAGTGCCTTACATGCAGCTTTCAAATAATTTATGTAACAGTCTTATAAGGTTGTAAGTAGTAGTTACGACCTTCTCATTCTAAGCCAGCAATATACTGGGGGGACATACTAATTTTGTGCTAGAAATCTAGATGGATGTCACAAGTTTGTAATATGTAATGCTGAAACTAGTGTTGAAATTGTTGGTTTGCATGATACCTGGTATTGTGTTTGCATGTATATTGCACACATAGGTACCGGTCCTACGATTCCGGAATAATTCGGAAATTTCGGAAATTTCGGATTTGCTGCATTAGAAAAAATGTAAAAAGTTATTTGGTGAAGATATTCAAAGAATTGACAAAGTTATGGTCATTTGAAGTTTCATAAACTAAATTTTAACAGTAAAACAATGTTTGAAGCCTTGTTAAGGTGTTGGCATTTGTTCTTATGGCACCCAAAACAGATTTGAGACTCGTTTTCAGGATTGGGAATTCTGCCATGACATAATCAGTACCAAAAATGAAATAAGAATAGTACCAGACCAAGTATTTTAAAAGTAATACTGGCTTGTCTTCTGTTATGCTCAATTGAGGGACTCCTTCATGTCTAGCCCTTTTCCTGGTAGAAACCCAGGATTCATTGAATTGTATCACTGATCCTATCACTGCATCACCAAATAAATATCAGAAGTCCTATAATTTCAAAATAATCCCGAAATCTGGATTGGCTGCATTAGAAAGAATAATCTTTTCTGCACAAAATAAATTGACAAAGTTATGGTCATTTGAAGTTCCACAATCTGTATTTTAACAATAAAACAATGTTTGAAGCTTTGTTAAGGTGTAGGAATGTGTGCTTATGACACCCGACACAGTCATGCAGCTTGTTTTCTGGATTGGACATTATGCCTCAGTAGAACCCCTGTATAATCTGTGATTCTTGATCACCATAGATGCCAAACCATTGCATGTTTCACTGACCCATGACCTATGAGTTGTTGCTTGAGTGTCACTCACTGACATGTAAGTTGCCACGAGGGTGTGACAGTCACTGACTTTTTTACCTATTTGTTATTGCTATGGTGACACTAACCTTTGACATCTTGAGTTTATTGCTAGGACTGCTTGTTAATGTTTGTTTTTGCATTTTGTTTTACAAAATAGACCCAGTCTTTGAGTTTGACAGCTATGGTGGTAAGAATGTTGTAGTTGCTGTTGTACTTGTTGTTGTTGTTGTTGTAGACTTTGTTGCAAAGTTTGTATCTATAGAACATTAGCTGTACACCTTTGTGTACTGTGTTTATATAAAGCTCACCGTTAGTCATAGCCTAAGTGTATGTTTCATTTTGAATTGCTATTTTGATTATTTTCAATAATTTAAACAGTCCCCAATTTAGACAGTCCCCCAATTGACAGTCCACCCAATTTAGACAGTCCCCCAATTTAGACAGTCCCCAATTTAGACAGTCCCCCAATTTAGACAGTCCCCAATTTAGACAGTCCCCCAATTTAGACAGTCCCCAATTTAGACAGTCCCCCAATTTAGTCAGTCCCCCCATTTTGATAGTCCCCCAATTTTGATAGTCCCCCAATTTTGATAGTCCCCAAATTTTGACTTGCTTTAAGCAATACCATAGAATTTGCTCTTTGCTTTACATTATTTATTTGTTTGATTTGTGTTCTCAGAGAAATAGGTCATCAACGACTGACAGCAATCAGGGCGGGTATCCACCTAGTAATGGCGACAAACAAACTGGGTATCCACCTAGTCTTGGTGTCGCGTTCACGATCGTGTCCGGTATAATGGTGAACAAATATTCATATTGCTCCGTGCAACATTTTCCTTCGTCTACCTTAAATACTGAAATACTTATTTCCATGCATTTGTCTTTCCTAATGTTTGTCTCCTAAACTACACTTAGTCTACCAGTATTTAAAATATTATGTGTAATGACTTGTCTTTGTCCATTTATCCATCTGTGTTTTTGGCTAGACCATTCACATGTTCTAAGAATATTGTAGTGCTGGGCTCAACCTCCCTTAGCATATATCTGTCACACCTTGATTTAAATTTATCCATTGTACGTACTTCTGTGTTTTCCACTCGGCTATAATCAGAAGAATTGTGAGAGCGGGTCTACCCATATTGTGCATAATTGTGACCATAACCACGGTTTACCGGTATAGTAGATTGCCTGAAACCCTACATCCTCCTTCTTTTGTCCCGGTAAAGTTGTAACTCAGTGGTAAGTGCTTGCCGCCGAATCTGGCGACCCAGGTTCAAGTCCCACTGGAGGCACTCAAATTTCTGCCATATTTTTCAGCAGATAACAGACTGTCAAATAAAGGCTATAATGCTCTGAATTTTTTATAAAAAGAACAGTTGTCAAATGTGTTTGTATTATAAATAATAAAATGTATGGATGGTAGAGTATGAATCGATTACCTGGCTGTACCCTTTCTTTGACCATTGAACAATCCAAAATGTCACAATTCTGACTGAAGGGTCTTGTTGTGTTCAATACAAAATTACAGATTCCACCTATTAAAACTCCTGCTTACAATATAACTAGTCTAATTCTTAATTCATGCCCAAGAACAACAAAATTTATGAATACATATTATACAACATGACTTGCTTAGAATCCTATTATGCATGGTAGCTTTGTTTGTTTGCTTTACTTTGGTTTCAAATCAAATTATATATTGCAACTTTTTGCAAGCATGAATATTATTTTGCAATTGTTTGCATAAATAAAGATTCAAATGCTTATTATGCTCTTTATGAATTTTTGAATTTCTTAAATCATGCTTGTTTATTAATTTAGTTTTCTGTATGAGTTTTATATGTTAGAGCATGTGTTATCGCTGTTATCTGATTTTTAGCTTGATTTTTCAAAGAAATAAAGATGAGCTATTGTCGTGATGTGATCATCAGCATCTGTGTGTTGGTTAAGTTTATTGTCAGAGACATTTTCTCATAGACTATCAAAGGTATCTGCTTGAAACTTGGCATGATAGTTATTCACCGAAACTAGAAGCAGATAACCCATTGACCTATATTTATTGAGTTATCTGCCCTTGTTTCTGTAAAAAAAGTCAAGTCAAGCGTTCAGCACTCGTAGGCAGTGCGCTTGTTCTACATGCTATAACTTTCTTATTAAATTTCCTTCTGTGGTAGCATTTTTGACCAGGGGCCTTATTCACCAATGTCTAAAACTCATGTTCAGTGGGTAACAATAAATGGTCAGATAAATTTTCTCATGGTTAAATCTAATTTACAAAGAAATTGCAGTGATTATAGTTGTCAATTTTAAGTCTAAGTCTGAATTTGTCAATTTTAACTCTAAGTCTGAATTTCAGTCTTACAACATTGGTGAATAAGACTCTATGTGTAATCATGTCTTGACCAATGTACATGTATGAAGTATTTATATGCATTGTTATACAACATTGTATTAATAAGACTAATAATATTTTGTTATGTAATGAATAATAAATGGTTATGCTGGATCGAGTTTGAGTATGTAATGTTAGAGCATTAGTGTATATAAGATTATGACAATGTTTTCAGATAATACTGTAAAATCATTTAATTTCGAGGGGATGAAATTTCGTGGTTTTGGTAAAAAAGACCATTTTGATGGAGCGTTAATTTGTGGATTTTGCATTTCAGGGTAATTAATACAAGGGCCAAAATTAGTGTTCAATGGGATTTAACTCATGGGTTGAAGTTGAACCACGAAATCCATGAAATTTAATCCACTACGAAAATTAAAGATTTTACAGTATAATGTTACAATGATGTTTGCATACAATTTTGTAATCATTTACCTAATCCAATTGTTACACCTACTAATAGAACTAATATATATATATACTATGAATGTAATTAAACTTACTGATATTAATTATATACATGTACAATAAGTTTGTTTGCTACTAACAAGTCGCTGTGTGGTTTAGAAATGTTCAAGGTCAACGTTTCTTCACCGTGATTCAAAATTCCCTATGCGTCATATCGCTGGCTTAGAATGAGAAGGTCGTAACTACTACTTATGACCTTGCGAGTCTGTTACATTTCTAAAATCAGCATCAAGAGGTTTCATGAAAATCTGAACTTGTCATGTTGACCAAACGGAAATTGAAACAGCTTGTTTCACCATAAGTAAAAAGTAATTTTCGGACAGCTTTTTTCCTGTTTTTTCAAAATGTTGACTTTGTACTTAAACCTTCTCATTCTAAGCCAAAATCATTTGACCAAGTTTGTTAAAATTGACCTTGAACATTACAATATTGTGTTGCTACTAACTGCAATTTAATTTTCTTGCTTGAAAAGTATGATATCCACTAACAAACTTTTGTTGTGTGGTTTCCATGGTGACCAATATTTATGTTCTTTTATTATTATGATTGTTTTCAGAGACCTATGGACCAGACAGGAACATTACGAGGGAAATGGACGCGACAAGGGTATCTCTACCTCATGGAGAAAAGTAAGTACATAGTACCAGAGCTCATATGGACCTTGAAAAATCCTAAAAACAGATTTTCTTTGGAAAGGTCATGAAAAATTGTTTTTTCTCTGGGAAACTAATAGAATTTCAAATTTGTAA
Organism: Spisula subtruncata; assembly: GCA_963678985.1. Classification (NCBI taxonomy): domain Eukaryota; kingdom Metazoa; phylum Mollusca; class Bivalvia; order Venerida; family Mactridae; genus Spisula; species Spisula subtruncata. Next base: position 1,531,989 of record OY787665.1, on the reverse strand, counting down.
GTTTCTGGAATTCCAGATTTCTGTTTTGTAAGTGTGACAAGCAAACTGAAAATTTTCAGAAGTATAGCTACTGAAGCTCGTATGAAAGATAATTGTATTGATCATCAATATTCTTAATGTGTAAAGATAATGTAAAAATGAATCTTGTTATTTAAAAATGATAAGTTATATGTCATGTTCCATATATACTGTAAAATCATTAAATTTTGTGGATTGCATGGTTCACCTTTTAAGCACGAAATTAAATCCCATCGAACACTAATTTTGACCCTTAGATTTATCACTGGAAATGCAAATTTTACAAATAAACGTCCCATTTAAATGTTGTTTTTTTACCAAAACCACAAAATTTTGTCCCACCAAAGTTAAATGATTTTACAGTACTCTGTTTATTATGTTTTACACAATGTTCACTTCTTGATTACAGAGGCATTAGCGAATTCATGGAACAAATATTGGTGCTGTTATGATAAAGATACCAAGAAGTTTTATATGCTGCCTTATCATCAAGCTACTGGAAAACTGGTGCGTACACGTTGTGTGTAATTCTGACGCTAGGTTACCAAAACATATATGCTTATTAAGCATTTTAATGCCTGACCAATGTGATTTTCAGAGTACAGATTTACACTTATTCCAAAATGATGTTGTTAAACTTAATAACAATATCAGTCTGTCAGGTCAGGTAGGGTTGGGTCAGTCTATAAAAATTCGAAGATTATTTTGTTTATTATACAATTGAAAATGAATGATAATTTTGTTAATACAATTGAATAGGAAAATTAACCACCAAACGCATATAAATTAAGATGTATAGTTAGGGCCCTGCAAAAATTTTTTGCAGGTGCCCTATAGTAATCACCTTGTCCGTCCGTCCGTCCGTCCGTCTGTCCGTCCGTCCACATTTTTCATGTTTTTTCTTAATAACTTGCAAACCGTTAGAGGTATCGACTTCAAACTTTAAACATAAGGTCACAGCAACAATACACTATTGTATGCCCAGTTATGTTACTCCAGCTACAATATTGTAAGAATTATGGCCCTTTGTAAAATTACAATTTTCCTCATTTTTCATCTTTTTTTCTACATTACTTCAAAACCGTTACAGATATTCAAATGAAACTTGCTATACATATTGACAGTGACAATACGCACATGTGTAGCAAAGGGCAACAAATCTAGCTTTAATAAATTTTGGCTTGTGCCCCTTTTTCGACTTCAAAACTTTAACATTGGCCATAGTTCAAAAACTTTTCAAGATATTCAAATGAAACTTGCAATACTTATTGACAATGATAACAACAGGGCCCTGATCACGACAGTGATGGTTCTAGTTAATTCTATTACTTGACGACGTTTTTTTGTGTATACAATTGGAAATGAACAATAATTTAATGTACACATTTGAAAATGATCGATAATTTTTTGGACCCATTTGAAAAGGAACAAAAGTTTAGTGTTCCCATTTCGAAAGTAACATTAGTTTAGTGTACACAATTGAAAATACATAATTAATTGGCCTATATGTTAGTGAATTACTGATATTGTATATTTGACAGATGCCTAATGGAGAGACAGTAACGCTGCAGTCATGTACTAGACGAGCGTCAGACACGATAGATAGAAGATTTTGTCTAGATCTATCTATATCAGAAAAGTAAGAATTATATGTTTTATCCTAGTACCAATATGTAAGCGTATACATTTTCATGTTGTTAAATGCTGGCTTAGAATGAGAAGGTCGTATTACTAAGTGGCTCTTACATTTCTTATAAGACTAATGCATATTTGAAATCTACACTCTAAGTCGCTTCTTATGGGCTTATTTTCATGAAAATCGGAACTTGTCATGTTTAACCATAAGTGAAGAGTGATAATTGTCAGACAGTTTTTCTTGTTTTCTCAAAATATTTATTTTGTAGTTTACTATTCGTTGACCAGACCTTTGAACGAGTACTCGGTTAACCGTAGTTGTTCTTAATATTTATACTGGAAATGGAACATATTAAGCTTTAAGTTTATTGACCTGCTGATACTGTGAAACGAAGAAGAAAATGTCTGTATTTTGTAGAGCTAATGTTTTAATATTCTTTGATGTTTGTATTTTGTAGAGCTAGTGTTTTAACATTCCAAGCATTATCTGAAGAAGACAGAAAGTTATGGATGGATGTGATGGATGGAAAGGAACCGGTAAGAGTTGCCTAGCAATCTAAATATTATATTGTGTGTGTTGCCTAGCAACTCCTTTGTTAAATTGTTTATGTTGCCTAGCAACCCATTTGTGAAATTGTTTATGTTGCCTAGCAACCTAAATTTTATATGGTTTATGTTGCCTAGCAACCTAAATAATATATTGTTGATGTTGCCTAGCAACCTAGATATTATACTGTGTGTGTTGCCTAGCAACCTAAATGTTATATTACTTAACATTGCCTAGCAACCCTAATGTTATTATAGTTTTTTTAGTACTACAATTCCAGAATATTGTAGATTTGCTGCGCTAGAAAGAATTTACTTTTCTCCAGAAGTTAAAGTCATGGTCATTTTAAGTTTCATATGCCGAAATTTACCAACAAAACAATGTTTGAAACATAGGTTGGGTGTAGGGATGGGTGTGCAAAACAGACTTTCAACTCGTTTTCAGGATTGGGCAATTTGCCTCAGTAGAACCGCTGTTAGGGCTGCTAAGAGGGATGGGGAATAAGGGTTTCACAGACATGTTGTTTATGTTATGTATGTTTGTATTACAGATATATAACAAACCACACAGCAAGCCACATGCTTCATCTGAGGATTGTAAGTATATTATACTGTAATCATTTATACACAAATATTGATATACATTTCTTGTCAATTTCAAAAGTTAAATTTGGCAGTTGCTTTTTATGCTCCATCACCTACTAGCGCAGGAGGCATAAAGTGATGGTCTTGTCTGTCTGTCCAAAAATGTTAACCAAAATTTTTAAATTGTTGAAAGTCTGTCAGGGCATTGCTTTTAAACTTGGTATGCTTGTTGACTGCACTGCACTGGTTTTCAACACGCAAACTGTAACGCAAACTCAACATGAGGTGACACCAGCACACAAAGGGCGAACACCTCTACCTGAACGTTTGCAGCATGCAAACTTTTACTGCAATACGCAACATGAGGTGACACCAGCACACAAAGGGCGAACACCTCTACCTGTACAAGTTACATATCTATGCATATATCGGACCAGAAATGCAATAGACTGGACGCAACATGAGGTGACACCAGCACACCAAGGGCGGCAACCTCTACCTGTACAAATTACATATATATGCATATATCGGACCAGAGACGTAATATTACTGGATGCAACACACAACACACTTGCAGGTACACGCAAATGCAACATGAGGTTAAAACCATGTAACACTATCCAACATTTCAGCAGAGTTATGACCCTTGGTTGTCTGAGCTTGTTATCACATACAATGCTTCTACCAAGGTGTTATGGTTAAATGAACGTCGTTTTGTTTATTGTAAGGTTGGCACTTTGTGTCTTTGTTGTATATTATTGTATAATTGGTTGCTGATTGTTGAATCATTTTGATGAACACATTATTTATATTTGTATATTTCAATTTTTAACTTTATAACATGATGTATTGTTGCTACGCACTTGATGTGTATCATTTCATTATTGCTGGCAATTTACTGAAATATTTGGTGAATATAATATATTTGTTTGTATATTTCAGCATCACTAGATGATATAGGTTTTAACTTTATAACTAGATGTATCACTGCAATAGAGGACAGAGGTAAGTCTCTTATCATTGACATTAATGTACAATCAAATATTTTGGAGAATAATATTTTATATATGGTATATGCAAATTTGAAGCAAAAACACTAGATTCAAGGACAGGTTACTCCAGTGTCACAGTGCACCAATATTTTCAAATACTCTTCATGTAAAGTGCTGTTTGTGCTAACTTGAAGAAAAATATTAATTTCATGGGCAGGTAAATCCCAAATGAGCATGGTCATCCAGCATATTGACCACATGTATTTAATTATGCTGATTCGTCGGGGGAAAAAACTTTCACAAAGTTTCAAGAAATGCTGTTATAAGTAAATGTTTTCTATTTCACTATATGCCACATAGTCTTTAACTCTTGTTTACTCTTTATAATGTTTCCGTATAATTATGTGACTATGTATATTATGCAGGTTTAGATGACCAGGGTTTATATAGAGTTGTTGGTGTTAATTCCAAGGTGAACAAACTAATCACTCTAGGATTGGATAGGAAGAAAGCAGATAAACTGGATCTGAATGATGCTACACAGTTTGAAACTAAAACTATAACCAGTGCAGTCAAACATTACCTCAGGTAGGAGTTGTTTCCCTTGTACAGATTAATTACGTACAGCTTGGCTATTTTGACCTGAGTTGGATCTTCATGCAAGAATATATTACAAGGTTTTTGCTTTGAATATATGAATTTCTGCAAGCATGTCGTGCAATATCGGTATTTCAAATATGTATTTGTAGTACATCTAGAGTGTCTTCGTGATTCTCCCCGATTATGAAAACATACACTCGGTGTCATAAACTTAGGCAATATATGGACTTTTATTTTCCAGTAATTCGGTAGTTTATAAGATGCGACAACCAAAAGAGAATGTGCTTAGTTCAAATGCCCCTAAATTATACCTTGTCTGTTCCCGAAAAGTATGAAAGGAAGCTCTCCAATTATGAAAGTTTTTAAAAGACATAAGATTAGTATAAAGTCTTGTATTTGTTACAAAAAGCAGCTCAGATGTGGTACAAGCATTCTAGCTCATCTCTTATAAGTATAGTATATGTACTAAAGGGTTAAATTGTCTTCTTTGTTCAAAAAATTGCTAACAAATATTTCATTGAGTTAACCTGTCATGTTGTTATCGCTTTGGTAACACTACCATGATTGACATTTAATGTTCTCTATTTCTAGGACATTACCAGAACCACTGATGACATTTAAACTTCATGCTGACTTTATATCTGCTGCCAGTAAGTAGTGTTACTGTATTCTGACAGTAATTAAGTTCAAAACTAAACCACCTCCTTGATAGCCTAGTGGTTGAGCATCACATTCGAGTGTGGGAGGTCCGGGGTTCGATCTGAGGCCGCGCCATACCAATGACCAAATAAAAATGGTGCCAGAAATTCCCTTGGTAAACGCTCTGCATATAATGGAAACTGGCTTCGCTTCTGTCATACCCTTGCGGCGATGGATAACATCAGGAATGAGGCGTCCAAAGTGATAAATATAAGTTGGAAAAATTTGTTCCACAATCAACCATAAATAAATTAGTATAAACTAATTTAATTTAACAGAAACAATCATAGTGTGTAGTCATTTGGTTTTATCCCCACTAGATTGGCCAATAACTTTCAGCTTTGAGGGATGAGACCGAAAGTTTTTGTGATACATGGAATCCATCACAAGATACACTTAAATGTGATTAAAAGGGGATTTAATGATTTAAAGGGGATTTAGATGCATAAACAAGGAATGTATTATGTGTTAAAATATGGGATAGAAGATGATAAAATGAATCCAATGTACGCTTGTTCAAAGTTTGGTGAACTTGGAAAACAACAAACATATGAGTAACTCCACTTTAATAGGAGTACTTAGCGATATGATAAGAACCACTAACAATCATAATGTAGACTAATTCTGTTAAATACTATGTTTCAACTATCACACCAATGTTTAAACTTCTGCATGATACTTAATCACTATGAATCTAACCTCTGTAGAGTGACAAACTCTGTACAACAGCAAATATTCCCAGCTCCCTAAGGGTGTTGCTCTTCAGAGGTTGCACTTTATGTATTTATCATTTCAGAGAGAGAATCACAGAATCTGAGATTGATGGACATACATACACTCGTACATAAACTTCCAGAATGTCACTTTGACATGTTAGAACTTATAGTCGCTCATCTTAGAAGGTAAATCATCACATCTTTTGTTTCCTTATATTACCGTAAATACTCAGCCATAAGTCGGGCGAAAACGTTCAAGAAAATAACTTAAAAGTCACCCTGCGACTTATGAAGCTGACATACAAAAATATAAATCATTTTGAACCAAGGACAAAAACCCCACGGACATAAGCCCCTACGAAAATTGAGAAATTTACATGAACAGCAGCGTTCCCACAGGTAATACAACAAATGACGAGTGAAAAGGTTACAATGGTCGGTAATTTATTAAACTATTTCGCTTTGTTGTTTGGAAATCATGTATAAAACTTATCATTTTGTAATTGCTATATTATGTAAATTAAAAAAATTTTAGTTTCAATCCCGCACGGCAATTGTACGAAATGTCAAAACAATTGTTAATTCAATGTAACGTGTCAATTTATCATGTCACCGAGTGCAATTAAAAATATACTACGTGACCCACTTTCGAGACGACACGTGTGAAATTTTACTGCTAACACAGACAAATGACGATGACACTTTTAAACAAGTTACAGAGCCTAAACATCGACCAATGCAGATAGAATCTACCAAGATGTGTAAACTAATGTGTAATAATTACTCTCAAAAATAGTACCAAAATCCTTAATGATGTATATAAATTAATTGTTAACCTTTACGGGTAATCCATACATTATTGCATAACGAAACAGAAATCCACAAAGAACCATTATGTCAACAAAGTTTTGACCCTATCAGTCTCATTTTTTTTTACACAATCCCTCAGGGATATGGCATGGTAGAAATACCACGCTACGAAGTCTACTCTTACTAAGCACTTGGTTCAACAACATGAGCCATATCCCTGTGAACACATGTTGCAATAAAGTGACCCAATTTCATGACAAAATAGCATGCTGGGGAAATAACCAGCTTCACCCAGACAAGTTGTCTGGAGTAAATACAGATCAAAGACTAGCACCGCCACGACCCCAGCTGTGTAACAGGTGTTCAGTGTTCTATATTAGGAAACGTGTGAAACAACTAACAGGACACCACATGGTTGTTTTTATCGGCTGAAGTTTTTACTATTGCATAAGAATTTACGTTTCTAATGGTAACAAGGCGGAGTAACTAACTTGATACTGGGTACTTTGACAGCTTATACTATTTATAGATGCTGAGATAATATAATACTTGTAAATTCAACCAAATTAAAATCTGGATAGGAGCCACGTAAATTGTTCATAGATTCTGAATTACTTAAACACGACTTCAAGAGGAATATAACTTAACCGTTTAATATCCCATTATATTAAAGGCATCAGTATAATTCATAAGGTTGTGAACTATAGTAAATGTTAATATGATATTGATAGCTCCTTTTCTCACAGGAACCGATAACGGTATCATTGAAAGTTTTTTACGAAAAAAATAAAAAAAAATTGTAAAATTTTATTTTTTTTTCATTTCTTTATCATTAAAAAAGCATAAAATGAAAAAAAAAATTTTATAAAAATCTTTTTTTCAATTTCATTATTTGCATTTCTTTTTCCATTATACTGTTACCTGTGCCCCTTTCTACAAAATAACAACCCACGACTATACAACACTCCCGACTTTGACTGAAAATCACAACATTCCTCCCGAATTTATCTGAAAATGACCAAATTCCCCCGACTTTGACACTAGGCATATGATTTCAGCTTTCACAAAAATGGAAAACTCTACATGCGACCTATGAAAGGGTTTAGACAAAAACCTTGATTTTTGATTCAGAAGTTCCCCTGCGACTTATGGCTGCATGCGACCTATGGCTGCGTATTTACGGTATATATCTTGGGTTTCTGCCATTCTGAAATATTCTGCACTAGAAAGAGTTTTAAAACATTTCGGCAGAATTTGGAAGTTATTTGATGAAAATATTCCAAGTATTTACTGAGTTATGGTTATTTAAAAATTTATTAGTTAAAATCGATATATTATATCTTATATTATATATCAGGGGTCTTGCCATTCTGGACTTTACATTTCTGAAGAATTTCGAAGTTATTGGATGAAAATATTCCAAGTATTGACTGAGTTATGGTCATTTGAAAATTTATTAGTTGAAATAGAGCTGCAGTATTTGGGATTGGTGTTTTGGTGTACATAAGGATGTGTGCTAATGGGGTCCAAAACAGTCTGAAAATCAGCTCTTACCAAAACAAACTGAAATATTACTTAATGTGTCTTACATAAAGTTTACTCTGATCATTATGAGAGAGTTTTCTGTGACAGATCTTGTAAATGTTTTTAGTTATTATAGTATGTACAACAATGATGCATGATATTTTTCAGAGTGTCTCGGAATGCTGATAAGAATTTAATGACAGTTGCTAATCTTGGTGTATGTTTTGGTCCAACATTGATGCGGCCTGAAGAAGAGACAGTGGCGGCCATCATGGATATAAAATTCTGTAATATTGTGATAGAAATCCTTGTGGAAAAATATGATGTGGTTAGTTTAGTATAAAGTTTATTACAGTTTTAACGCAATTTTTCAACATTTTTTTTCCGTTTCATTTCACAGCCAATTCACTTATTAACCAGTTTTCCTTGACTGTATCCTAGCCAATACTACACATGTAGCTTCTAAACAAAACACAATAGCAACCTTTACACATACGGAGGAAAATTAACATTTTTATCAAAATGTTCATAGATTTGTATGAGTTGCCACAACTGGTGATAAATCCAACATGCTTAACATTTGGGGGAATTTTTTGAAAATTTTGCTACCAGAATTTGCTTGTGAATTTATGAATATGCAGTTGAAGGTATAAATTTTCTCCGTTTGTTTTGTAATTGGGGGATAATAAAAATAGAAAAATAATAAAAATACTATTTTTATTTCAGATTTTCAAGCAGGCGCCTGAAGATTCAGAATTGAGAACAAATTTAGCCAAGTTAGCAGTAAATGAACAAAATCCAGCAGCAGCAAATCATCGGCCGAAATCCCAAGCTCCTGGTCCGCCTATCAATCGTATGAACAAACCACAGGTGACGGCGACGGCACAAAGTGTTCCGCCATCCCAATCTCCACGACAACAATATCAGAATGTCTCGTCAGCTCTTCCATTCTTACAACAACAACAACAACAGATCAGTAAATCACCGCGGGGGAAGTTACGACCGGTAGATGTATATAACCCAACTACTGGAAGTAAGTGATAGTTTGATGTTTATCTTAATCAAGACTAGTGGAATATTAAAAAGAAATGTTCTTTTCACCCTAGTGTGGCATTACACTTTGGTTTTAAATTAAGATTTGCATGCATATTACTAAATAATATAATGCAATATCCCACAAAGTATCCAATGTTATTGCATTGTAAAATTGATTGAATATTATATTCAATATGCTATTGCATTGGATAGTCAAGGTGGATAAAATTCTCACCACAGATTTGGCAAGATGGACATAATCCTCAGCATTGGGTGGATAAATTTCCATCATATACACAGTCTTTGTATCAGTGTTTCTGAAACTTGACACTTACTGCTATTGTTTACTACCAATATTGGTGCAATAAGTCTGATTTGAATTTGGAAAAGTGAACTGAACTATTGTGGCAGTGGCCGATTAGTTTTGATAGCTGTGGGTATTTATTGACAATTTTCATTTCAGGTTTTGAAACACAGACTAACAACAGTGTCAGTGGTAGTTCTGAATCGTTGAATTCTACGCACTCGAATCATTTAAACAATAATAATAGCGCCTTATATGATGCATCTAGAAGACCTTATCCAGCACGAGGTCCGAATGCGGGGCCCGTATATTCGAACATCAATGTTAGCGAATTAGGTAAGTGACGAGTAGTGATTGACGAGATATGATGTCACTGTTGTTGTTGTTGTTACGGTAGTCATAATGTCTGTGCTAAAGTTTTGTATAATTAAGTATTATCTATCTAATTATCAATTCTAATTAAAGTAGGCAGTGTTCTTGGACTAGGATTTGTTCAGTGTTGGATTAAATGTGTCTACTAGTTGATTTTGCGAATTATTGAGTATTAGGCTTCCAGTATGTTTTTTTAGTAAGAATATTATAATTATTATACTAATTGACAATTAATTAATTCAATATCATGAATTATGGACACTTATTCTTGATTATGAATTATTAGTCATGGGGAGAGAAGGTATGATTAAGGGGAGAAGAGGTACGTCTATTGAGAGTATTTAATATGCTTGATCATGGTCACTGGTAACTGTTTCGTTGAAAACGAAAAAAAAATGAAAAATATTTTTTTGAAAATTTATATTTTTCTATAAATTGATAGAAAAATATAAATTCTAAAAAAATACTTTGTTTTCAGCGATACAGTTACCTTTGATCAGGGTGACAATGATATCCTGGCTTGTGCTTAATGCCGTTTGCTTTTTCGGCCCCTGATGTCTTTGCTGAAGAGCGCAATTTTTGTTAAGATTTTTTGACTGAAATAAATTCTAAGGCTTAGCATACTGCTTTATTGCTTAAAATGAAATTGACAGAAGATAATCGAGGCACTTTGCATAATCATGTGATATTTTGGACATATTTTTACAGTGCTAATATATGTTGCTTTAAAATACTCTATGCTGCAAAGTTATGAAGTGTAAACTTTGCTTGTATATTGTGCCTTTTGTATTACCGTTATTATAATAGCCAGGTACTGTGGTGTCATTGATAGGGTTCAGTTCTATGTCAGCTATCCAAATTGGTGGGAAAACCCTTTGTACCTTCGAAACTTGTTAAAATAGATATATGACTTGACAGTCTTTTGAAGGTAAATTATAAATCTTACAGGGCAAAGAACTACTGTAAAATCATTTAATTTTGTTGGAACGAAATTTCGTGGTTTTAAGTAAAAAATACCATTTCAATGGGACGTTAATTTGTGGACTTTGATTTTGTAGTAAATGGTGAACCACGAAATCTACGAAATTTTAAATCACCATTAAAATGAATGATTTTACAGTAACGGTAACTGGACTTTCTCATTCCGATTACATGGTGCCTGGTGGTTGTAATTTGGTATGCTTTGTATTGACATAATGAAGCTTACAATATAATTATACCCATGCCATAATGTATTAAACATTTATTAAGAGTACTAACATGTTATACTATAATTATTGGTTTCTGTACTAACAACATTTTATAGGCTGTATAATGGTTTCATTATACCCCTAGATAATTACCGTAAATACACAATCATAAGTTACACACACTCATAAGTCGCATACACACATAAGTCGCAGGGATGACTTTGGGATGAAAATATGTGCATTTTTACTAAACCCTGCCATAAATCAGATGTAGACTTTTCAATTTATGGGTATCAGACTGTATGAAGTCATGACTCTTACCGTCAGTCTGTCAATTGGATTAAAATGAAACTTCACTGGATTCATAAGTACACAGCCAAGTTGTGCATATGGGCTGCATAAATTTTACTGATTCATTGAGTTAGCATAAGTACAACTAGACATTCAAGGGAATCTTTGGCGATCTAGCTTATGTAATCATTTAAGGAAATTTTAATCCCAAAGACAACTGATTGATGTTTTTTATCACATTACCTCAGTTATAGCTCTTGATTATATATTGTTGATGTTGTGAAATTCAATTCTATGTGTGTGACGTTTCTCGTTGTTTACCCCCTCATTTTATATTCATAAGTCCAATAGTACCGTTTCTTGTTGTTTTTTCCCTATACTTAATGTATTCATAAGTTAGTACAATTTTGTTATGTATTTCAACTTGTCCACTGTTCAGGTCACAAGTGTCCTGTTGAAAAAATTGAGTATGAGAACACGAGTATTTGTGGTAAGTTTGGAAAGATTATCTTTCCTGGTTGTATGCTAAACCAACACCCCAGATTGTATGTTTGAGAAATATAGTCACCGAGTAGTGATTATCTCCCTTTGTTAAAACTTAACATTTGACAGCTTTACTTATTTTCCAGTGAATGAAAACACAATGTATATACACATGTAGCCGTTTGAATGCATCATCTTTTGTTTTTTATGAAGGACCTTAGTAATAATGCTGCAGTTTTGGGCAACACATTTCTAACATTATACCATGTTCAATAACTTCTTATTCAAAGTCTATTGGATAGCTTGCTGGATAATAAAAATTGTAGCTTGGAAAACTTGGTTCGATTACCAGTCACACACACTTCAATGCAAATTTGACCACAAAATTGACATGTGGAGAAGTTGCTGTTTCCTGGTGCAGTAGGTTAACTTAGTATTTGTTAGAGTGCAGTCAAGGAAATCTAGTTCGGTATTATTTTGCTGAAAAATTGTATAGAAACGGTTCCTAAAACCCAATAAAACAAACAAACATCATATTCAAAGTTTGAGCACATTCTATTATTAGGAAGGTGATGCCCATCTCTGCAGCATGTGTCTATAAACTGGAATGAAGCCGCCTTATACTTGTATGTTCACGCTCAATTCTGTGCTTTGTTTACTTATAATTTTGCCTCCATGTTTTGCATGACAATGCTTGAGAGACCAAGTTTAGAAATATATCTATTTGATGAAATATTGAATGTAGTAGCCCCTTATGTTCAAGCTTAATTCTAAGTTGTATTGACAATTTTATTTCCATTTTGTTGCATGGTTTTGTTTGATAGCTGATCTGCTGCGCTTTGATGAGTGGTTCATGTATACAACAACATTTGGTAAAAAATTGTACGAAACTTGTGTTTTATTCAGTATACAAGAAAAATGCATTTATCTCCCTTTGTTCATATATCAATTCCCTTTTGGAGGAAGTTCAGGTTGGCGTATAATGTATGTAACAGTTTCTTGGTGGTGTGGATAGCTATAGATTCGTGTTTGAAATATTATGTTTATATAATACCCAGAAATCTGTTGTGATTTAGGAAGGGGAAGCATATAGATCGGATATGTTTTGATATACAGAGCGAGTGTAGACTTTATATTTATTCTTCTCTTTCTTTGGAAATAATTGTATACACTGAATTATATAAAGTTTTCTTATTGCAGGAACATTGCATGTTTCATTTTTCTGCCACATGCAAAACACATGTCAAAGGGGCCCTAATGTTTAATCAAAGGAGACAAAAGCAATCCCTTTATGCTAATGCTGGATTCCATATATTTTGCATGAGTACTTGAATGACTGAATGATTAGTTTTGCCTGATATTATTTCAATTTAGAGTCACAAGTACAGTTACAATTATTTTAATCTAGGTACATTTACTTTTCTCAATGTCTTTTATCTATAACCTGGCTATTTTGACGTGAGCCTGACCTTTATGAAAGAATTTATTACAAGGTTCTTGCTTTGATTACATCAATTTCCTCAAGCGAATCGTGCGATATCGGTATTGCAAATTTGTGTTTGTATTACATCTCGAGCGTCTTGGTCATACGCCCCAATTATGAAAACATACAGTCGGTGTTGTAAACTTAGGCAATGTATCGACTGTTTAATAAATCATGCTAATCAAAAGGTCAGACTCGTGTCAAATTGGCCGAGTTATACTAAGTTTTTATGTTTTAGGCTATTGACCCTTTATTCAATAAACCCCTAACTTACAGTGAAATTGACGTTACAATATAATTAATAAGGAGAAGTTTGAGAATTAATTTGATGAAAGGATTTAATTTTAGTTTAGAGACTGTGTAAACCATCTCCATACTAGTTAATAACACACTGAATGCACTTGAATGGAAATTCTATTTAAGTATGCATCTAAAGTTTATGGAGTAAAGGGTTGATATTGCTAGTTTGTACATGTTTCAATATGTTGCCATGGTAACATGGTCAGTATATATAGAATGTTTGACATTTTGTCAATGCCTGCATGATCCTCATTTAAACAAACCTGTTTACCTAATGTTTGGTAAGCATTTTAAATGTTACATTCTAATTATAAATATGTTATAGTTTAGAGTTGATATTGTGTTGATACATATATTGCATATAAATATATTTTTGTCATGTATCAATTGCATATATGATCTTGTAAAATGTATATTGTTGTCATCTTTGATATATCTTTATTTTAATACTTTGTCAATGGCATCGTTGTTCAGAACATATTCCATATCATGTCTCCCACATCTCATGGTTTCCTCAATCATTTGCAGAACTTCCAAAACACTTTAGATTGGCCCCTTGTGGAGACATACATTTTTGTGACACAACCCCTTGTACTAAGTCTTGTTGACATGGTTTTTCCATGGTGATGCTTGCTATTGATGGAATACTATAATGTTACTATGCTTTTGCTATAAACACTTAACTGTTAATTTTGTCATTGTTTTTTACAGCCAATAGATTGATCTCCTCGACGTCAGATGTTCCTACATTGTAAGTATTCATGTAAAATATTCAACTTTGACCTTGAACTTTCGTATTTGACCTTGACCTTTGACACTTTTGGCCAGACAATTAGAAATTGTAGAAAAGTAGAATGGCATTAGATTTGGCTTTTTGAGTTTTTGCAAGTTTTGCTTGTAGTTTGTTGCTTTTAGTTTGTTTGAAATTAAAATCTCTTTTCTAACATTTGAATTAATTCACAAACTTGTTAATTGAGAAAAAGAAAATCTCACATGTTGCCTGCAAACGTCCAAGGTACGAGGGGTGATCAATATATTCGAGGACTTTCCTTCTCAATTTTGAATTAATAGAACTAGAGTAATGAATTTACACGCTGGTGTAGATCAATCAATTATCTCGCGATTTGTCTAATTTTCTCTATAATAACGTCACTATTTACTTTATGACGTCACTTTTTGTAACCACAGTGAAGCGCGCACCGTCGAGCATTTCGGGCGTAACGTTATTTCTGAGAAACGACACGCTATGAAAATTAAGGCGAAACTTGTAAATTCCTCGCGATGCCTTCAAAATGACTTGACTAAATTGTGCATGGATTCTGTGCGCTCCCAATTAGCCATTTTCATATGATTTCTTTGTTTATGTGAGTGTTAAGGGTCTCTGCCAAACGGTCGAGTCGATAAAATAAGGATAAACAGCAAAAATAACACCACGTTAGGGACATTTTCCGTTAAATTCTGCGAAATAAGATGCACAGACCTCAATGAAATGTACCTGGCAAAAACGAAGACTAGTATAGGCTACAACACATAAAATCGTTGACTCCAAATCAAAAGGATTATTTCGATATTGCGTCCTTAACCTGATAGGTCCCTGTTCAGTCCTAATTGAAATAATCTAATTTTGTAAAGTCAACCGCCCTTTTCCGAGTTTTGTTTCCAATAACGCATAGATAGTCTTTTTATTCCACCTCACATTCTAGAATCGGCTATTAACCACGTATTTCAGTAGTAAAAGACGACCAGTCTCATACATGGAACCGGGTATCAGTCCAGAAAGGAGCTATGTGCTGCTCCGACGGTGACGCTTGGAATGACGTCGCGTGACGTCCAACGTCACGCGCCACTTGAATAAATCAAATAATTGTATTAGTGCATTCGGTCGGAGACATCTTACTCCGAATTATGTTAAATCGCCTTGAGCCTTGCTGCCAATATGTAATTGCTAGATGAAAAGTCCTCGAATATATTGATCTACCCTCGTATATGAATTTAGAATTATATTGTATACTTTAAAATTATTAATTTCGTTTTGGTAAAAACGACCATTTGGTCAGGACGTAATTTCAAGGATAACTTACCCACTAAGTCAGATACTATAGAAGTTATAAATATTTGTGAGGATTTAATTTCATGGTTGAGATTCCCGACAAAATCCATGAAATTAAACCCTCCCATGAATATTAATGCTTTTACATTATATAAATTGTGTGTACCAATACCATGGCAGCTATACTTTTCTTCTTCCAAGGACATTATATATTTGGAATCTATATTACATATAAATACTTTCACCTTGAATCTAACTTAAACTCACAACTTTAATCTGAAACTGTATATTATAAAAGTTATATATTGCATTGAATACAGAATTATTTCTCCAATTTATTTCTTCCATTGTATTTCTGAAAACTTTGCATTTTTTTAGCATAAAATTTGTTGAATTCTGAATAAAGTATGCAATTAGGATATAAAAGTAAGACAGGAAAGCATAAATTGAAGAAAGAACAAATGTAGCAACCTTACTATGTATAAGTCTTTAATTGCTAATCACAGCAGTACGGAATACCGTTAGGGCCATCGTGGTTACACATTAAAATCCAGAGGGCGACAATGCGATAGTGCGATAGTACGATGGCGACAATGCGATAATACGATGGCGACAATGCGACAGTACGATGGCGACAATGCGACAACGCGATAGTACGATGGCGACAATGCGATAGTCATATCGTACTGTCGCCATCGTACTATCGCATTGTCGCCATCGTACTATCGCATTATCGTACTGTCGTCATCGTATTATCGCATTGTCGCCATCGAACTATCGCATTGTCGCCATCGTACTATCGCATTGTCGTCATCGTACTGTCGCATTGTCGTCTATCGCCTTCCGGTACACATGTGCACATCGTATTTTTTCCTAGATGGAGCCACTTTTAAAAATACTTTACAGGTCGGGATATAGTTTAGTCTTATTTGTTTTAATTTTAAATTAAAGATATTCAACTCAAACTTGGAATACTTGTTCACCATTACCACCTCCACCTTACTATGAAGGCCCATAACCCTAGCTTCCCTTCTTTTGGAGTTATGCCCCCTTTATACTTGTAAAATAGCAAAAAAACAAGGTTAAAGTTTTGACAAACTTATATAACATCATTACTAACAAATATATTCAACTCAAACTTGGAATACTTGTTCACCATCACCACCTCTACCTTACTGTAAAGGCCCATAACCCTAGCATCCCTTGATTTGGAGTTATGCCCCTTTTATACTTGTAAAATGGAAAAAAAACAAGGTTAAAGTTTTTACAAACTTGAATAACTTCATTACTATCAAAGATATTCAACTCAAACTTGGAATACTTATTCGGAAGGCGATAGACGACAATGCGACAGTACGATGACGACAATGCGACAGTGCGATAGTACGATGGCGATAGTACGATGGCGACAATGCGATAATACGATGACGACAGTACGATAACGCGATAATACGATGACGACAGTACGATAACGAGATAGTACGATGGCGACAGTGCGATAGTACGATGGCGACAGTGCGATAGTACGATGGCGACAGTCCGATATGACTATCGCATTGTCGCCATCGTACTATCGCGTTGTCGCATTGTCGCCATCGTACTATCGCATTGTCGCCATCATACAATCGCGTTGTCGCATTGTCGCCATCGTACTGTCGCATTGTCGCCATCGTATTATCGCATTGTCGCCATCGTACTATCGCACTATCGCATTGTCGCCCTCTGGATTTTAATGTGTAACCACGATGGCCCTAACGGTATTCCGTACAGCAGTGACTAACTGTATTTAGTTACATAGTTTGGCCATGTTTAGTATTATCAATGTTCTATATGCCCCGGCTTCTGCTGACATTGACTTAATAAGCTAGTTATTATGGACAAGGCTACCACCAGGGCATAAGCATTTACACTTTACTGAACACAGTCTTGATTGTCTGCAAGTCTCATTTCGAATATGTGCACATTGCTGCATTTACTTAACTTTTTTTTACACTTTACAATAAGAAATGTGTTTTAGTTTTAACATGCTTCTAGTCCCCCACTGTTTGTTTGTTTGTTCAAGAACTGCTTCCATGTTAACAGCTTGTATGAGTTATCATTGACCAAGGGAAAACTCTTTCCATACACATTTTAAAATTTTACCGGTAAGTCTCAACCTCCACATAGCTCAGTGGTAGAATGTCTGCTGTGAGTGCATGATTTTTAGGCGCTTTGGTTGTGTCATACTGAAGATGTGCCAATTTGTTCCACATTAAGCAAAAAGACAAAAAATGACTTTTCATCTCTCATATCCTACTCGGGTAATGGAAAACATAATGGCTTCATTAATATAAATTATGACAGTTTTAATTTGTGTCTAACTTCCTTGGTCAATGATACAGTTTGATTTGAATTTAAAGCTTTATTGGGTAAGTAAGGTTACAAGATGGATAGAACCTTGGTGAATTATGGGATTTATTGGAAAGTCTAGGCATAAATCAGTATTATGTATTGTCTCATTTGACTATCCTTTCTTCAATTAATACATACTTTCTAAATTATATATTTAAAATTTTAATTATAAATTCCTGGGGTGACCTATTATTTGGTAGGATCATGCATTACTTTGTAGAAACCTTATTGTTGGTGTCTTTAGATTCTAATCTATTTTTATATTCATTTTGTTGGAATCTTATATGAAACCTGGTGACCTTGGGATTCTATTTATATATATGACCTTTGTTGATCTTGGTTCTATCAACCTTGACCTTTGACCTGACCCCTGGCAGGGCTAGATTATGTTATAAAGTTGCTTGTTATGTTTCACATAGCGGGAGCATCAAGAAAAGGACGCCGTCTGATCATTCAGCGAATTCTATGTAAGATTTGTATCGCATGACCTATAACCTTTCACCTTTGTGTTGTCTACAGTCTTTTGTGACCTTGACATTAGTGATCACACTAGAATTTTGACCTTGAGTAAAGGTCATGAGAATTGTTTTCATGTCACAGAAAAATAAGATAGAAATGCTAGAAGTATTTAAAGCTTTTGGAACTTACCACCTTAGCACTGTGACCTTGGTTATCAAGGTCATAGGAAAAGTTCCAAATTTGAAAATAAAACACAATAGAAAAGGGAGGAGTGTGTAGACCTTTTGGACGTGTCTGTCTTTGGGTAATGCTACCAACAGTTCTGTGATTTATATAACCAGTTGCTATTGCTTGGCTTATAGCATCAGACGTTACGCCATACACATGTTTGCCTTTGTAGCAATTATTTATAAGCCTAAACATTCTTTCTGGTTATTAACCCCTGTTCTGTTTTGCTTAAACTTTTATTAAAGAGGATAGTGTGATCACTGATCGTCAAGATGAATATTACTGTGTATACTTAACCATTTCTATATTAACTAATCTGCTTCCACCCAAGCCTTTTGAGTATTGCGACCTTTGGTACAGTTAAATTGTAAATTAATTAAGATTGATTTCCCTTAATAGTTTGCTTGCAAACAAGTAACTCCATGTAATTTCATGGTTGGGTTACACTGTTTAAACTTGTGGATGAAGAAATTATGCACTACATAATTATTAACATATTCAACTATATATGGGTAAATGGTATATTGTATTGTCAATATAATTTTAGATGTAGTTCTGTATCAGTATACAATTGTTTTCCAGTAATGTTTTGCTTGCAAACAGCATAATGTAACCATGGTGTGGTTACATTGTTTATACTTGTTGAATAAAAATATAAACTACATAATAACACACATATTCAACTATATATGGGTGTATGGATATTGTATTGTCAATACTATTGTAGATGTAGTTGTGTATAATGTATCAGTATATGAAAAATATTGTTGTTTTAATTTAAAGAATTTCAGAATAAACCCCACTGTAATTTAACCCTTTGCTCAGTACACGTTATAAAATATTCCACAGAATGCTGACTGGCAAAAAAGGCTTAAATGCTTGGCATATTTTCTTTAAAGATACTTATTATAACACCTTTACCCCTTGTCAGTCAGTCAGGCAAGGGACCCAATCCACTTACAGGAATGTATTCCTTGAAACATCTTACCAAGGGAGGTCACTCTTGATATTTGTCCCAAAAAGCTGCACATTTCCTCATTTTAACCCATTTTGGTATTTAACAGGATACAATTTTGTGTAAGGAATTATGGGTTAAGAAGAAACTGTATGATTATAAGAAGTTGAATACAACTTTGGTCAGTAATCCATTACTGATCAATATTTTTTTTAAAAACCATGTGTTCTCTGTTGACTCACAAATTCTTTATACTTATTCTTAAGTATTTGAGTCCCCTGTATAGAAACTGGCTCCACTTTAGGCCCACATGGAAGGATAGGGAAACAGAATATGTGTCAGCCTCGTTAAATAAAGGCATTACTTACTTACTACTAATTGTTGTAACTTGTGTTGGGGAAATGTATTTCCATTTGAAAACTATAAAATCACATGTTTTCGTGGGATTTGGTAAAAGAAATCTTATTGGGTCGTCAATTCTTGTTCGGCAATATTGGTTTTGAAAAGTTTGTTTTTGTTTTGCACCATTTTATGCCATAACAATGCTGGTTTACTATTTTGACAGAACTTTGAAATTTTGTTTTACAATTTTGTTTTACGATTGTCTAAATTTAATAATATTGGCTTAACATTTGAATGGCTTTATTCCTTATAATGTAATTAACACTGATTTGACCAATATGTATTATAAAAGCATTTTCATTAGAATTGATATGTTACATATTATTAAATGCACCAGTCAGTTGCATCCACAGCCTCCACCCCTTTTGGGGAACAGGTGATTGTAAAATCTCTACGATTTTACCCTGATGACTAAATATTGTCCTCAGCGTTTTGATTTCCCTGACAGTGCTGGGGAAGCTGGAAGGTAAAAAACATGGTCATTTCCCTGGCTATCCACCACCCATCCCGTAGGTCAATGAGCGGAGGGGCCATGGTTGCAACTCACTGATGCATAATTTCTATTTAAGTTACTGATAAATCATATGTTATAACAAAATATTGTTGTTATATTTTCTAGGTCCACATCTATGCAAGGAACACCAACTTCTACACGAGGCTCTATAAGTGCTATGTCTGGTAGTGTGTCGGGGAGTCTAGGAGGAAGTTCTATAAATAGCAACAATGTACCGCCACAAAAAAGGTTAGTTTTACTTTTATGCTACAATCAAACTTGTCTGGTTCCCATTACAAAGCTTACAGTAGGTTAAAACCGAATGTAATGTCAGATCAGAGATGGATACCAGACTATAAACAAACTTGTCTGTAAAGGCCACCAATTGGAAAAGTATAAAGTTGTCTTGGCTGATGGGTGATCTCTCTGAACAAATTAAATGTAGTTATAGTTGGTTGTATGCGAGATAAAATTCTTGGTTTTCATTAGGACCCCATCTGAAATACGTATATGGCTTAATTGCATGAAAAATATTCTTATTGAGGTTAACATTTGTCACAACAATACCAAGTAAAAATTTAATATAATTATGCATTGTTTATACAATTATGTACAATTGTATGTTTTTAGATCACGGACAGTGCGGACATTGTACCATTGCGAAGCTGAGAATGCATCAGAGTTATCGTTTGAACCCAATGAGATTATACAAAATGGTAAATTATTCTGTTTTATACTTTTTTTACAAATTTACAAGAAAATACACAATTTTACTTGATAAAACTTAGTTGGGTTAAATTAGCTGACTGATCATGTTCTAATTGCGCTTGTAATTGATTAACCTGTTTTTATGCCCCTTGTTAGTAGGGAAAAATTACTGACCTTAAAAATCTATAAGGGTCATCTACTAATGATGTCCAGTCTCTGTGTGTAGTTTTAGGATCCTAACCCTCACCTTGTCTGGTGTGTTTATTGGTAACTATTTTAAGGTCTGTTTATGAAGGGTAAAGGTTGCAAAGGCTGCACCACTCATGAAAATATTACTTCAGCTGCTCACTTGGTGAAATAACAACCGATCTTACACCGAAAAATACAAATATCCTCTATTTAATATTATGTGCCATAAGATAATTATATATTTTAAACTTGTTTTTCTTTCTTTGTTCCAGTGAGACCATCTAAGGAGCCTGGTTGGTTAGAAGGATCTTTAAATGGTAGAAAAGGATTGATACCCGAAAATTATGTAGAATTTCTAGATGGATAGTGATAGTATATAGTTTAATGTACGAGACATTGACCATACTTGAAGCATGAAGCAGTGTATACCTGTTTGCCAGATCAGGCACCACATCATGGCCTTCCTGGAGTCCTTGCTACAATTCAGAATTGCCACAATATACAATAAGGAACTGTTTGTGATCTTGCCTGTGGACATTCTTTTACCATAGCAACAACATTGACTGGTTTTCAGATTATTTGGAGTGTTATTCCTGGAGTGCTTGCTATAGTTGCTACGAACATACAAATCAGACCTGGTATTTTTCAGGCATGTGCCTGATTTCAAGATCCTAAATCGTGAAATTTCCTTCTTTGTCTGTACCAGTATTGAAAAAGTGGAATTTCGGGCTTTGAAACCGGTATTTTCAGGCATGGGTATGGTTGCTAATTATCTATACTAGCCCTGGTCTACATAATCTGTCTTGTGGCATTATACATGTAGAGATCTGGTCCATCTAGAGATTATTGGTTTATTTACCACGCAGACAATGTGTACTTCCGGGTGCAAAACTGTTGATAATAGTGGGTAAGATTGAAATGTATTTGTCTCCAATGTTTGAATTAAGTTTTTGACTTGGAATGTAATTTTTTGTGCCCCACGACATCCTGGATCTTTGGAGCTCTGTGTTTGTATACAGTTTAGACTTCCAATTTAATGCTGCTTGAATATGAAGTTATATAATTATTATATTATGGCATTAACAGATATATTAATCTCTGATATGTATAGCTTCTGTGATCTTACATGTAAATAGAAATATCTTGATTCATGCAATTATTGTAATCATTACGTCAATGTTTGTAGAACTGGGCTAGTAATCAATATTGATCTTACTTCAATTAAGGATAAAGACAACCAATCAGATTACATCATATAAAAATCTTGGTCAGTAAAAGGCGATATGATATGATCTATATTAATTGGAGAATAAGGTTAGCCAATCATATCGCATGTTACTGGCCGAGAGTAAAATTTGGTGTGATCTGATTGGATGTCCTTATTCTTAGATCAAGTAAGATCAATATTGAATACCACCCCTGATTAATAAGTCTGTCATCTCATACACATGTAGTATATATCATATTTATAACAATTATATATATCCCTAATTGATTAATTACATGCATAATAATTTATTCACAAATCACCACTATTAATACATTATTGTTAGCAGTGTTATCGATCAGCATTTTTTTAGCTATTTCCTATTGCAGCAGAAAGCTGACTGGCATATATATAGATAAAGGCTTTGCTCAGCATCTAAAACATGTTTCTTTACGATTATGCATTTAAGTTTAATGCAACATTTTGCTGGCTGAGTAGAATAATGTTGCAAACTTGTGAAAAAAAGATATTTTGATTAAACAAGAAATCACCATTTGGAGACCTAACTCTTTTCTTATTCAGTTGTCATCATTACTTATCCTCTTCGTGCCTGCTGGCACATAAGGCTACATTGTCATCATGACATGCTGATTTTGACAAATGTAGGTTTATAAGACAGGACTTGTGATGCAGATTTTGATAAGACGTGGGTCTCATTCTTTTTTGCCAGTATTCAATTGTTTGTACTTGTAATTTGTTAAATTTTGTAATGTTACAATGCATTTACGTCAATAGATAACATATTTTTGAAGTTGGATATGCATTTAATCATATTTGTGCACTTTTACTCAAATTCAAAGGCAAAAGTTGTGCCCCTTTAAGGAAGTGGGTGTATATTATTTTGCACATGTCCGCCGGTCTGTATATGAAGTTATACTCCAACATGCCCTCTGACTCCATTAAAAAAGTGTATATTATTTTTGTAAGCAGACACTTTTGTGAGATATTAACTCAGAGAATGATTGGTCAATTTAAGCTTCAAACTATTTTAGATTATTACTTTCTGATAAATGACTAAAAAATAGCATACAATGTATTTGGTACATGTCATCCCTTTGGTATCATTATGTACTATATAGTGAGATACAACTTTGTTGAGCTAAAGGGACGATGTATGCAGGGTGGTAATAACCAGTCTAAGTCTCCTTTGTATTTTGGTGGTAGGTCTAAGGTCAAATCCCCTAGCATTATTCTTAGGTTGTCATGGGGGCATACATGTCTTACAAACATCTCGTGTTTATTTCAAATTTCAATCCTGGTGCTTTATGCGTATATCTTGACCATTGTTTTTTTATTTAATGTAAAAATATGATTTGGTTGCTAGAAGAATTATTTTGTGTTCAGTTTTTACTCCATTCCATGTACTATCCCGAAATTATGTTTGCTTAAAATCAAATTTATTTTTGCAAAACTTTTATAATGTGTTCATTTTTTTATTTATTGAAAATGTCCTCTCGTGTTTTTGATATGATTTGACTACAATTTTGTCTTTTGACTCTTACATGCTGATGAAAAGGATTATTTGCTTGATTTATGGGCCCGTCATACCAACTGTATAAAAGCTTTTAATGACATACCATGCTTTCATCAAATACTAAGTGTTTGTTCATTTTCTGAGTTAAAAAATTATAGTCTAGTGAACCCAATGTCATGAAAGCATTCTACAGTAACCATGTTATGCCATCATGTCCAAAGTTTGCTGTATCAGTAAACGTGGCCAATGCATCCTGTTCTGGTCAGGAGTTCATCAACTTCAGATTTCAAAGTTTCACATTTGATAAGTTTACAGCATTTTGAGGGCTTATTGCAAAACTATGCTACATGCCTCTATAAATCGATGTAGCTATTACCATAGTTTTGTTCTGAGAGGAGAAATAGCAATTGTTCGCTTATTGGTTCCAACCCAGTATTGCAAAACTATGGCACTTGCCTCTATGAATTGATGTAGCTATTACCATAGTTTTGCTCTGAGCCATCGAAACTTTTGTAGTTGCTAATGTACTTCACCCATTCATATTGCTCATATTCCTAATTTGTAAAATATGCAACATTGAACTAATTCACAATATTATTTATAAATATACCATGTTTATAATATACATGTATATTATATATATAACTTACATATTTTTATTACGGTGACCCCCCATAGATTGTGTTGGTCAAGTGTTTTGTAGGGGTCATGTGTTTTGTAAGGGTCAAGTGTTTTGTAGGGGTCATGTGTTTTGTAGGGGTCATGTGTTTTGTAGGGGTCAAGTGTATTGTAGGGTATATTGCTGCTCATAATGTGTTAATTGTTGATATAATCCATAACTAGGTCCCTGATTCTCATTATAACTCTATTAGCATAATTTAACAGGTGACCACTGGTCTTAAGTTAGCTTAAGCTTGGTATATTTAAACACATGTGTCAAGTATGTACGCAAATTTACACATGCTATACTATAAACACAAATATCAAGAACCGATAATGCAAAAATTGCAAAAATCATAAATTGATATACAGTAATTCATTAATTTTCATGTGGGATTAAGTTTTGTGGATTTCGTGGTTCACCTTTAATCACGAAAATCAAATTCATTTGAACAATAATTTTCGCCCTTGTATTTATTGCCTGAAATGCAAAATCCACGATTAGGGTCCCGTTGAAATGGTCTTTTTTACCACGAAATTTTGTCCCGTCGAAATTAAATGATCTTACTGTATTCTGTGAAAAACATGGTGATCATTATAAGTCCTGCTTTATGGTCAGGACTGGGTATTCACACGTTGAGGAGGCGGGTTGGTGGGAGAGTGAAGCCATGTTTGTTCATTACTGCTCTAGTACTCTGTCATTCCATTTATCAATGGCCGCTATCTGTTTCTAGCTCACCTGTTACATACATGTGTAGTGAATAAATTTCATCTCCTTATTTATTTTCTGTACGACATATATTCCTTCCAGTGCAATCTTGTGTTTTGTTATGTTTTATGTGTCTCTATTTTGTTCGTGTCTATGCCTAAAATATAAACAAGCCAGTCCTTATTAACCCTGTAAGTCGTAAATGGCAAATATTGTATTCGCTCTCATCTTGTTATAAATGAACCAATTTTCATATAAATTGGTATACATGTTCAGTGGGTAACAACAAATAATCAGATAAAATTCCACATGGTTAAATCTTATTGCGAAGAAATGGCAGGGATTATAAATATTTTCAATTTTAAGTCTTAAGTCTGAAATTCAGTCTTACAATGTTGGTGAATAAGGCCCCATGTGACCATGGCATTTTCATGTAGCATTTCATTACCTCTGTTCCATGTTTAAAAATGTCACCAGTTCTAAACGTGTTATTGTAACTAAAACCTGTGAGGCTCTAGTACATCCTATATATTAGTACCTTATGGTTCCTGGGTGACCCAATTAAGTTTCTTTTCATTTCTGAAGGAGAAAACTAGTTGCTGTAACAAAAAACTTAAAAATAAAGAAATAAACTCAACTTTTTTTAACAGATTATTTTCGGTGCCAGGAGAAATCTCTGTATGAAAACAAATGAATGTATATGATTTCTATTCATTTTACTTAATATAAAGACTGGCAGATGGCATGTTTTCATGAAACATTTTCTTCAATGTATGATGTTATTTTGTGTGGTCAACTTATGTATGATCATGACACATTTTGATGCACCAGTCGATATCATATCCACCCGGGGGTGCAACTGGGATACAGGGGGAAATAAGACAGATAAATCTACCCAACTGGCAGGAATTTAACAACTTTATCCCAACAGGCGGGAATTTGACAACTTTATAGTCCCCGACTCCTGGGGAATAGACTTCGGTCCGGTTCCAAGACTTGGGAATAACTACGTGATAATGTGTCCCGATCCCAGGGATTTAGACTGTAAGCATTGTCTCCAGGGTGGGGATTTAGACATAAAAAATGAATATGTCTAATTCCCCCTGGGTCGCCCGCCACTCCCCCGGGTAGGTACAATATTAATTGGTGCGCAAGTGAACTTATCTGTGATAACTAGTTGCCTATTGTTTCTCTATATTGTTCATGTATGTAATTTGTTGTCATTATTTTATCACTTGTCGTACATATATTTTTTAAACATTTCGAGGGTCTTGGTGCAAAACTGTAGTACCTACATCAATTTATAGAGGAATTTACCATAGTTTTGCTCTAAACCTTCGATTTCTTTGTTGTAGACTCAACATATATTATTATATACATGTACTTATCCTCCTCTGTTAGTCCTGTATACCGTATACCCCTGAATAAACGCCCCCGGGGTCATACATTTTCCAAAAGAGAGGCTTTATTTGGGGGTCTTATTCGGGGGATTACGGTATACAGCCTACATTATTGTATTAGGAAAAACACATAGAGTACATTATACCACATGTATATAGGTGTTTTTCTCTTTTTGTAAATCATTAATGATTATGAATAAAACAAAAATGTTGACAAGATTTTTCCAGTTTAGTTATTTGCTTTAAGCCTATATTGGTGTATCACCCCCATTAGTCTTACTCATGCCCAGAGGTCCTAATCAAAGCGCTATGTAGGGCTTTCCATGGGAGGTAATCCATGCCTTCTATATTTAATTGAATGGGAGGTAACTGAATGAAGGTGCTCAGTAGCGCTTTGCTTCGGCAACGGACACCAGTCATCCTTGGCAGATGTGATGTTACTGTGTGGGTATACATTACTTTTAAATTTAATCAAGCATGAGTGACTGAGACTCGCCTGCCAAGCTAGTAAATTTCAAAATAGGAGTAATAAAGTAAAACATGTCACAAGATGCACTTAAATGGGATTTAAATAGAGAATAATAGGTTAGTGCCGTGGATGAGTAAGTTTATCTGGCAAGGCGGAGGCTCACCCGATAAATTCCGCAGCCGAGCCGGATAAACTTTCACTCACTCCACGGCACTAACCTATTATTCTATTTATCCGGTCACTACGTCTGCTTTAAAAAAGGAATAAAAGTCGGGACTATTTATTTGCCTTTTCATTATTTGTGCGTAACGTCACGTTCGTTCACTGACGTCACGACAAAACAACAACGTCGGACATCTTGATAACGTCATGTACACGCAGGTAAGTCGTAGAACAATTTTTGATCGACTCAAGCTCCTTTTAAATAGGAAAACCTCATTCTCGGGTACAGAGTTTCAGCCGGCGACTCCGCTTTAAGAAGAAGTCCGTCAGATCATGTGATGAGGTGACGGCATATTGCAAGTCACATGACCACTCGACGGTTTATTGAAAATGATAAACGGCACCCTGTTATCGGGCCGATTTTGCCGGAAGTGACTGGATAAAAGGGATTTAGATGCATAATCAAGGAATGTATTAATTCTAGTGGTTATATATATGGGACAGAAGATCCTAAAATGAATCGAATGTACCTTTGTTCAAGGTTCAGTGAACTTGGAAAACTAGTTTAAGAAATTAACAACAAAAATAGGAGTAACTCCAATTTAATAGGAGTACTTGGCAGGTATGAAGTCTGAGTGTTCTGACTACTCTACAGTTGGTTGGCTCATTAGCCATGCATGCAGGATAGTATCATATTACAAACTCATGTCAAAGATATCTATATAATAATACAATATCTACAGCTAGAGGATGTGGTCACTCAAGAATGGTCTTCACAACCTCTAGTAACTAGCACATCATTGAAGAGACCAATAGATCTACGACTGAGCAGACTTGAAACAGAAAACACACTTTTTCTTGCAATTAAAAGTAGGTTTAATGTATTGGTGTAAGAGTTAGATGTAAATTGCTAAGCACTTACAGTGATGACAATGATTTCATGTCAGTTTAAAGAGTACAAAGAGTAAACATCCTACAAAATCGTACATATTTACCGTGCTAAATGTTCCAGAAAATGCCTTAAAAATATTGAAAAGTCCTTGAATTTGGATGTGAGAATTGTGAATGAGCCATGGAGTATCATAGAAGAGATCAATACATGCTATTCACTCCACAGGGTAAGTACCGTGCTAACCAGAGAATATGCATTGCAACATGCACGCAACCACACACGCACAAATCCAGCCTCAGACACGAATCTGTCATTAACTTTGTGAATTGTCAAATAATTGTTGGACCACAGTAACAAAACCCTGTTCTTTCTTGGCTATCACACTTTGATTTACCATTTATATACTGTACAGTTGTAAGGCTTGTGAACCTGTGTTCATCCAATGTTTTATTTAGCTCATCCGATTTTTGAAAATGATGAGTTATTGTCATCACTTGATGGAAAAAACTCTAAAATATGAAGCGATTGAGACAAAAGAGAACGTCGTGGGGTCGAGAGAAGGATTTGGGAGTGATTTTTGAAAGTTCTTTGAAATTCAATAAGCAGGTTGCAAGTGTAGTGAATCGTTGCAACAGACTGTTAGGCATGGTGAAGAGATCATTCCAGTTTATGGATAAGAAACTTTTTCTAATACTCTACAAAAGTTTGATTCGGTCTATCATTGACTATGGATGCACTGTATGGTTCCCAACGACAAAGAAAAATAAGCAACTCATCGAAAACATACAGAGGCGAGCAACCGGCCCGCATTATACCAGAATTAAAAGGACTCTCACTCTGAAAGATTAGAGAAGCTTAATCTACCAACGATGCTCTATAGGAGACAACGCTATGACATGATTCAGTTGTTTAAAATGATAAATGGTCTTGAAGACTATAATTTTGAAAAACTATTTTCTTTCAATGACAATTCTACGCGTGGGCACTTATACCGGCTCACAAAAGATCGTTGTGTAAAATATTTGCGTTTAAATGCTTTCCCTGCTCGAGCAATTGACGAATGGAACAACCTGGATGGAATTATTGTAAACAGCTTTAGCGTCAACTCATTTAAAACCAAGCTTGATATAGCGTGGAGAGATCGAAGGTTTAACCTGAACGGTACATACTAGCGACGCAAATTTTTTAATTTTTGTCGGCTTTTTCAACCGGAAACCGGAAAAATGTACAACTTATTTATGGAGTCTACAAGCGCAATGAGCGCTTATTCAACTCCAAAGAAACAGTAAACAGTAAGAAAAATATTTTCTTGTCGGTATTTACTTCTCCTTGTAATCTAGGGTGGGGATTTAGACATAAAAAATGAATATGTCTAATTCCCCCTGGGTCGCCCGCCACTCCCCCGGGTAGGTACAATATTGATTGGTGCGTAAGTGAACTTATCTGTGATAACTAGTTGCCTATTGTTTCTCTATATTGTTCATGTATGTTATTTGTTGTCATTATTTTATCATTTGTCGTACATATATTTTTTAAACATTTCGAGGGTCTTGGTGCAAAACTGTAGTACCTACATCAATTTATAGAGGAATTTACCATAGTTTTGCTCTAAACCTTCGATTTCTTTGTTGTAGACTCAACATATATTATTATATACATGTACTTATCCTCCTCTGTTTGTCCTGTATACCGTATACCCCTGAATAAACGCCCCCGGGGTCATACATTTTCCAAAAGAGAGGCTTTATTTGGGGGTCTTATTCGGGGGATTACGGTATACAGCCTACATTATTGTATTAGGAAAAACACATAGAGTACATTATACCACATGTATATAGGTGTTTTTCTCTTTTTGTAAATCATTAATGATTATGAATAAAACAAAAATGTTGACAAGATTTTTCCAGTTTAGTTATTTGCTTTAAGCCTATATTGGTGTATCACCCCCATTAGTCTTACAACAGACACCAGTCATCCTTGGCAGATGTGATGTTATTGTGTGGGTATACATTACGTTTAAATTTAATCAAACTCTAGTCGCTGAGACTCGCCTGCCAAGCTAGTAAATTTCAAAATAGGAGTAATAAAGTAAAACATGTCACAAGATGCACTTAAATGTGATTAAAAGGGAATTAGATGTGTAAAAAAGGAATGAATTCATTCTAGTGGTTATAAATATGGGGTAGAAGCAGGGTTTTCACTAGTATTTCATGTAGGAGGCTTTTTGTACATTTGAGAAGTCCAAGGTGCCTGAGCACTGAAGATGGAAGGCAGCTGGGTGTAAATTTGAGACGGCCCAAATATTATTTGAGGCAGTCGACTTAGCCTCATGATGACAACCCTGAGAAGATCATAAAATGAATCGAATTCGGTGAACTTGAAAACCACAAATTAACAACGAAAATAGGAGTAATTCCACTTTAATAGGAGTACTTGGAAGGTATGAAGTCTTCTGACTATGGTAGGTTGGCTTATTAGCCATGCATGCAGGATAGTATCATATTAGAAACACATGTAGGTGATATCTATATAATAATACAATATATACTGCTAAGAGGATGTGGTCACTCAAGAATGGTCTTCATCACCTGTAGAAACAAAGACCTAAATTACATTAATGTTATTTAGGTTAGGTCATTGGTAGTAACTAGCACATATTTGAAGAGACCAATAGATCTATGGCTGAGCAGACTTGAAACAGAAAACACTTTTTTTCTTGCAAATCAAAAGTGGGTGTAATGTATTGACTCAAGAGATAAAGTGTTAAGTGCTAAGCAGTTGCGATGAAACAATATTTTCATGTTTATCCAGCACTAAGAGTAAAAATTGTACATTTTTACCTTGAGAAATGTTTCAGAAATTGCCTTGAAAAAAACATGAAAAGTCTTTGAATTTGGATGTGAGAATTGTGTATGAGCCATGGAGTATCATAGAAGAGATCAATACATGCTATTCACTCCACAGTAGCATGCTAACAAAGAATGAAGACAGAGAAGAAGAATATTGGGCCATATCTAGAAAGTGGCTATATGCATTGCAACATGCACATGCACGCACAAATCCAGCCTCAGAAAAGAATCTGTCATTAACTTTGGGAATTGTTGGACCACAGTAACTAACCCTGTTCCTTTTTGCGCCATCAGCGCTTTGATTTACCATTTATTCAGTTCTAAGGCTTGTGAACCTGTGTTGATGGACGGTTTTATTTAGTTCATTTGATTTTTGAACAAAAATGATGAGTTATTGTCATCACTTGATGGAAAATCTACGCTATAATATATAGCGAATGAGACAAAGAGAGAAAGTGGTGGTCGAGAAAAAGACGTTCTTGTCGGTATTTACTTCTCCTTTCGACCAATTCTTTTTCCTTTAGCTTTTTACACAAAATACTCTTCAATTGAAGATAATTTTGGTTTAATCAAAGTGCCCGGATATTGTATACAGAAACAAAACATGACATTTTTGCGATTTATGATCATGTAATGGCATATTTCCCTAAAATTGGCCCATTTTATGATCCTCAACATGAACAACAATTTTACGGAGAAGCGGACGGACGATTACGGCTGAGGAAATCGGTTGACAGCCACTTACACGGTGGCAAAAACTTACCAGAGTAAGAATCAATTTGGTCCTTGGATGATTTTGATAAATTCTGAAATTGACATTCATAATTTCAAGATTGTACCTCTCCTTAGATGTCCTTTATTGTGTATCCTGTCAGTATCTGGTATCTTGGGTTGTCTTAGTATTCTGAATAATAAGAGTCTATTTTTATTTTTTCATACGTTTGTTTCGACCTAGTTAGTTAAATTTTACATACACGTCTCCACTTGAGGGGGACATCAATGGCTAATCTGACAATAGCCACGAAGGGAAATATCTTAATCTGGTGAAGTAAATTAGGTGCTATAAAAATCCTGGCTCTATCAGGGATCGAACCCAGGACCTCTTGTCCTGTATGTGGACACTCAACCCCATCACTAAAGGTTGATACTCGTGACTTGCATGAGTCTGTCACACTTCTGACACCATTAAAGTAAATTAGCGAGCTAAAAAATACTGGTCCTAAGAGGGATCAAACCCGGACCTCTAGCACTGTAGGTGGCCACTCAACCCCAGCACTAGAGAGTTACTCCAAAGCAAGGTTGTTGGAAGTGACCTTATCCCTGCAAAGTACAATCACTACACTGGTTTCACAAATGTGTTGTACCTGGACCTGTAGAATGGGTAAGGTTATAGTGTGGATAACACTCTTGTCTAATGATCAAGAGCTCCCTGGTTGGGACACTTGATAAGTGCACACATGTTGCATAGTGATACATGTGTTGCCCTAAATGTTCTCAATCAATTTGACAAGAAGTCTATTAGTATTATGGAAGAATAAGACTCAAAAGTTTTGAGTATAATTTATTAATTAGTGTCATTATTTCATGATATTTCTAATTCTTTGTTTTATTTTTAGTGATGATGGCTGGAATCATGTCGTACAAGATCATGAGAATATGTTCTACACAGAACCTGTGGAAAATAATACACAAGTCCACAAAATATCTTCTATCAGTGTTAACCACAGAAGACAAGAAAGTTACCGGTCGGTCGGAAGTGTCGGTAGTTACCATTCTGGGAGTAGTGAATCACCTAGGCAACTGTCTAGTAGACAAAATTCTTTGAGATCGGATCGCTTAGGTTCTGACCATCTTGGCTCAGACCATAGCGTACATTCTCAAAGCGGTGGGCATTCGCAAGGTGGTATCACTGGAATGGGACGTCATTATATACAAGCTAAGGACAGAGCAATGTTACCCGATCATCAAAGACTTGAATATTTTCAGAGGGATAACACTCTGAGGCAGTCTGATCCAAGTTATATTGCATTTAGTCTTAATTTAAATTCTGAAAATGGACCAACTAAAACTAGCCAGAGGTTACCTGTGAAACTTCAACAAAGTCATAGTTTAAATTATCCGAACACTTCAGGTGTTACTGTTAGCCAATCAGGAAAGAGAAAATCAGTTAACATGGTGCCAAATTTGAAATCAGTAGACGATATACCAAACTTATCTGGAGTGACGTTATGTGAGAAATTATATGGTATAAAATTGTGTCATTATAAACAGAAACCACCGCGACCTAATGGTGCAAATATGGACATGGTATTACGAGACAGGAAGGTTATAGTTCAGGGAGTCATACCGGACAGTCAGGCTGATATCTGTGGTCAAATTAACAGAGGTATTAATTTTGTACAGATCTTCAACTTTCTTCTTTTTTAGTCGATGAATGTGTTTAATATGAAAACTAGAAATATTGCATAAAATTTAGAAAAGTTAAAATGAATACATGATTTATGATAATAACAAGGGATTTCAAAATGTCTGCTATTTTCCCCTGTTGTTGAAGTTTGCAATTTTCAAAAGCCCTTCCCTAAATGTTGAAACTATTATCATATACTTTAACTTTCTTGATTGTAATAAGCTGCTCACTTATATTAATTATGTAGTTTGTATTCAATGCAATGTAGAAGTTAAAATTTAATCATACTCAATGTGCTCAGCATGTCAGTTTAGTTTTGAGAAGCATATGCCAGTTTAGCCAATCTCTTAATATTATTTTTAATACAAGTAGTTACTTATAACATATATTTTATTACAGATAAATGTATAATTTCTTATGTTATATTTTCAGGTGATATGTTGGTAGCTATGAATGATGTTGACTTAACTTGGCTCAACATTGATGACTTGTTACGGCAATCATCCCACCAGAACAAGGTACATTTATCATTGATCATTTTGTACTGGATTTTACTAATTTTATAGCCTGGATATCTACGTTAAATAACAATTCAACAAACTAGTTTTCTTGCACATAGAGGGTCAAAATGTAACTTTTTTGCAATTTTATAAAACTGATACTCTCGTCTTATGAGTGCTAGCTGTTCCATGACCTTATTCAATATATTGCAGTTCCATTAATGTTTATTCTTCCTGTTGCAGGTCAAAATAACATTCCAAGTTCCAGTTGTTGTTGGTCCAAAACAAGCCACACCCCCATTGACACCTACTAGGAACACTCCGCCTCTAATCAGACGAAGTCCGCCTCCGATACCGCCTCACATACCTCTACGCATTCCATTAACTCCGCCCCCGAGACCTCCGGTACCACATCAGATGTGGGAACATAAGAAGAACCTAGTCACCATGGTAACTGGAGAGTCTGTGACGAGCTTGGAGAACATTTTAAATCAATGGTTGTTTGCTGTGATGTACCTAACTTTATCAACCAAGTCAGAAAGTGCTGGCAGTAAAGTAAGTTTGAATAAGCTATTCACTCTTCAGTTATATTTAACTACTTCAACAAAGCAAGAGTATGTGGCAATGTTTTCATGCAATGCCAATGTAGACTCTATAAAGAGGTTAAAAACTTGTATGTCTGCATTGGTAAAATGTGTGAATGTAAACATTACGTTGCTCTTTGTTCAATAGAGCATTATATTTTAGGATTTTCTTCCAGTTTTAATATAAAATTGTCAGTCAGGACTGAAGTACTGACTGTTTGCACAAAGCCTATTGTAATTGTCAAAAAATGTACTTGTGTTGTGTTGTGTAAATGATTCAGTTTGTCGTAGCAGGAATCTAGGATTTAAATAATTCATAGTATGGACTAAAGTTTGGGCGTTTGGATTTTCATTAGCTGAATTATAACATTAAAACTTCAGATCATTGTTATAAAGATATTTATTTATTCAATAGGATGACATTGTTTATACATATCCCAGTGAGGAGAATAAAGTGACAGATATACGTGGAGTATTTCTTACATTGACCGGTCTATTACCTGATGTGACCAGTAACCAACCAAAACTGTAAGTCTATCCTCTTTGTCTTCATGTCTTACCATAAAGTGACAGATATATATTTCTTATCGGTCTATTACCTGATGGTCTGTTTATTTTCATCTAGATTCTTTGTGGATTAAAAACTGAAATGATTGTGTCTTTTCTCCATGCAAATCCTAACTAAAGAACCATCAAGAGTTCTTTGTTGAAACTTGTTAAAAATTCAAAATTCACAATAGATGAAATGATAGGGAATTTGCAAATTCTCTGATGATTTTACCACTTATGCAGTTTTGAGTAACTTAATTATTTTATTTATGCCAACTTTATGCTAGATGAAATGGTAATTAAAGTTGTAAATTTGGGAAATACACTGATTACTTAGTCATTTATAAACTATCAAGTAAATGGATTATGTTTTATTTTATCTGTTATCTGCCCTTGCTACTATCAAAAACGAGAAAGTCGAGTGTCAGGCGGTGGTCTTTTTTGATGAAATGATAGAGAAATTTGTGAATTCACTGATGGTTTAACCACTTATACAGTGTTGAGTAACTTAATTATTTTATCTTACAGAACATCAGTAAACTATCGTGGACACAATACTCATGTAGCGTACTGGAGACATCAGAATGATGTGTTGATGCTTTGCTTGCCAGAAAACCGTGTGCCTTCTTTCTATTTATTACATGTTTTCTCGGATCTTCTTCGAGTTATACAAACACTGTATGGATCTGTTGTGAGGTAAGAATTGTATGTATTGTATGTCCAATATTTTGGGTATTTCCCAAGTAACCTATTCAGACATTCTAGGATTTAAAATCCCATGGGTGCGAGTATGCTGCTCTATACGGCCCTGCATCGTCAAAGAAAGAAGAACCTCCCCATCTTGGAAATACCAGGAAACACTGATTATATACACATTATGCTTTGTAGGAGGTAAAATGGTTGGTTGTAAACACTCTAAGACTACCTACCTATCTGGTGGTCCCCAGTTTGAATCTGGGCCTGGATGGTAGATATTTCAGAAAAACTTTAAGATGAGCAAATCTAGTTAGCCACCCGGATGTATTTTTAAAAGTATTGGGGCTATATTTCAGTCACATTTAAGAACCAAGGAATCCAATTTTGCAAATCACTGAGGTAGTGCTCCAATATTTTCTTGTATCACACAGCAGCCTCTTCTCCTCGCTTGGCTGTGTTGTTTGAAACTTGTTTCAAATCCAATCGTAGGTGCTAAGTCTGTATTTCAATTTTCTATAGTTTGTATAAAATTTGTATATTTCAGAGTATTCAATGATAGAGACCTGCACAGCCAACTAGATCAGCTGATTGGTTTAACTATGTACAGAATATTACATTCCGGAGTTCATACACAAGCTATATCTTATTGTAACCCACTAGAACCTATACTGTTAGATACGTTGACGGGTGTTAGATGGTTACGTTTGAACCAAGATGATATTGTAAGTATTACTGCTAGACACAAGACCTAGTGCCAGGCACATTGACTCTTCCTAACAATATATTAAACCTGCCCAAATTATGTCAAATAAATGATAAAATAAATTGATTTAAGGACTTCTGACTCAATGGTTGCCATGTAAAACTAAAGAAAAAACTGGAGATGTCTTATGTAATGCTTGTATATATGTCCTATCAGAACAATGCAGTTTTACCTGATTTCCTATTCAGTACAATGATACTCTAGATAATACTTAATAATACACTAGTTCTTTTTAAAATTCTATTTCAGATATCCTGTGATGAAATTTTAAGTGAGTTTGAGGCTCAAGATTTTGCAGAATTGGTAAGCACATGAAATTATTTTGCTTTGACGAAAACTTAAATTGATAGTGTTTGTTAAATAATCTGATAAACATTTGTTGTTCTCTTTGGTTCTTTAACCCACCCGTTGTGAAGCACAGTTCCTTCAACAAGACTTCCTCTGCATTACCAGCCAGTTCTTCTCTAGTTTGATTGAAAACACTGAAAAGCATTTCAGATATTAAAAATGAACCTTGGCTGAGACTTGAACCAGGGATTTCTCGATCTCTTGTCAAGAGTGTTACCGACTTATTAATTAGTCACTGTGTCACCCTTTGCCAGCTATGTATTACACCTTTGATTTATCTGTATTGTAGGAAGACGTTGATCATGATGAAAGAAGAACCTTTGGTGTCCTAGGATCATGTTTATTTTATAGGGTAAGTAATAATAATATTATTATAATTTCTATTCCTTATTATGCTTTTACCACAACTAATATGGAATTTATATATGGTCTGTTGTAGAACATTGAATGAATCTTTGTTAAAAGATAATAAAAAATAGCCAGGGAATGCAGCTTTGAAAACATAAAAAAACATAAACCAAAATAAAAAAAAGTAAAGGAAGATTACACTGCACAATTCCCAACACACAACTGAGTTAGAAAATAAACTAACTCAGCTTCAAAGTCTCAGCTGCCCGAACGTCCAAGTCCCAGCTGTCGAGATGTTTTAAGACCCAGTTTTAGTTATAAATAAGCTATAAAAATGAATAATAGCACATATATATACCTTAACTACATTTAGTGTTGTTGTCACCTGTAAATTTAATGACAGTTTCTATTTCAGGATTACTTACTATGTTCCCACATGCCGACCGAGGATCTACAAGACGTGTATATGTTCCTCAAATATCACGGTATCTTACATCTAGTCAGTAAACAGCCTGTAGATGACCTTGAAATATGGCGGGAAATTTACCCCTCACGATTATGTCAGGCAGATAAGGGAGATAAGCCTGGTTATAGGGAACCAAAGGGTCGCTGGTTTCTGCTTGTGGTCAGTATGGTAAGTGTTTACTGTATTCATACGCTTAATATGGTGGTTAGGGTGTCCGCCTTCGGAGCTGGGTTAGAACTGTTACATTGTTTGTTGTGCCGCCAGCTAGTTAACGAATGGTTACCATAGGCCTATCTCTGTCAGGCGCACGGCAATATGAAAAGGGATTCAGGAGGTACTGTGTGCTAGAAAGATAGGTGTTGCATAAGCCAAGCTAGCTGGCCCTTTCAATAGGCGTGACACTTTAATAAACAAACACTTTACCTTTTATGCAATTCTTCTTATGATGTGAGATTTTACTCAGGGCGTGTTTGCATGATATGGTCCCCTGGTAAAATTAGTATCATGTTTTTTTTTCAAAATCTTAGATTGTCAATTTTCAACTAACTGCCATTTTGTAGCTGAATATATCTTTCATTTAAAAGAACATTGACTCTTCAGTCATAAATAATGTGATTGTTTGAAATTTTATGGGTTCATGAAAACCCCTCCTTCAAAACTGTTGCTTAACTTTGGTAAGTATTGACCATTTCTTATTGGTAACCATGGTAATTGTTTCATATTATTTCAGAGACATTTTCTGTTGTGTACAGTACTAGAAGCAGGTAGTTATTCTAAGGTCGCTATAGGACGACAGACGATTGATCGATTCTTTGTAGAACAATGTAAGCTCACGCTGGCACAGTTAGATCTTGACGATACTGATATGGAACTACAGTGTAATGAAAGGTAAGTGAATGCTTGTCATGCTTATAAAATGGGGACCGTTCCATAGACATATTGTTACTCAGATTTCACTTTTATAATTGGTTTATTGAGCAAACCAATAATCACATCCAGACAAAGTTATATGAAATTGAATAATCAAAATAAACTAACTTAGTTTACACAAATTTATGGGTTCACTTAATATGCTGTCAATAATCTACAAAAAAGTGTTTCTATCCTGCCTAAGATAACATATCCTTTTCATAAGAAATTTACACTTAAAAAATTGGTATCAATCCTAGTTGTGCACATTGCCTTGACTTTAGGTCAGATGATTTTTGGGAGACATGCATGTTATTGTGTCAAACACCCTGTCTAGTTTTAATCTGTTATGATTTCAGATTGTTTTCTGAGCAGACAGGTCCTACACTGAAATGCATTGATGAAGAGAGAAAGACGGGAGATTTTGTATCACCAATAAAATCACCCTCACCAAGAATAAGTGAGTCAATATGAGAATATATACTTCATTACATTAGATAAAACACACTATGATTTGTAAGTGAAATGTATTTTCATTTTGGTTGGAGGTGCATATCAATTTACCGGTATACTTCAGGTTTGTACGTCCGTCTATGGGTGAAAAGTATCCAAGACCTTTTGAAACTTTTGTATCAGAGAGTGGGGGTAGTCAGACATATTAAAATTTTATATTGTTCTGGATGCTTGTCACAAAATTTGCTAGCATTTGTTCTCCTATACCACAATTTCAAGTAGTTTGAGTAGTTGAGCATATTGTCAGGAATTTTAGGTGTGATGAATATTGCCAGAGTTATGTCCCTTTATGTATTTTTATGGCACTATTTATGTAAAGCTGTGGCCTAGTGGTTAGGATTTGACTACCAGCAGAATCTTGGTTAGAACTGATGCGGTCGTTGGTGAGCCTGTAGCTAATTAAAGATTGGTGACTGTAGGCCTATCTTTGCCAGGTGCCTTGCAATAAGAAAATTTGGGAGGTACTGTGTGTAAGAAAAATAACTGTCTCATAAGTAAAATTGGCTAGCCTTATCAATGGGGTGACACTATATTAAGCAAACACCTAAAACTTTTGTAATTCAGACACCGAAGATGGAGATAAAGGTATAACATCACCGACAACATCATCTGGTATGAGAAGACAAGGTAGTAGATTATCGTACGGTTCTAATGAATCCAGTGGTAGCAGTAACAGTATCAACAAGGTTTGTCTTTTCCTCTCTCCCCCTCTCTCTCTCTCATTTACTGTCCTCTATTTATAAATTGACATTTTGACTCTTCAAATTGCACATTTTAGTTTGGATTCTGATTGCTAGTTCTTTGTGTAGCGGTTAAGTTAGTACTTGTTAGAATTCAGTTCAGGAAAACTAGTTCATAGTCACGAGACAAACCAACTTAACTTTAGTTTTGGTGATGTCGTACACAGGGGTGTCATAATCTTCCTGATTAATTCAGAATTCTGAATTAACACATCCTGAAAGAGCCTTGATTTCTATCCAAAATAAAAGTTATTGGATGAAAATATCTTTAGAAATCTTATTTTGATAATTCTATATGAAAACAATGTAGTTGAAGGCCTCTTGTTGACAACATATGATTTTCCTGATTTTTATTTGGCTCCGTTGACAACATTGCATACAGCTGGTATGCCATTACATGAGTAGTTCTCATCTTCTGCCATATAGAAGATAAAAACTGTTGCGAAACTGTGTTAAAACCAATTTAATGAATAAATAATTACTGATACATTTTGAACAAACTGACAAATCATGTTTTTACCTGATACTCACACTCATGTTAAATAGTTTTTATGATGCAGTCATGTAGTTAATCTATGTTATAATGTTTTCACATGAATCACTAATACCTATATGAAACAGTTGTTGTGATATATGAACATGTTGTTGTTGTTTCTACAGTTGAGGTCTGTTGGAAAGAAAGGTTCTCAGTATGACGTGGATAGAAGTTTCAGTAGAGATTATAGCAGAACACACTGTGATATTAAGCAAGTACACACAAGTTTATTATAATTTATGAAAATAATCAATGTATGGATGCAGAAACCCCTTGAAACTTTGTCAAAAATAAGGAAATTGTGATTTTTAATTACAAGAAAAGTAAGTTACAATTTTAGCTAAAATCTAGTTGGAAACACCTGAGAAATGGCCGAGTCTGGACAATCAGCAACAGTAGAGGACCCTGATTAATTTTCTGTGTGATTATTGGGCTGCCATGGGGCATACATGTTTTTCAAACATCCCTTATTATATTTTGTACTCTTGTTTGCAGATTTACGAGAGGCATACACAATCAGCTGTTTTATTATGTGAACTTTAACAGTATCGAGGGTATATGTATCAACCCGACACCGTTTGACCTTGCTACAGTACAGGGGTCATCACATCAACATTTACTCTTCAACTTCTATGCTTGCTGTATGAGACTGCATGCATACTTTGAACACCAAGTCAAGAAGGTATTGTAGTATTTTATTATAGTTTACTTTGGTTATTTCTTGAATGATTGTTAATACCAGGGTTCTCAATAAGGTTTAACCTAGCAGGCCAAACTGCTATAACAACAGGCCTGATTAGGTCCTTAACACAACTATTTTCTTCAAATTGTGTATAAATTCACAATATTAGCTAGCTAAAAATGGTTTAAGCAGTCAATTTGGCCTGCAGTGTGTTGTTGAGAACCCTGTAATACATTTTAGTAATCACGAGACAAAATGACATAACAAACTCACATAAGTTATTCTCATTTTGTATTTCTTTAAAATTTACATTTTCCATTCAAGTCGTTTAGCTGTATTGTTGTACATTCAATTCCAGTTGGATTAATACCATTGATCAGACAGTCACTGCATATACATGTTTTAGAAACAGTGTCAACTTTGAATAAATCAAACCCATACTTATATAATTCTATAAAAAAAATGCTTCATTATTATATGTTTATAATGTATATTCATCAGGTATATATGCCTGATAAGCCATCTGGCTGTACTATGGAGGAAGGTGTTATGTTTACTTGCCAATTACCTGTGACATCACAAACAAAGAAACAGCCAAGTGTTATATTGTACTGGGTTATAGGGTAAGTAAGGCATTGCTTCTCGTAGTCATTGTTTCTCTTCATAGTGTATTAAAAAAGTTTTATTTTGAAAACACCATATTTGAATTGTTTGTCATGGCAGACAAGAGGGTAATGCTGTTTACTACTGATCATGAGGTTCCTGGTTTAATTCCAGCCTAGGACGTTGGTCCTTTCTGAAATGCTTAGCAGTATTTCCAACCAAACTAGAGATTAACTGGTTGGTAACCCAGCTGAGATAGTCGTGTGTGTCTTAGTCAAGTTCACTGGGCAGGTTAAAAAATGGAGTTTTATCGGAAAGAGTTCAGGTATCACACCTAGATTTCTTGTGTTATAAATCATCATTCTCACTTCCGTTTATAAAAGTTCTGTTTCATTAGTATAGCTTGGCGAATTTGAAATGAACCTGACGTTTTGATTAGCACAATTTTACAGTCAATCTCTTGTCTGTATTTATAACGTTGGTTACCTTGTTTCCTCGTATTAGCGCTCCCCCTCTAATTAATGCCCCCGGCGATTTTTGAAAAAAAAATCTCACCTTCAATAATTGGTCTCTAATTAACGCCCCCCCCCGGCGATTTTTGAAAAATAAATCTCACCTTCAATAATTGGTCCTACAGTCATCCAATAAAGTATCCACACAAATCCAGAATAACAGTCAGTCATGATACGGTAATCCATTCAAACGAACAATTAAATACCGCCGAGTAATTATTTACCAGTATTTGCAGCGTAGTCTTCATGTTTATTAGCCATTTTTGCGTTTGATAGGCAAAAAAAACAAAGTGCGGTATTTTTAAGAAGGGGAAGTAATTCGTACTGGTTAAGGAAACAGCTAAGTGCTGTACTATACAGTACAGTTCCGTGGGAGGGGCGTTTATACGAGGTCCGACTGTGTATGGAATTATTTTTTCATAAAATGCATCTCCCCGGGGGCAATAATACGAGGTTATACGGTATGTGTTTTCAAAATGAGGGAGTATCACGAAGAAGCTAGAGATGTAATATATGCTAAAATTCGAACCACCGATATTGCATGATTTGCTTGCGGAAATTGGTATTTTAAAAGCAAGAACCTTGTAATATATTTTCATGCAT
This sequence comes from Spisula subtruncata, assembly GCA_963678985.1. Lineage (NCBI taxonomy): Eukaryota > Metazoa > Mollusca > Bivalvia > Venerida > Mactridae > Spisula > Spisula subtruncata. Next base: position 1,488,891 of record OY787665.1, on the reverse strand, counting down.
AAAGGTCAGGGTCATGTCAAATTCATCAAGCTATAACTTTGGTATTTTTTGTTATTTCAGGCGTAGATTTGCTGATGGACATGAAATGTTTGTGTGTTTAGAAGATGGTGCTCCACAAAGTCTTTTAGAACTTGCATTTACTTATAATTTTGGGTTGACTTGAAAGTGAAAGTAGAATTGAAAATGAAATATTTCGAAGTGAAAAAGCACATTCCAAAGTGAAATCAGGACTTCAAAGGGAAAGCATATTTCACAGTGAAAGAGGTTTTCATAACGGATGTAGATTCAAAAGTGAAAGTAGATTTCAAAGTGAAAGTAGACTTGGAAAGTATGAAACCCTAAAAACAGGAATCCCACAATGCATTTCAACATAAAAAGGGAAAGAAATGTCAGTAGTAAACATGAATTGGTGCAAAATTGATGACCTACCTAGTCAGATAGGAACTGTGTTAGTAGATGAAATCAGGGTGGTCCAAGTTAATCGGAAGTTGATCTTTGATTTTGCCACAATTATGAGAATCTGTGACAAAAAATAATAGTCATATACCAAGGCGACTATGCAAGAGCGACAGAAACTTTCAAAAGAAAGGATATTGAATTCCATGTGATAGGACACAGTACAGGGGCTTATTCGTAGTAATATAAAGTCTAAGTCAGAGTTTTGGACTTACAACGTTAGTGAATAAGGCCTCAGATTGCCAGAAACATATCATAAGATACATAATTCCATCTCTCACATATATATATATATAACATCATTATTTGCACGTGTATTTATCAGTGTTAGATATAATCTATTCCATATATACTCATATTTACCTCACCGTCCATATTTTACATAAATTTATACTTAATTCTTATGATGCCTTCCATCTTTGATGAGCGGGTATATTGTGCTTTCCACATGTTGCCAGTTGGTCTGTCTGTCAGTTGGTAAACAAAATGGTTTCAGTTCCAGAACACTCGAAAACTTTGCCCTATGATCTTCAAATTTACAAAGAGGTCGGGCAGCAACAGTAGATGACTCCTATTGGTTTTGAAGTCAGTAGGTTGATGGTCAAAGTCAATGTGACCTTTACCATTTCTGACTATTGAGCTGTCATGGCGGCATATAATTAATGTTTATAGTCCTCTTATTATGTTATATAATCCTGTCTGTCGTTATATCTTGTTCAAGAAATAATTTTGTTATTGCATAGTCTATAGGGCCTTAAATGATTTTGTCAGTTTACTTACCAATAATGACCTTTAAATATTCCCCGCAGCAAGCCAAAAATGCTTAGTTGCTGTTCACAAAAAAAAACCTATTTATATTATGTTTTCAATGTACAACACTGTGTTGTGATAGCTGGTGGACTTATTTTTAAAAGTTTGTGAATGTTTTTAAAGACGAACATATAGCCAAAATGAGACAGTTATTTTTTTTCCTCCATTCAAAGTTGTATGTGTCTTATTATGTTCTTTTACTGAAATATTGCTTTGTCTATTTTATGATAGCCCATGACAATAGAAGCAAATGTTGTTCACCCTATTGGACCCAGTGTTTCAGGTTAATGGCAGATGTCATGCTGTTTGTTTGTTTGCGATCTGCTGAGGCAGTCTTAAGTGTATTTCCCTGCCCTTTTGTTTCTGTCTTATGAGTACTCCTATTAAAGTGGAGTTACTCCTACTTTCCTTGATAAATTTCTGGTTTTCCAAATTTCTATGTTCACCTACCTTTGCACAAAGGTATAGCTAGTTTGCGATAGAAAAAAATTGTGTTTTTTAAATATTTCTCTATAATTACTTCACCTACAAGTATGAAATTTTGCACAAATAAATGAAATATATCTACCTAATACACACGGAAATTTCAGCAACATTAGTAATGATTTAAAAAAAGTTTTGTTCATAAGTTCTATGTAACATATTTGTAGTTTTGTATGAAATATCTAGTTAGAAGACTTGATACTTGCAATAGCCAATTTTACGGTCACGTGATACGCATAACGGTATATTTACATATTTGCAACCTACTTAATATAACACATGCGAGGCCCATTGGTGAATACAGTAAAAACTCTCTAATCCGAACTCCCTTCGGACCGGCCAAAAAGTTCGGATTAGGGAGGATTTCGGATTGGAGAGGTTTTACCTATGTAGTGTTTATAGGGAAAATTTATATCGTCTGGTGTACACTATTTTTGGTACAGTATGTCTGTATTCTGAAGTCCATGTTGCATTAGGGTTTCCGCTGCTATTCACCATTTCCGCTTTTGGTGGATTTTTTTTAGATTGGCGAAAAAGTAATTTCAAAGCTTAGAATTTTTTTTTTTCAAACCTATTTTTTCATTTTGGTGTAAAGATCTGTATACCGAAAAGACCTGTAGACACCAATAAACAACTGACTACTGGTGATTGCCTCTGGCTGCACTGCAAACAGGCAGTTAATCCCCCTGTCAGGCAATTAACAGATTAAAAGGTGTGATAACGATCTCCATTTCTGCTCTTCGTATCGGGTCGTGTTTAAAATCAACCTGTGTACGGTCCTTCGTGTCTAAAACCAAGTGCAAAACCGTTTGATTTAACCTCATTCCGACTATATGTCGATAAAAAAAACCTGTCAATTCCAGGGTAATTACGAATCAAATCTTTGTTTATGTGAGCCACAATACATTTTAATGACAAATTAAGTTGAACTTTTTTCTCCATGGTGATTTATTTACAACATGACGAATTATCAACAAATTACCCCGTGCCCTACTATACGGAAACACTCGGGTTGATGCTAAAAGCAGTATCACGAGTAACGGAACATTTGCCGATCAAATAAACCGTTTGACATATTTTGTATAAAATCATAATAATTCCGGATCAAGCGTTAAATTCCGGATTGGGGAGTTTAAATAACACTGTATATTTGCATTCCGGACCGTAAAAGTAGTCCGGTCTGCGGAGTACGGAGGTTCCGGATTGGGGAGGTTTTTTTCACATACCTTTTAGAAGGAACGAATCGGGACCGTGAAAAAATTTCGGATTGAGGGTTATTCCGGATTAGAGAGGTTCCGGATTGGGGAGTTTCTACTGTACATGTTATTGCTATACATTGTTTACAAGCGACACACCAAAAATAAACCGTTTCACAGGGGCCTCCTTAGTCTTCTCTTTATAACAGTAATGTCAATCCTGCCGATCACGGACTGTAACGTTAAATAATTGATATTAATACACTTGTTACTATATATAGTAACAAAAATGAGACTATTTCAGGCTGATTATGACCATCACGTGATTGATTATCGCCTATCCGCCCGGTCCGCAATCTCATAATCGTAATCGGCCCGCTGAACGGGCGCACGTTACGTTATCCAGGTTAACATGACGTCACGTTGGATCTAAAATGACGTCACGTTAGAGCTAAAATATGACGTTACGTTACACAGAGGTACAATTCTTTTGACAATTGTGAGAATTATAAGATTTTCAGCATAAATGTACTTAAGATATCTACGAACTGAACCAAGCGGGAGTAACTGTTACTCCCATTGAGTTTTGGAATCGAACAATTGTATTAAAGACTTTAATACACTTCAGAGCCTGGCCGGAAGTTGATAATCAGCCCGGCATGAATAATCACCCTCGGGCTAAAGCCCTCGCGGTGATTATTAATTTTCCGGGCCGATTATCGCCTTCCGGCCCGGCTGTGTCGTGTATTAACCTCTTAGTAAATCATCAATGGAATACCAGATTACCTCCCTGTGCTAAACTGTAAATACGCATGTAATTTCAATATGTAATAAAGAGTATATGTCTTTTAATTGAAAATTAAAAAACTAAAAATAATGAAATTCAAAATGGGAGTAGGTAGGAAGTTTTTTACCAAAATCTGATGAATAGATTTTCAGAAATCTTAAAAAAAAGAAGATTTTTTTCTATCGCAAACTAGCTATACATTTGATTTATTTTATTTCGTCTATCCAATATTTATGACATATTAAATGAATCGCCTACTTTTGAAGATAATCTGGCTACATGAAAGCTTTTCTACCCCCCTGATTTACTATATTCCCTGTTACAATTGCTATAATTATGAACAGTACCAAAATGTAAACCCTGCTGTATGTGTTGTGGAAACTGAAGTATAATATTACATAACCTTTGTTGCCTTAAATTGTATAATTATCTATAATTATCTAATTGTGCCATTTATTTATATGTGATTAATATATTGTATAATTATGATGATATTCCATGCTAATTATATCTATCTGTAGTGTCTAGTTAGTGTTCTAACATGATATTAAATTCAGGGTTATATATAAGTACCTTTATGTTGATATATACTTGACCAGTAGTAGACTTGACCAATAGTAAGCTTGACCGGTAGTAAAAACTTGACTGATAATAAGCTTGACCAGTAGTAAGCTTGACCAGTAGTAAGCTTGACCGGTAGTAAAAACTTGACTAATAATAAGCTTGACCAGTAGTAAGCTTGACCGGTAGTAAAAACTTGACTAATAATAAGCTAAATTAGTTGTAAATAACCCAATCAATATCTCAAATGAAATTGACATTAATTAGCTTTGCAACTTATAATTTATATCTTTGTAATATATTTAAGATATTATATCATACATTTAATCATTAGAGCTAAAGATATAGTAGATATAATGTATTGTAGTTTAGTCTGCCTAGGTAAACCATGGTGCCAAAATATTGTAATGCTTTAACTTTCTGTAAACTTGTCATGACTAACTTGTTTTGTTCATATTGTATTTCTATGCTTAAAGATCTGTTTTGACTGTTCTGGATGTTTTGAATGACATTCCGATAAATTTCATAGATGACATGCAATTGGTTACATATACACATGACATTCCAATTACCTACACTTTACAATGCCTTATTTACATGACACATTAATTTGTTTTAAACATAAATGGTTTTCTGATTCCTAATTATTTATTTGTCTTTATTGTGAAGCAATTTCGTACCCCTTACCACTAATATTACATTCCAATTGTTTACTCAATGCTGAGGAATTTCCACAGATCCACCAATAATATTATGTGATGCTTTTGGCGATAATTATTTGTTACCAACACCTCTGGTGTCAACCACCAATTCCTCTTCAGTAGATGCCTTTTGAAATTTAATTCTTTTTCCATAGGCATTTTGTAGATGGAGCATTTAAAACAAATAATTTAAGGTGCTAGTAAGTTGGTTTGTTAGGATGTACATTGCATGCTTGCTGGAATATATTTTTGTACATGATCTGTCTTTTTACATTTTACATTTATTGTTACTACCGTATACCTGTGTGAAATTATCTCATTTATATATCATGCAGAAATCCTTTGTTTACTAGTTTCTATGGAATTCCTTTACATTGATATTACAATATTACAACAATTACCTGTGTCTCGAAGGCCCATGTATTCTTCAGTCTGTTTTCTGTACTTGATGTCCATCGGATCATTAGTTTAACCTTAGTGCTAAGAGTAATTAAATGATAAACAATTTTAAAGATTGTGTAGTTACTGTAACTGTTAAACCTGGTGAAGGCTTGGCAAAAGTCGAAATGTTGAAATTCATACTAGTGGATTTAAACAATGTCCTAAAAGACAGAAATGCAGCTTCATTGTCATTACTGCCTTGTGAAATGTGTTTACAGAAATAAAAACTATTTTTTAATTTTTCAATTTTGTGACCTTTCCTTAAAATATTGTTCATTTTTTTGTACCATTTTTGTTTGCTATTTTGATAATATGCAAAGTTACTGCAGGCACTCGTTATTTTCCTATCAATTTTCTTGTCATTGATACCAATTTACTTGTTTCTTTTATACTTTTGTATCCAATCTATTAATGATCTAAAAGCTGGAATTTTAGACAAACACTTGTTAAATCAAGATTTATTGATAAATTACCTCCCTTTATTAGTTTACTATTATTTGATAGAATTACCTCCCTTTGTTAGTTTTCCTTCATTTGATAGAATTACTTCCCTTTGGTAGTTTTCCTTTATTTGATAGAATTACCTCCCTTTGGTAGTTTTCATTTATTTGATAGAATTACCTCCCTTTGGTAGTTTTCCTTTATTTGATAGAATTACCTCCCTTTGGTAGTTTTCATTTATTTGATAGAATTACTTCCCTTTGGTAGTTTTCATTTATTTGATAGAATTACTTCCCTTTGGTAGTTTTCCTTTATTTGATAGAATTACTCCCCTTTGGCAGGTTTCCTTTATTGGGCAGACTTACTTTCCTTTAAGGGTCGTAATTCTTTAATAATAAATTTCCTCCCTTTGTCAGTTTTCCTTTATTTGTTAGAATTACTTCCCTTGGGTAGTTTTCCTTTATTTGATAACATTACTTCCCTTTGGTACTTTTCCTATATATGATAGAATTACTTCCCTTGCTCAGTTTACACTATACTATACTATACTGTGTTTGTTCTGTCACTTATATATTACTGGTTGATTTTTGTCACAAATTTCTCTTATCTAACTTAACTATGTATCCGCTGTTTTAATGTGAAGATGTTGTTAAATGTAAAGTTATTCATGGGTCTGCGTACTGTCCCTTGTTTATGTTTAATGTTGATTTATTTAATAACGTATTTGTGTACTTGCCAATTAATTATTGTAATGTTAGCAGCATTATTTGATTTATTCTATAGTATAGCTATCAATGATGACTGACTGAGGTTTAGTCATTGATGAAACAAATTATTTTAATGCCCACCCTACACATCTTTGATGAAGGGGTAAACTGCTTTGTCGGTCGGTAGACCAAATGGTTTCAGTTCAATAAATAGTAACGCGTAGCCCTAGGATCTTCAAATTCGTTTTGGATGTTGGTCAGCAACAGTAGATGACTCCTATTGACTTTCAGGTCACTAGGTTAAAGTCACTTTGACCTTCGCCATTTTTTAGACTAAATGCTTTTCGTTCCGTAACTAAAGAACTCTGTACTCTAGAATCTTGAAACTTTACATGGCGATGTGACTGCAAAAGTAGATGACCATTATTGATTTTAAGGTCAGTAGGTCAAAGGTCAAGGTCATTGTGACCTTTACCATTTCCGTATATTGGGCTGCCATGGGGGCATACATATCTTGTTCAGTCTATGTTTTGAGTGTATTAATCTGTTTGCTGATGTTGTTGAGTTTGTACGTCCGTATGTTTTATATTTATATATAGGGCTTACTGTTTTTATAGTATTTATTAATAAACACATGAAATATTATATTGAAACACAATTTTCTTGTTGTTTTTTGTTACTGTTTTGAAACAAAGTGCTAAAAACTTGAAGTGTGCGTTATCAACGGACAAAATAACACAGACTCAGTGATATGAGAGGTTTTACTTCAGTCTGTAAATATGCATGCAAAGCAAAATTGAAGAGAAACTATATAATGTAATACTAGTGTCTTACAATTGGCTCAATCAAGATTATCCCTGTAAAATCTCTGGTATTTACATCAGTGTATAGTCATTCAAAGACCTAAAATACTGTAAAATTTCAAGGTTTTGGTAAAAAAGACCATTTTGATCGGACATTAATTCGTGGATTTTTCATTTCATGTGATAAAAAACAATTGTCAAAATTACTGTTTGATGGGATTTAATTTCGTAGAAGATGAATCACGAAATCCACGAAATTTAATCCCCCATGAAAAGTAATGATTTAACAGTATATTAGAGTCATCCCTGTCAGTACATAGTTGGAAGCAATGTTCAATCCATTATGTTATACTGCATGCTCCATCATGTAGTTATGTACCATAGGTATTGGACACTATATCTGTAAAGAACAACCATCTTTATTAGCTCAGTGACGGTAACTTTTTTTTTTAATCGTTTGCAGACCGAACACTAATACTGCAACCTGTGGATTTAGTCAGTTCAAGGAAGGAACCTGTGTAAAAGTTGATTTGAGGTATGTGTGAGCTTAGGTGAACACCGAATTATAAATGAATTTCCTATATACAGAAAAAAAAGAGAGTATCTTATGATGATAAAACTTGTGTTCAATTATGATTAAACTCGATTCATGAATAAAACTTCTTTCGTGCAGACAAAAATAAAACTGATAGGTGATGCCAAATTCTGCAGTATTAGGTGAGCTAACAAATACCACAGGCACACGGTCCCATCGATTTGATAAAAACTTACATGAATCAAATTTTTCAGTATCTCTTGTTTAAACGCGACTGAAAAAAAATTGAAACAGTGTGCATGTGACAAGTACCATATTATAGTTACGTAACTGTGCTTAATATTAAGTTATTAAGGATCAGGCTGAAATATATGCAGACTATGCAGTATTACTAACTGCCATGTCGTGATAAGTTCCCATCAATTTAACATTCTTTATTCGGCATCATTTCCACACTATTGTAGGTCTATCAGTGATAAATAGGTTGCAACTTTTCAATTAAATGGGATAAAACATTATGAATGAAATACCCCTGCTGTTAGATGCTGCAACTACTAGTGAAAATAGAGATATGAAATACGAATAGAATAAAAAATGAAAAGTGAAAACTGAATAAAAAATACGAAAAATGAGAAATACGAAAAATGAGAAATACGAGTTCCTACTTCTTTTGTAAAAATATATTTCTTTTGAAGACCCAAGTAAACTTAATAAATTGCATAATCCCACTTGTGTTAACTACATTCACCTTCATTTATCAAGGACCGGGTAACATGAAATAGTGGATGTTCTGAAACATGATTTAGCAAAATATTTTAACAAACTGAGCATGTTATATATGATGGTTCTATGAGGTTCGCATGACACATGGCAAACGCTACGACTGCAGTTATTATTTCAACACATTCTTGTTAAATTTTCATAGATTCAAATTAACAAAACTGTATCAAAAAAGAAGTTTCCATGGTTATGATACGAAGAAGATTTAAACTTTACTCAGTTCAGAAAGGTTTCTGACTCGGTTCAGTGCACATCAATACTACCGGTACGCTTAACACGGACTAGCACGAAGTTCTCGTGCGAGTGTAACTGTGTAATCAATCATCATATAACTGCACACATCATCGCTATATCCAATTAGCACGATAAGCATCATGCTATAAAAATCAAAAGGTGTGCTTCGGAAATGTCGAGTTTGGGCGTCGAAAGCAGAGGACGGACGGACAGTTGGTTTACTCCAGACAGGCGTCATTGATCCTGGAGTTGCTTGACGTCGTCGATATGGACATATAATCTGGTCAATAATCTGGCTTTGGGGGCAGGTAAGATTGTATTTTTTTCAATCTGGTTAAGGCATGTAAGGGTAACTCCAGAATATAAACAGGCTGGTCGTGATCTTATCTGTCCGATTGCCTTTTGTTACGAAAAATAACCAAACGTGCCATTTTAACACATTTTCTTACATTTGTTTCAAATTACGAACTTAGCTAAACGAACCCATCCCCATGTTCAAGTGTAAGAAAATGCAAGGAACCGAAAGTCAATAAGTGATAAGGGGAAGTGTTGATTATGTAGTAAACTTACTTAGTAATATGTTCATGTAAAGTGTCTGCAGTCTAAATAAGTCTGAAATTATGTTTCAATTTTCCTGCTCAGATGAGCTACAAATGTTTATCGTGTCAGTAACTTATAAGAGTACTCTGACGTTCTGTATTCAATCAAATATACGAGGTTCACTGACCTGTCATACCGACTTAAACTTATAATTTAAATTAATTTATGTACGAATTTCCGAAACATGTTCAGTTTTACAAAATATGAATTTAGGTAAAAACATACACAGTCGGGAGTCCGGTTTTCGTTGAAAGTGATTTTGTCGCCACAGGATGACTCGACAAGCTTCGTTATTTTTAATGATTTTGCAACTCAGAAGTTTCTTTTCACTACGATGGTTATCAATAAAAACTCACATTTACCAGTTGATTCGATCAGTTGGAGGAATTATTTAGAATGAACTAAATTGAAAAGTATAACACGCGTGCAGTTTGGTCGAACGCGTTTCTCATTAAAAAGTAATTCAACTCTAATAACTTTTGACATCTCCCATAAAATTCTAATTAATTCATCTCTAATGATTAGATTTATAATATTTTTTTCTGAAGTTAATAAATTTCGATAAACTTGGCGAAAGAAAATTGAATTTTCATATTTCTCAATTATCATTAATCATTGTTTTGTTTACTATACTCAACGCATTTAAAAACGCTCACTATGACAAAGTGCAATCCAAAATGTTAACTAAGTTTTGTTTTATTATATTCTGACACAAATGAAATTCATGTAAAGACCTTTACTCTTTGCTAAGATATGTAGCATAATATTGTCTCCACTGTAGAATACCCGGATGATAATTGGACTGTATTAATTGAAATAGGTTTAGCGGTTGATGTTTGTTTGCCCATGGGTCATTTTGACCGATTTCAAACTACCAGTATTTGCTGCACTAAAACTGAATAATTTTTTCTTCTGTGCATTGCACAAATGAAACTGTGGGGAGTCAAGTGCATCTAAAGGCTATACATTAATTAACAAATCTAGGAAAAATAAGATGTGTGCGTTTTTAAATATGCTGAGTATAGAAGGCTATTATTTATTATTATTTAGGTTATGATTATGATGAAAAGTGTCATATAATGCTAACTGCAGTGTAATTTATATATTTGTCTAGGTAACCCGATACCTGATAAAGGTAGTTATTTTGATTGACTACAGGGGGTGACGACAATAAAAACAATACAGTTACGTCAAACAGTATATGTACTTTAAGTGCCGCCATGAATTTATTTTGAAATCATGAGAGTTTTATTGCTGTTACTTAACTTTAAGTTTACAACAAGGCCTACTAAGCAACCCGATTTGCTTTCAACTTAACCATTTTCCCAAGTTTTACTAATAAATGTATTTTAATAGTAGTCTCAGCAATAACTTATTTTTCCTGGAATTTGGGCCATGAATGATGGCGTTGTGTATCCGTGCCGCCTATAATGCGAACATGCTTATACGAGAGTTTATGCAAAAATCCACCCAGCTTTGCCAATCCATTCGTCTTATAACGAACGTCGCTTTAATACTGGGCGTATACGGTACATTTATAATTATACTCGGAAACGGGAAGTCACTGTAAAACGGTTGTTGGTTTACAAGTTTATTAACAAGTTAATTAAGACATCTATCTACGAGTTATGTCTGTCTAACATTAGACATTTGGGGAAGAGAATAAAAGAGGCTATTGGTGTATCATGATAGTGTTTTGCGCAAAAATCACAAGGTTGCTACCGTTTGCACAACTATCGAATCACCTTAATTCAGACTTTCAGAATCAGCACATGATACGCCAATGTACTAGTATTCAATTTTAAAATTATAAAAATTTGAAGTATTTATTAAAAAATCATGTAAAGCTCTAGGATTTTGTTAAGTCTCATCTTTGCACATTTCTTTGAGATTTCGTGATAACACATTTGGTTATGTCATGCTTCGTAAAGTCTCAAAACCGTTTTTATCAAATTCGCTATTAAAATATTAAATTAAGATTTTATAGGACGATATAAGCATATTAAATCCATAAATCATATTCTATTACTCAACAAAACACTGTCGGATTTTTTAATTGAAAACTCACACCGACAATAAATGCTCACCTCAAATAGCAAAAAACTCTCAACAAATGATTTACGGAATGGAATTTATTCATAAACATTTTTTCGTTTTGTTGATGCGCTAAAATTTGCATAATATAAAATATAATATTAAGCTCAAACTTCAATCTCAGTTAAAAATTGAAACTGAATTTTCGTAGTTGACCTACTAAAAACGTATTTAGATATTATTATATCTGTTGAGCTGTTTTATTTAAACAGGGGCTATAAATCAGCATGAGGTTCAAATCCAAGGCACATTTTTCACACAGCTGGTTCTAATAGATAACATTAATAAACAATAATAATAAAAACTTCACAAAAATAGTCATATTTATGTAAAGAGTAAATGTAATGTGGGGGCTATCATTATTTTTTTTCACTCTTCGTCAATGATACATTTACTAAAGAACTTATATTGGGTTTGCATAGTTTACAGACATGATATGGGTACATTACATAAGAAGCGTGTGAAGTTATTTCATTTGTCTGTCGAATACGGTTCCATTTGATAAGGAAATCGTCTGTCCACCTGTCATTGCTTAACATAATGGGGATTGGTTCTGGTATAAGGCATCAACCTTCTACTAAATGAACACACAAGTTTGTGAAAATTGATGGGTGATTAAATTATTTTGAACACTTTTGAAAGACCTATATAAATACACCTACCACCAATAGAGTATATAGAGTGTATGGGGGCCATGTCCACATGGCAAGCACCTGCCCATGATTTTTCTCTAAGCTACGCTGATGTATGTACTACTAGAAACATATACTAGATACGATTGCAATAAAATCATTGAACATGATTTATTGTCGATTTGACTATAACACTTTACCCTCTAAAACGACAATTCAAATGATCATAAATATACATTTCTTCATAAATCACACGATAAACATGTATTGGCGTATTTTATTTTATAAAAAATCGGATTTGTAGAAAAAAGTTGTGTTTATATGTATTAAACTGGTAGACATCTTCAAGGATCATCTTATAATCGTTCAAATATCGTTAAAAGATGATTGTGTCTTCATTTACAATTGAAACCCTTCTTTTTCGTACCTTTCTCATCAGGAAATCTCTATAACCCGGACGAATGCATTGGTCCGAAATACTGTTATTCGTGTTTGCAATAATTTTACCCTTCTCATCTGGACCCCTTTACTCTGAAATCCACATTTTTGCTTTTATAAATAAAACCACGAATCATAAGAGATACAGTATAAGTATAAGCACTTTAATTGTGTACAAAAGTTTTTCAATTTTTGTTTACAAAAATATCTTTAAGCATTTATCCAAATATACACACACTTCATACATAAAATCACATTCAATCAAGGTATGCATAATACATTTATGCAATCTATATTCATATATGGTTTTAAAAAAACTAACAGTCAATAATGAAAAAAAAAATCAAATTTGAGCAAACGTTAGAAAAATGGAAAAATATGGACCAATAACATATACATAGAATATACGAATATACATGGACAAACATGCCATCAATTCAGCGGCCACTTTCTAATAGAAGAACATCATTTTTGGCATTGACACTTTGAATCCTTAGTTTTACATACTCAACTCATTCGTCGCACAAACTACCTATTGGTTTTCCCTTCAAAGTATTTCTTTAGCAACACCCAAACCTCTCAAAAACTTTGAATTGCCCAATTACTTTTAAACACTCATTTCATTACAGCATAGTTTTTACTTTCTTCTGGATGATCGAGTGGACAATTCCTTAAAGAAGACCTTAATTTGAACTCATTTACCATTAAGGTAGGACATTACCTTTGTCACCGGACAGGTCAGAAAAACAAAATCGACTGTTTCTTGGGTACAAATTGGTTAAATCTCTTCCGGGGTTATTTTAATTGTTCGTTGTTTTCATACTAGGCAACAATTTTATGTATGGTTATATTTATTCTTGTAACAACTATAATAATGAAATAATATTATCTTTAACAAAATAATATGTTTAATATATTTTCTGATATCGATGTTTTGCCATGAATAGTAAATGTTGTAATTGATATGGACTGGAGGCCTTAAATCTACAAACTTATGCTATTGCTAGAAACAGACCGGTCATTTTCGAAACAACATCGGTCATTTTCGAAACAACGTCGATTAATCAGAACGTTGCAAGATCGCACAACACTATCCCAACGAGTTCGTTTGAAAGCTGCTTTCAGTGCTTTAACAGATCATAGGAATTTCAGAAAAAACAGCGGCAACATGTTTTGATTTGGTTTTCCTCCATCTTTAGTTTTGTCCCTGAAACTATTGCCATATTGGTACGTTTCCGATAGTGTTGACCATTTACGAAATAGGTGTAGGTTGCTCAAATGTTATGAATCAATGATTCAATTAATTCAACTCTTCAATTCAGAGGCCAAAACATGACATACCATTACATGTTTAAATGTACGGTTAATTAGACTTTTCTAATCACATTCACTTCTTTTTCCTATCATTCAAAGTCATACGACCATAAGGTTCGAACCATTGGCACCCCTCCGAAGGTTAATGCCCTAAACCAAATTAGATGGATATGATATGTTGCCTTAACCACATCCATAGGCCCATGATTGCTTACTAGTATATGAACTTCCTTAATCACCAGACAACTAGCCCCAATATTGCCTTTAACACGTCTATACGGTTGAGTACTAGTACATGTATAGCAACTTCAAAATTCAACTAGCTCCAATCAGATCAGAACACAGCCCAGACGGGCCTCTGCCTGAATTAGAAATTAGAACCTAGACTAAGATATAACCCCTCACGAAGGTGTTTCGATAGTACCACCATTTGTACCAGTCACGGTAAATACTGGATTGTAAGGCATTCTCGTATCCACCGAATTCATATTTTCATTTAACATCGTCATAGATTGATTTAGCGATTCATTTGAACCATAAACCCACTGCCATTTTGAAGTTTCTTCAGACGTGCTTAAGTCAATAAATAAATCCACATAGTTGTCTTCACGTTTAGATATAGAAAGACGCCGTAACCACTCAGGTCCGTTAGGTTGTGTTCCAAATGGACGTAGATCTTCAGTACTGTCACTGAATGGGTTCGGCGGCAACAAGTTATTGTTCCCAGTTGAACTGAGTGTTGACGATTTACCAGTCTCTGTTGCCTTCTTTTCCTTTTCAGCTTCGATTTTCTTCTCATCATCTTTATCTTCCTTTGGGTTCTTTTCTGTAGTTTCCTCCGCTTTGTCATCCTTTTCGTTACTTTCGTCCTTTTCTTTGTCTTTTTCCTTTTCTTCTTCTTCTTTCGGGTCATATTGTTCCACAGTAAAGTCGTTGATTGGCCAATGCTGTTTGTAGTCGGCAATTATTTCATCAATTTGTCCTTTAAAACTAAGCGTCTTTAGGTTCAATTTTGTTCCTTTGGAGGAGAGAACGTTCTTTAGCAACATTGGAACAAAACCACCTGCAAGTGTAGCTAGTGTCTGATTGGTTGACGACATTTGGTTAGCACTTCCAAACGCCATGACGACGATCATGACAAAAAATAGAAACACAACAATGATTGAAAACTTTCCGGTCGCTTTCAGTAGATTTATATACACTGGTCCGGGTGCACCGTGAACTCTGATTTCACAAAGTTGTTTGAATAAGTTTAAAGGAATTCTTGGCGTATCTGCCGAGTCTAGAAACAGCAGGAGATGCCCGATACGCCATTGTGGGTCCTTCTTCTCCAGGTTCAATGTGGTGGGTATTTCATCCACTGCTTCTACTGTTCTCACCTGGAATACAAAACATCAATTACGATTTGACGATTTGAGTCAAAAGTTGGCCTGATGGATGGTGGGCACAAGGATTGACTGAAACTTGTGATATATGAATGTAGTAAGTGACGGTTTGACAGTGAATGAAAGGTGGTCTTCATGAACGAAGTCCGTAGCTCTTTGACTGAAACTTGGTTTACGTAAATGATACGTGTGTGTCGCTTTGACTGAAACTTTGTAGCATTGAAATTTGAATAGGCGTACATAATGTTTATAGATAAACTTTATTAAGGCGCCCTTGAAAACAAGACGAACCTCAGAAAGTTATTAATGGACCGATCAACAGGTTGCTTTAATTCTCTTCAGATCGCCGTATGGCCGGAATATAGGACTACAATAGTACTTAGTAAACTTTGAATACGAGTACATTACCTGGAATGCAGCATTCTCTTGCATGCTTGATGGCAGAGCGGCGATCTTTTTCAAATCTTCTACTCGATCCATGACGTCATCAATGACGGTGTTATTAAACGTCAGATAATTATCATACACGTTGTCATAGCAATTATGCATGTAAACAATCACAAGTAACGCCATACTGACGTAACGTAGCGTGGAACCAGCATTGACGATAATCCCCATCATAGTGAACACCAATACTTCCACAATCACTCCACCGGCTTCCACAAACAGTAGAATCGCGGAGAACATGACGACCAGGCAGAATATACTGACTATGATTTGTATACAGAATCGTCGTAGAGCAAACAGCCGACCGTAACCGGACATGCACGGACTGTGCTTCTCTTCGTCCGTAAACGCTTGTCGTCGGACGTGAACATTTTTATCCAGTCTCGCAAGTTTCTTATGCATGTCGTACACTTTCTGTTTGGCTTTACTGAATGGTTTGTCAGATTCAAATATGCTATCGTCACTTCCGAGTTTCTTTTTGGAATGAAAGATGAGCCTGTAGGCTAGATACACCGTCGGTACGGTATATAATACAAATATTGTACACCACAATGGCGCAGTCACTGCACTTATTATCGGACACGTCAATAATGCAAGTATGCCGATCTTACGGAACGGCCATAACAGAAATCCAAGCACAACTTGTAAGACGTTTGTTCTTGAAACACTTTGCATGTCATGAAACGCTGACCGAACTATAGATTTGAGTTTCTCTCGAACAGAAATACTTGAAAATCCTATCACAAGGCCGCTAAGAAGGTAAAACGTATATGTAGCAATGAAAAGACTATGGGTTGGTGTTAGATATTGAATGAAGTTCATTCTGAACGGGTTGTAAGATTGTTTTAATCCAAGAGCACTAACTAGATTCCTCCTGGCGTCAAATTCTGCCTCCTCAAATCGATAATATATGAAACAACGACAATAGAATGGAAGTGGCACGATTAAGAGACACACAACTTTGATAAAAATTAACACTAAATCCTCCCAGATGCATTTGTGACCTACGCGAGCTTGTAACGAACCGTATATACTACTATTACAGCAATCTTTGAACGGATCCAACCTTCTAAGTTTGCATCTTATCAAATTATCGTACATAGTTCTTAACAATCCAGTAGGTGGCTCGTTGGCAGGAATTATTCGCTTTCCTTTCACTTTTATTCGAATTTCAGGCACTTTGACGTCACATATTTCGTCACGTGGCAGAGATTCAACACTCTCGCGAAATCTCGGCCACTCCGTGAATTGTTCCTCACTCACGCGGTGTTTATATCGTACCGACGTCTCGCTACTTTCACTAACAAATACTTTTAATTTGATATCATGCGTCAGTTTAGCGACGTATTCTGACGCTACGTATGACGCCGTGTACATATTGGCGGGAACCAATAATGGCGCGAACATGAAAAGCATAAGTTTCACAAGAGCTATGCAAATATATAACACAGTAATCCAATAATTATCCTCGTGTTCCGAACACGTGATCTTTCCGTCTAAATCACGTGCACAGCATCGATTTGCAAACTCCGCGTATTCGCCATCTTCAACCGCGACGATTTCATTACACACGTACACCATTTGTGCGACGTCATTGTCCCTTGGGTGCATAATGTCGTCTTCCTCTTCAGCGGCCGGTGTTGGTGGTTGTTGTCGTTTGCGCCAGAAATTGTCAAAGACTTTATCGCGGACAAGGTCCACTCTTTCTTCAGCTGACAAGTTTCCAAAACAACCTTCAGGAATGTCGCGTATTTTTAGCTTTATTCTGTCCACTCCGATTGTGAGTATACTCAATGAAAGCACGTCAAAGTTAAACGACAACGTCAGCAATGTTTTCCCATGTTCTGACGTTGTCCGATACCATTTCCATGGTTTATACGTTTTCGTGACGTCAGTCTTTAACGGATCTGTAGACTGGTTATAAATTTCGATTTCAAAGATATGCATGACTGAATCACGTAAATGTTGAACATCGTCACGGTCTACTGGTCTAATTCGACATGAATATGACGCATCGACGCCATTTTGTATCACATGGTATAGTAGAATCGCGGTGAGAAACCAAGCCCCTGTACACGTCATGGAATGTGTCGCCATTTTATCCAAATTGTAAATCTGAAAATAGAGATAATACAGTTGAGAGTTTATTTTCAAATACCCACATGCTCCATATACCCGCTATATATTACGATAAATCAATGCATTGTAAAAAATCTAGGACAAACCGCACAGAGGATATGATAACATTTTCCCCCATGCATGTTTGGTATCATGTACAAACCACAGGTAACTGTATCGTTGAAAACGAAAAACAAATATAAATTTTCAAAAAAAAATCATTTGCAGCATTTGGACCAAAACTCTCATGGCGCGTCATATATACCAACGTCAATTTGACGTCATGGTCGTAAAACCTCTCAAATAATTATTTTGAGATGTCCGAATTGGTTACATTAGCACATACAGGGTGTCTCAAAATACATGTCCGCTTGTTGAAGGGTCATAACTTTGCCAAATGAGTTAGTAAATTGATAATCATAGCCTCATATGAAAGCTAAATTTAAAAATTGTGGGGTGAATTATATCATGTGTCAATACTCGAACAGTTGATGACGTCATATACGTTATACTAACGTCATTAGCAACGGACATTCTAAAATAACAAAGTTTGTACGGTAACATGGGTAAAATTTATATCATATGTGGGCTTAGTAATAGTCAGTCGTACCCTACTATGCACACACTGGTCGAGAAACTGATCAGGGGTCATTAGAAAATGAAATCGGAAAATCGGACGTATTTAAGGAAGGAACACATTTTAAAAACAATTAGGACTGAAAATTTGATATTCACACATTTCTAGGCATATCATATTCATAAAAGATGCACCAATCGTATCGAATGAACATACTGGGTTAAATGTACGTATATCGGTATGTCTAGCTTATCTCCAACAGTTCAATAGTCATAAAATGTAACTTGAAAGTATAAAATTTATTAATGAAGTATCAATCGCTAAAAACGGCCTTGGTAGGAGAATGAATTTGGTATGCTACTTTATTGAAATCAGAAAAAAGTAACCAAACCATCTTAAATATTTATTTCTTCTTATACTATTTGAAAGTAAGTTTATATAGTTCAAGATATGTAACTACATCGACACTCAATATATCAATTTGCGGAGAAAATTGAAACATCACATCCGAAGGTATGTGAACGTCATTAAAATCGTCAAACGACGTCAAACACAGGTTTTTACCGAATTGGAGTATGCATTGTTTTGTATAATTGTTTCGTAATGTCTACATTAATTTGAATGCCCTTCGATCATACATATAAATCAGATATGTAAAGCAATACATTACGTAGTGATACATCCTCAACAAGCGGACATGTATTTTGAGACACCCTGTATGAGACCGTCGGGACAGGCCCTTGCAAATAATACAGTGTGACAATTTAATACTTAAAGCATGAATAATGTGTAATAGGAATAATTATGTAGTGCATTTGGAGTATTTTGTGGGCTCTATCTAATGAAATGGCTGACTATATTTACTTCAACATATGTGTGGCAAATGCCATGTTAACAATCAAATGTATGTACTTATGAAAGAAATGTGTTAAACTAGTGTATAGTTAATTTGATTTCTTTTTTGCAAAAAGTGAATAGTTTTCTAAGGATTTGCACATGATGGTTGTCCGTACACGACAAACGGACTGTTGAACGCCATTTAGATGCTATTAGTGAAGTCGGTCGGGAAGGATTACACAAAAGGCGCGAAAAAAGCGATATGTACTTTTACTATTTTTATACATTCAAGTAATTTGTACTTCTTTCAAGACTTTATTGAAACTGAACAAAAATGTTATTTAATATGTCCTCTTTATGCTGAATGGATCTCAAGGCATTGCAAGGGGTAAATTAATGGCCGTACTCAAAAATGCAAACACTAGTTAGACAGGTTTCTTTACATACCGGTGCAGTTGGGAACAGATTCGCACGCTCCTATTACTGTGTAAACAGAGACTCTAACCTTAATTCATGCAATTTTCATAGACCATATTTCATACTCAATTTATAATCTAGGGCATAAATGCGACGGAGGCATCCGGGCACTTACTCCTAATTCTCAAATATGAAATTATACTTTTAATTCATAACTGTATGCAAATAAAAACGATTAAAAGATGTAAATTTGTGATTAAGGATGTTAAGACTTGACATATAATAATGCAGGCACTCGTCCTTAATTCCTGTCATATTGTGCGGGATACAGGTACAGTTTCGAAATTTAAAAAAAATCTGAACTTTTGATAAATGTTCTCTTTTGTAAAATATGTGAAGAAAGTATACCATGGATTAGTTTTTGAGACATTTGACAAAAAAACGAAAAGGTCGAATTCAGCTTACTTCGTTTTACAGACAATGTATGACGTATGTAATATATTATATAAGTCAGAGTAACCTTAGAATAAAACATTAATTATTTTAAGTACAATGTCTTTATTATAAATTCATAAATGTATTTTATGGTAACTTATGTTGAACAAGCAAAGCGATAGTCCCCTCTTATCCCCTCAATATTTCGCGTCAGACAAACTTTTAATGTCTGTCAATTTGTATAGCATATGAACATGTGCCCTAGAGGTTATTGGACGATGTAGGCATATGGGGACCTTATAAACTTAAATCAAATCAAATAGAATCATGAATTTTATTTCGTTCCAGCCACTTATCAGTCGAATTGCGAAATCTGATACAAATCTACACAAAACTGAACATTAAAAAAAATGGAAACCAACTTTGATATACACTTTTGCATTAGCATTTATTTTCCGACCATGTAACGTTATATTTTCCATTTCGTCTAAAAAGAACTTAGAATATTTGAAATACCGATACGAGAGACCTGAGATCGTACGTTTAAGAATATTTAACTTCGTATGAAAATGTCGCAAGGTTCAGCAATTTTGACATCGATTGTATTTTAATACTTTAAAACAATAAGATGTTTGTTTAATTTAAAATTTAAATAAATTCAACAATGTTATAGTATATAAGTCAATATAAAAGGCATGTTGTGGGTCTGTGTCATGAAAATTGTATTATAATGACAACATGTCGCTCGATTTGAATGAGAAGGTCAAAAGTAAAAAAACGCTATTTTGAGAAAACAAGAAACAAGTCTGAAAATTATTATTACTCTGCTGCGGTTTTTGTCAACGCGACACGTCCCAATTATCTTAAATTCTGGTTCATAACAAGCGCCTTGTGATGATGCAGATTTCAAATATATCTAGTTATGAGTCCTTGTAAGTAGTAATTACGAACTTCTAATTCTAAGCGATGTGTGTTAGCAAGTGTTAGAATAGTGCATTTCAAAATAGCGGATCACTTTTTGTTCTAAATTTTAGACTTTGGTTTCATTCCGATCTCCTCGGTCGTCATGCATTGCAATGGTATATTCACCGGAGACGATACGGAAATGTCCAAGCAAGAGTGACTTTGGTTCCTTATGATGCAATAAATTATTATCCATTTCAGTTCAAGTAGTTCAAGTGGTACTAAAACGTTTGCTGATTAGTATAATTCATATTTCATAAGCACGTATAATACCTATGAAGGAATACAGCATACTAATACAGTTGTAGTTCAGTATATGTGCCAGTTGCATTATAAACCGAAAGAAACTTCATTTCATTGGTGTTTTTCTATTAATGCAAGTCAGAAAAAAGCAAAGATTAAAACTCAAACAAAAAATCCCTGTTACGATTAACTACGTCATAAGTTTGCATGTTTTACAAAGTTTCTGTCTGTTTCTGTCTCATTTCAGTTATGAATGTTTCGGTAAATTGAAATGTTTGAACGTTTAGCTAAAACGATAAAGGATTACCCACAAGAAAGTTATCCTTATGTATATCTATCACATGTATGCATTTTGTTTAAATTCGTAGCAAATTATTGCGAAATAAACAACATCGTGATATCGCAAATTGTATATTAAGTAATTATGCAATTTTTGCTCCAAATTAATTATAGGATTCGTGCTTTAATGTTCACTTTTATTTTAAATGATTGACAGGGAACAAGAACGTTTGAAGATTGTAATTATTAATTTCACCAATGACACTTAGTAATTTTCAATTTATTTTCCAAGCAGATGTCCTGATAAAATACTTGTTTCATAATATAAACGCTTACAGTCAATCCTTAACTGTATGACCACCATTATTTTTATTCACAATAGCTCAACTTTTCCTTATTTGTGAAAATGGCATTGAAAAAGACGTCACTTCAAAATCACGACGCCTCTTTACAATTTCAGTCCAAATTTTAATTTACGAAATGGTATCAGAATATCGGACATGGAAGACTTAACAAACAGGGATTTATCAATTTAATATCGCTATCTAATCTTTGTAGTTCAACGAAAAACATGGTATTCTGAGTACCATTGAATGTCCAATGGGTCACCATATACCAGAAAGACATACTCCCTACTTAGTGAAGTTTTGGACAGTATCATTTTTCTGATTTAGCATAATTTTATAACCAGCAGGGAATTGTTTGGGAAGCTGCAATTCTGTCATTGGTCTGTACAGACTGTATACATGCGATATAAACTTTTGTCACGTCAACAAAATAGCGAAAACATTCAGAAACCACCAACAAATAAAAAGCAACAACAACATAGAAACACACCAACAACATCGCTCAATGTCATTCATATTTTATGACTCATAATATTGCTGCATTTCCGTCAAGTTGCATTTTTAAATGATATGTTGCACACCATATTTCAGATAAAATACAGATAAAATACAAACTAATTCTACCAAATGCTGCGTTAATTATTTCGTTTGTAGTGTAATATGCACACTTAATATACTCATTAAATGCACGTGCTCTTGGTACATGCTGTTTATACAGCTCATTAAAAGACCGCAATATTTCCCACGAAGACAGGAAAGAAATTGAAAGGACAAACCCAAAATGAGTGACTTCAGCATTTCATAAACTTTCCCGACCAAAAAGAAACATGTCACCGAGAAATTTCTTGTCAAGAAACCTAAATAGAATAAACCCACCAAGGCTACTAAAGAAACTAGCAATCTGATCACGCGGACTTTATGCTTTGTAATAGTATATTTAGAGGAGACAAACGGAAATGGCCAAGCTTTCACAATTGAGAGATTGGCTGCTAAGGACGATTAAATAACATATTAACAACACCAATTAGACCACAGCACACCCACCGGCGATCGGATGACGATCTGATTGGATCAGTGCTCGTGGTATAAGCATAACCGGTTCAGAAACCAATGAGCAAGGATCAAAATATCCTCAAGTCAGCTACTATTTTTTCGCAAAGTTTCCGCGTTTAATTTTCAAGGTAACCGTAAAGCCAACTGGCTGTGTCTCAAGTGGCAAAAATAGCCTAGAAATGTAGTCTCAATTTCTTTCTTTAAGTTATGATTTTTGTGTTCGACAAGTTGTTCGAAATACATTGTATGAACTTGACACACAGCCGCACTCGTATTACACTTTGTATTTGACGGTATTTAGTTGAAATAGGCCCCCGTATGAAGGCAGCATGCAGGTAAAAATAAGTGTTGACATGATCAACTGAAATTTAAGACTTTGTAGTACTTACACGTGCAAAGGAAAATAACTCAACGGCGATTTTATTTTCCTGAAAATTCTGGGGACTAAACACCTCTTATCGTGCTTGCTCCTTAAGCGGACCACATTCTCATAACATTAATGCTGAAGTGTAGCCAACACATTTGAGAGAGCCTTTGGGCTTATCATCACATAAATCTTTATAAATCGTTTGCAATAGTGCACATATTTTTGTCAATTTTAGTGAAAAGTTTATGCCGTAAATATTAACAATTCATAGTAGGCCTACTCTAAAATGCTATACAGACAGCGGTGATTTGGGTGATGTTTATACCTTGCAACTAAACTTTCTTGAGCATAGTTCATACTAGCATCATTTTTTGAAGTTTTCCTGTTTTTACGAATACTACTCCAGAATGTCTTAATGTCAGATTAGATATTTCAACCAATTTATGACAGAGCAGACACCGGACAGAGTGTGCTTGAGAAAATATTGCGTAAGAATATGGACGGAAGTATGAAAATTATTTTTGAAATTAATATTAACAAAAAACGACTACATGTACTTAAATTTGTAAACAACATTAATTCTCCAGTTATATTAAGACATGTATCTAGGCCAAAAGTAATATTGTGGTTCTGGTAAAATTCTGAAAACTAGAATAAACCCATTTATTTTCAAAAATATTGTTGGCCTTATGGACTTGAAAAATGAAAATCAACAATCGACTTTGAATGTCCGTGAAATGTTATGACGATGTTTCCGATAGGGGTCAAAAATAGGGAAGAAGGTGGGGGGGGGACAGGAACCGTTTTATGTTGGCCCTAACGTAAATACACTCGACATGAGTTATAGTCAACCGAAATTTCCGCGTCAATGTTTAACATTCCCGTTAAATTCAATTATATCGGGTTGAATGAATGAAATCCTACACGGAATCAGGAGCCCGTTGTCTAAAGCAAAGCGCTACCGAGCGCCTTCATCCATTTACCACCCGCTCAATTAAAACTAGAAGACATGTGTTACTGCGCTTTGCTTAGGCAACGGACTCCAGTTAATTAATAAAATTAAGGCTCTAGAATTATCACTGCAAAACATGTGTGCTCAGGAAATGATATAATTATTCGAAATTTTAGAAAGCATGGTGCACTTTTTTGTACAATTTTTCTCAAGGTCAAGAATTTCTTAAAATCTGCAATTTCATCTAACCCGTTGACGCGATACAAATGTATTGTATAACATGTAATTTATTTAAAGTAAGTAAATTGTTGATAATAGTGACTTGTGCATACATATTTACGAACAAACGTTTTTATACACAAGTAAAGAGGCACCAAGCCCAGTGGGCCTATACGTCACTTTAACATAAGTGAGTAATTACAATAGTTCCGCATATATCTATAATGTGAGCAGTATAGATATCAGTGTTAGAAGCTTTGTTTTATTTCAGTTGTTCAAACTGTTGATATATCCGACTTTAAAAAATAAAATTCGCTTGACTTTACTTGACGTAACAGTGTAAATGATTACATCAATAGTTAAAACAGCGGTCGCATTTGTTTTTATTTACATGGCTATAAAATATTTTTATACGCATTCATACAGTTTTTGCTCTCGTAAGAGTCTTGCTGTCTGTTTCCTGTTTTCTTGATTAAATTATTAAATATTGTGAGAATTTTATTCCACGACGAGCCAAATGTTTTGCCTTCCCGCGAAGTTCTGGTTAAAAACGCGTCAGTTGTACGGTTTCGTAATCGAGGCAGGTTTAAAGTCCAACCAAAACCGTTTTCACTTTTTCTACGCCGTGTGCTCGTATGAGATTATTAAATGTTGTAGCTATAGTTGCCATGGTAAAGTCGGCAGGGAATGCTATGAATTTATGAAAGCCATTATTACATAGAATAAAAACAAAACATATAATCACGAATTTTCACATTTAACACTGTGTAAGGTTAAAACGGCCATCTTTCCCTGTGGTGCTTAATTTCATTATTGCATATAAAGATGGTGCTTTAAAGTGTTGTTTCCTATTAAAATAGTGTTAGCAGATGTTGACGAAAATTTAAAAGCCATCGTCTTCAACACGCCAGCATTTACAAACACTACATTGGGTCAAAAGTGATACCACAAAATACTTCACTTCTAGATTTCTTACTCCCTACCATGGGTGTCTGCTGCAGCAAAAAAAGATTTTTTGTAAAATTTATATTTTTCTTTATATTAAGTTAGAAAGCTGTAAATTTCTAACAATTTTTTTTATATGCATGTAGTACAATTTATCTTTTTAAAAGTTTAAGTCTTAACTCTTTTTCAATTATACAGTTACCTGTGGTCCTACTCTATGCAGAACACGTATGTCAATACACGTAAGGAAGTGAACCGGGTAGGAATAATGTCTACGCTATGAATGTAAATACAAAAGTCGGACGAGCGTCCTGTGATATCATTTTATGACGAATTTTTTCAGCTCATGTCAGAAAAAAATGATAGGATTCGGTGAATTTATCATTCAGCTTAGTGATAAAGTTATGTTGAATCAGTATGACATCGTGGTTTTATGCTTTAAAATTGAGTTTACCTTTTATCGCAAATCCTTTAGTCCAATCCCTTTCCACTGTTATTAATTATGTTAAAATTAGCATATTTATTTTACTGAACATCGCCGCATAAATACATCGCCTGTCGCTGAATAGACCTAATAAGCTCCATACTATTAGATAGAGAGCTTTTTTTTATTTATTAAAGTACCCCGGGTACTTAAATTCGTATTGATTTGCGTCACTCCAATTTTCTATCTCCCTTTTCTAATAGCTAAGCAAACAAGTTTGACACGTGTCCAAACCTTAAGACATTGTTTTAGTATTTTTTTAACAAATACACCATCATTTTAGAAACTCGTTGACTCTGTTTGACAGATATTATGAGTGTATTTATGTTCATTTTTCTATCACCTTGTATACTACATGAAAAACGTATGAAAGAACGTTAGTGACATAAGTGATATTCACGATTTCGACTAATTTACATTAAATTGGATATATCGTTTTTGGAGTATTTAGTATCTGATGAATTGGCTCGACTGTATTTAGTTTAACATATGTGTGGTCAATGCCTTGGTAACAATCAAACGTACACTTTTATAGTTTTATTGGTATAATCGTTTTACCATATCAACAATCGAACATATGTCCATTCGAATGAGCGATGTATGTTTGAAATGTGTAAAACTCAACTAGTTTAGTTAATTCAATTCAAGCTTCGCGACAAGGGAATAATGATGATTGCTTACAATCTGCAGTATCTAACGCCAATTAGATGCAAAGTCGGTCGGGAGGTAAAAACTAAAGGGCGCGAAAAAAGCGATATGTACTTTTACTATTTTTATGCATTCAAGTAATTTGTACTTCTTTCACGATTTTTTTTGTAAACTGAACAAAAAATGTTATTTAATATCTTCAGTGTATGCTGAATGGATCTCAATACATTGCAAGGGGTAAATTAATGGCCGTACTCAAAAATGCAAACACTAGTTCGACAGGTTTCTTTACATACCGGTGCAGTTTGGAACAGACTCGCACGCTCCTACTACTGTGTAAACAGAGCCTCTGACCTCAATTCATGCAATTTTCATAGACCATATTTCATACTCAATTTATAATCTAGGACATAAATACGACGGAGGCATCCGGAGTGCTTACTCCTAATTCTCAAATATGAAATTATACTTTTAACTGATAACTCTATGCAAATAAAGACGACGTAAAATTGGTGATTAAAAGATGAAAGTTTGTAATTAAAGATGTTAAGACTTGACATCTTATAATGTGGGCACTCGTCCTTAATTCCTGTCATATTGTGCGGGATACAGGTACAGTTCCGAAATTATAAAAAGCTCTGAACTTATGATAAATGTCCTCTTTTGTAAAATATGTAAAGAAAGTATACCATGGATTAGGTTTTCGAGACATTTGACAAAAAAACTAAAAGGTCGAATTAAGCTTTTCTTCATTTTACAGACAAAACCAGACTGCTTGACGTATGTGATATATTATATAAGTCAGTGAAACCTAAGAATAAAACATTAATTATATTTGATTACGATGTCTTTATTATAAACTTATAAATGCAGAAGATGGTAACTTTCAGCGGACATACGGTGTATAGGTATTTTTAACGTTTCCGCACTCCACCATCTCTGTGTTTGATCTTTATCATGAGTTTAGGAGTTGAGTTATTTTTTTCTAGTTCGTTGTTCATTGTTGAGGATTTTATGAAAGATTGAGATTAGTATTGTCAAATGAGTTTCCTCGTAAAAAGTCTTTATTATTATCTTTTTTAATATATCCAAATGCAAGTTATAATGGAAGGCGTTCTAAGTTTCTCGACGACAGTCCAACAAGGGTTGCCTCTCGACTACAACCTTATATGACGTGATATGTATAAGTAATCAGAATTAAACACTACAAATGGTGATGGATCCATTTTAAGAGTTTTTATTTAATCAAGGCGTGTACATATTTAATTTAAAGTGCCCCCACGCGATTTATCATTACATAGGTACTGTACTCTTAATAGTGCAACGAGCAGACGACACATGTCTTAAAATATAAAGCCGCACGATTCATCAATTACAGAATGTACAAGTCTATAATGTATTAACAATCAAACAATTATGATTCTTTACATTGAATGAGAGACTGTTGTATAAATGCCTAAAAATGAATATGAATTTAGTGTTGTTTTGCACTGATGTTTTTCAATGTACAAAAACATGTGCTCAAATCTTTGGTCGTCTTTGGTTTTATGTTTACCGATGACTCCGACACATAGACAGTGACGGAATTTTCTATATGTTGAACAAGCAAAGCGATATTCCCCTCTTATTCCCTCCATAGCTCGAGTCAGACAAACGCTTCATGCCTGTTAACTTGTACATGTATGTATATCATATGAGCATGTACTTGAATTTGAATTCTGGGATCAATAATACAATTCCAGATTACTGAAGGTTATGGGACGATACGAGGGCCTAATCAACTCAGATCTAATAAAACAATCAGATAAAAATCTTCATAACTGAAAATTAAAAAAAAATGGAAACCGAAATTTACATACATTCGTATTACAATTTATTTTTCGACCATGTAACGTTATATTTTCCATTTCGTTTAAATAGAACTTTGACAACTGATGACAATCGCTCTATAATATTTGAAATACAGAGAGATCTGAGATCATACGTGATAGAATATTTAAACCTTCTCACGACATTGTGGATATTGCAAGGATCAGCAATTTTGACATCGATTGTATTTTAATACTTTAAAACAATACGATGTTTGTTTAATTTAAAATTTAAATAAAGTAAACATAGTTTAAAAAAATGTATGTTGTGTGCCCGTGTCATGGAAATTGTAAAAATATATGATAAAGACATGTTTGTTTAAATCGTGTGTTATAATAGTCGCCATTCTAAATTGCAGACACCTTTGTTCTAAATTAAAGACTTTGGTTTCATTCCGATCTCCTCGGTCGTCATGCATTGCAATGGTATATGTACCGGAGACGATACGGAAATCTCCGAGCAAGAGTGTCTTTGGTTCCTTATGATGCAATTATCCATTTCAGTTCAAGTAGTTCAAGTGGTACTAAACGTTTGCTGATTAGTGTAATTCATATTTCATAAGCACGTATAATACCTATGAAGGAATACAGCATACTAATAGTTCAGTATATGTGCCAGTTGTATTATAAACCGAAAGAAACTTCATTTGTATTGGTGTTTTTCCACTAATGCAAGCCAGAAAAAGCAAAAATTTAAACTTAAACAAAAAACCTCTTACGATGCTCTACGTCATAATTGTGTATGTTTTACAAAGTGTATGTCCTTTTCTGTCTTATTTTAGTCACTAGTAGTTTAAAAAGCTTCGGCAAATTGAAATGTTTGAACGTTTAGCTAAAAAGATAAAGGGTTACCCACAAGAAAGTGATCTTTATCAGTTTATGTATATCTACCACATGCATTTTGTTTAAATTTAGTAAAAATTATTGCGAAATAAACAACATCGTGATATCGCAAATTGTTTATTAAGTAATTATGCAATTTCTACGTCAAATTAATTAAAGGAATCTTGCTTTAATGTGCACTTTTATTTTAAATGATTGTAAGTGCGAACAGGGAACAAGAACGTTTGAAGATAGTTAATAGTAATTTCACCAATGACAATTTGTAATTTTCAATTTGTTTTCTTAGCAGATGTCCTGATAATAGACATTTCATAATATAAATGCTTACGGTTAAACCTTTACCGTATGACCACCATTATTCTTATTCGTAATAGCTCGACTTTTTCTGTGTTCATTATTCGTGAACAAGTCATTGAAAATGTCGTCACTTCAAAATCATTCCAAATTTTAACAAAATGGTATGCTTTCGGACTAGGAAAACTCAGCAAACAAGGATTTGTCAATTCAATTATTGCCGACTATTCTTTGTATTTCAACGAAAAACACAGGATCCATGGTATTCTGAGTACCATGGAATGTCCAGTGGGTCACCATATACCACAAAGCTATATTACCTACTAAGTGAAGTTTTGGACAGTATACTTTTTCTGAACACATGCAACTGAATCGTTGAAAACGAAAAAAACCCACAGAATTTGTAATTTTATAACCAGCAGAGAATTGTTTGGGAAGCTGCAATTCTGTCATTGGTATGTTCTTCTTGCAATCCTATACATACGTTACAAGCTTTTCTCACGTCAACAAAAAAGCGAGAACATCCAGAAAACAAAAACAGAAAACAACAACAACATTATCAACAACATAGAAACACATCATCAACATCGCTCAATGTCATTCATATTTTATGACTCATAATGTTGCTGCATTTCCGTCAAGTTGCATTTTTAAATGATATGTTGCACACCATATACCAGATAAAATACACATAAAGTACAAACTAATTCTACCAAATGCTGCGTTAATTATTTCGTTTGTAGTGTAATATGCACACTTAATTTACTCATAAAATGCACGTGCTCTTGGTGCATGCTGTTTATGCAGCTCATTAAAAGACCGCGATATTTCCCACGAAGATAGGAAAGAAGGAGACAGGACAAACCCAATGAGTGACACTTCAGCGTTTCATAAACTTCCCCGACCAAAAAGAAGCATGTCACTAAGAAAGTCCTTGTCAAGAAACCTAAAAAACATAAAGCCGCCAAGGCATCTGAAGAAACTATCATTCTGGTCACCTCGGACTTTATGCTTTGCAATAGAAGGTTTATAGGAGACAAACGGAAATGGCCGGACTTTCACGATTTAGAAACTGTAGCTGCTAAGAACGACAAAAAAATCTTAACAACGAGCAAAACACCAATTTGACCACAGCACACAAACTGATCATCATCGAAAACACATGCAACACCCTGTTCCTGATGTAGCTATTTCGGGAGTGGAGTCACCGCTAGGTTATCAAGGATGTACTGAGTTCGGGAGTGGAGTCACCGCTGGGTTTTCGAGAATGTAGCAAGTTCGGTAGTGGAGTCACCGCTGGGTTTTCGAGAATGTAGCAAGTTCGGGAGTGGAGTCACCGCTGGGTTTTCGAGGATGTAGCGAGTTCGGGAGTGGAGTCACCTCTGGGTTTTCGAGGATGTAGCGAGTTCGGGAGTGGAGTCACCGCTGAGTTTTCGAGGATGCCAATGGAAGATCGGGTGACGATTTCATTAGCTATGAGCTCGTGGTATAATCATAACCGATTACAGAACCTTTGTTTAAGTGTCAAAAACTTGTCTCGTCTGCTGCTAAGTTTTGTAAATTCCACGTGTTCCATTTGGAGCAATTGACACTATGCGTCCATTTCAAGGTAACCGATAAGTCACCTGGCTGTGTCTCAAGTGGCATAAATAATCTAAATATTTTAGTTTGGTTTTCATTTCTGAGTTAGAAAACCATTGAAGATGAGAGGACCACATTCTGTTAACACTGATGCTGAAGTGTAGCCAACACATTTCAGTGAGTTTGGGCTTATCGGCACTTAAATATTAATACGTTTGCAATAGTGCACACATTGTTGTCAATTTTAGTAAAAAGTTTATGCCGTAAATATTAACAATTCATAGTAGGCCTACTCTAAAAATGCGATACAGACAGCGGTGATTTGAGTGATGTTTATACCTTGCAGCTAAGCCTACTTGAGCGTAGGTCATACTAGTATCATTTTTTGAAGTTTTCCTGATTTTACGAATACTGCTCCAGAATATATTTACGTCAGATTTGATATTCCAACCAATTTTTGACAGAGCAGACACCGGACAGAGTGTGCTTGAGAAAATATTCATGAATTTTGACGGAAGTATGAAAATTATTTTTGAAATTAATATTAACAAAAAACGACTACATGTACTCAAATTTTGTAAATAACATTAATTATCCAGTTAGGTTAAGACGTGTATTTACGACAAACGATAATGTGGTTTTGGTAAAATGCTAAAAGCTAGAATAAGGAGGCAGTAAAACCATTTATTTTCAAAAATATTGTTTTGGCCTTATGGACTTGAACCATGAAAATCAACCATTGGCTGCGAATGTCATATAAATGCCATAACAATATTTCGGGTAGGGGTCATAAATAAATAAAAAGAAGGGGAACCAGAACCGCTTTATGTTGGCCTTACGTAAATACAACCGACATGAGTTATAGTCCACCGAAATTTCAGCGTCAATGTTAAACATTCCGGTTAAATTCAATTATATCGAGTTGAATGAATGAAATCCTACACTGAATCAGGAGCCTGTTGCCAAAGTAAAGCTCTACCGAGCGTCTTCATTCAGTTACACCCGCTCAATTAAAACTAGAAGACTTGGTGTACTGCCCGTGAAAAGCGCTACGTAGCGCTTTGCTTAGGCAACGGACTCCAGTTAATTAATAAAATTAAGGCTCTAGAATTATCACTGCAAAACATGTGTGCTGAAGAAACGACTTAATTATTAGAATGCATGGTGCAGTTTTGGTATATCAGTTTTCCAAAGGCCAACATTTCTTCAAAACTGCAATTTCTTCTAACCCGTTGACGCAAATACAAATGTATTGGGTTACATGTTCTTTCATTTAAAGTAGGTAAATTGTTGAAAATAGTGACTTGTGCATACATATTTACGAACAAACGTATTTACAATACACAAGTAAAGAGGCACCAGCCCAGTGGGCATATAAGTAACTTAACATAAGTGAGTAATTTCAATAGTTCCGCATATATCTATAATGTGAGCACTATATAATTCGGTGTTAGCCGCTTTGTTTTTATTTAAGTTGTTCAAACTGTTAATATATCCGACTTTTAAAAAATATAAATCTGCTTGACTTTACTTGACGTAACACTGTAAATGATTACATCAATAGTTAAAACAGCGGTCGCATTTGTTTTTATTTACATGGCTATAAAATATTTTTATATGCATTCATTTCGTTTTTGCTCTCGTAAGAGTCTTGCTGTCTGTTTCCTGTTTCCTTGATTAAATTATTAGATATTGTGAGAATTTTATTCCACTACTAGCCAAATGTTTTGCCTTCCCGCGAAGTTCGGGTTAAAAACGCGTCAGTTGTACGGTTTCGTAATCGAGGCAAGTTTATAGTCCAACCAAAACCGTTTTCACTTTTCTGCGCCGTGTGCTCGTTTGAGATTATTATATGTTGTAACTATAGTTGCCATGGTAAAGTCGGCAGGGAATGCTATGAATTTATGAAAACCATTATTACATAGAATAAAAACAAAACATATAATCACGAATTTTCACATTTAACACTGTGTAAGGTTAAAACGGCCATCTTTCCCTGTGGTGCTTGATTTCAATATTGCATATAAAGATGGTGGTTTAAAGTGTTGTTTCATATTAAAATAGTGTGAACAGATGTTGAAAAATTTAGAAGCCATCGTCTTCAACCCTCCAGCATTTACAAACACTACATTTGGCCAAACGTGATACGACAAAATAGTCCACTTATACATTTCCTTATTCAGCATGATGCATCATAAAGAAGGCCATTGGCCGTTTTAACGCTCATCCGATAACCTGACAAAACGAGTAAAATGTATGTTAAGACCTTGTAAATAACCACAGATGACCAAGCTGCACATTTAAACTAGATTTGTGCAAATACACAAAACGTGGCATTGTTTGGTAAAGGTCAGGTAAAAGGGTCTTCTTTGATATGACCTGGTGACCCAGTTTTTGTCTCCTGAAGACTCTGTTTCAAACTTAACCTTAATTGCATAGAGACAAAGATTGCGACCAAGTTTCATAAACAGTATGAAGGGATAGTGGTTACTATGCTTTTCTTGACCTTGATATTCCAAGCACTTTACATACGTTGTAAGAAAGGGTGGCACGGTGGTCGAGTGGTAAGACGCTAGACTCCTGATCGAAAGGTCCCGGGTTCGATTCTCGGCCGGGCACTTGGTCATTTCAGAAACGCTATTTAGTGTTTCCCACCCAACTAGAGATGATCGTGGTAAGTAACCCAGGGATAATCTCGCGTGTATCGGGGTTTTACATCGGGCATGTTAAAGAACAAAGGAATCTATCAGAAACGAGCTAGGGTATCGCACCCGGTTTCCTTGTATCTCACCTCTGTCTCTAACATTTGCGATAATGCCCCAGAGTGGGCCTTGCAAATTACATGGAAGAAAGAAAGAAAGTAAATGATACAATCACAAGTTTAATATTTGAAATAAAATAGGCTAACATGTCCTGATCTGTACAATGCACGTGTATCAATACACGCAACGTAGTTGACTGAATACTACTCATAGGGTGGGAATAACTTCTACGCAAATGAATTTAAATACAAAAGTCGGACATGCGTCCTGTGATATCGTTTTTATGACGAATTTTTCAGCTCATGTCAGAAAAAAATGATAGCGTCGGTGAATTTATCATTCTGCTTAGTGATAAAGTTATGTTGAATCAGTATGACATAGTGGTTTTATTCTTTAAAACTGAGTTTACGTTTTATCGCAAATCCTTAAGTCCAATCCCTTTGCACTGTTATTAATTATGTTAAAATTAGCATATTTATTTTACTGAACAGCGCCGCATAAATACGACGCCTGTCGCTGAATAGACCTAATAATCTCCTTACTATTAGATAGAGACGTTTTCTTATTTATTAAAGTACCCCGGGTACTTACATTCGTATTGATTTGTGTCACTCCGATTTTCTATCTCCCTTTTCTCATAACTAAGCAAACAAGTTTGACACGTGTCCAAATCTTAAGACATAGTTTTAGTATTTTTTTAACAAATAAACCAACATTTTAAAACTCGTTGACTCTGTTTGACAGCCATTATGACTGTATTTATGCTCATTTTTCTATCACCTGGAATACTACATGAAAAACGTATGAAAAAACGTTAGTGACATTAGTGATATTCACGATTTCGACTAATTTACATTAAATTGGATATAACGTTTTTGTAGTATTAAGTATCTGATGAACTGGCTCGACTGTATTTAGTTCAACATATGTGTGGTCAATGCCTTGGTAACAACCAAACGTACAGTTTTACAGTTTTATTGGTATAATCGTTTGACCTTATCAACAATCGAACGTATGTCCTTTCGAATGAGCGGGGTATGTTTGAAATGTAGAAAACTAAACTAAGTTAATTCAATTTAAGCTTCGCGACAAGTGAATAATGATTATTGCCCACAATCTGCAGTATCTAGCGCCAATTAGATGCACTGTCGGCCTGGAAGTGAAAAACGAAAGGCGCGAAAAAGGCGATGTGTACTTTTACTATTTTTATACATTCAAGAAATTTGTACTTGTTTCACGACTTTTGAAAAAAACCCTGAACAAAAATGTTATTTAATATGTCCTCTTTGTGCTGAATGGATCTCAAGACATTGCAAGGGGTAAATTAATGGCCGTACTCAATAGTGCAAACACTAGTTAGACAGGTTTCTTTACATACCGGTGCAGTTGGGAACATATTCGCACGCTCCTATTTCTGTGTAAACAGACCCTTTGACCTTAATTCATGCAATTTTCAAAGGCCATATTTCATACTCAATTTATAATCTAGGGCATAAATGCGATGGAGGCATCCGGAGCGCTTACTCCTAATTCTCAAATATGAAATTATACTTTTAACTGATAACTCTATGCAAATAAAGACGACGTAAAATTGGTGATTAAAAGATGTAAATTTGTGATTAAAGATGTCAAGACTTGACATCTAATAATGCAGGCACTCATCCTTAATTCCTGTCATATTGTGCGGGATACAGGTACAGTTTCGAAATTTAAAAAAAGCTTTGAACTTTTGATAAATGTCCTCTTTTGTAAAATATGTAAAGAAAGTATACCATGGATTAGGTTTTTGAGACAGTTGACAAAAAACTAAAAGGTTGAATTTAGCTTTTCTTCATTTTACAGACAAAACCAGACTGCTTGACGTATATGATATATTATAATATAAGTCAGAGTAACCTAAGAATAAAACATGAATTATTTTAAGTACGATGTCTTTATTTTAAACTTACTTTTTTACTAAAGCCAATTAGATGCAATGCCGATCGGAAAGTGAAAATCGAAAGGTCGCGAAAAAAGCGATATGTACTTTTACCACTTTTTATGCATTCAAGTAATTTGTACTTCTTTCAAGACTTTTTTGAAACTGAACAAAAATGTTGTTTAATATGTCCTCTTTATGCTGAATGGATCTCAATACATTGCAAGGGGTAAATTTACGGCCGTACTCAAACATGCAAACACTAGTTAGACAGGTTTCTTTACATACCGGTGCAGTTGGGAACAGATTCGCACGCTCCTATTTCTATGTAAACAGAGCCTCTAACCTTAATTCATGCAATTTTCATAGACCATATTTCATACTCAATTTATAATCTAGGGCATAAATGCGACGGAGGCATCCGAAGCTTACTCCTAATTCTCAAATATGAAATTATACTTTTATAACTCTATGCAAATAAAGACGACGTAAAATTGGTGATTAAAAGATGTAAGTTTGTGATTAAAGATGTTAAGACTTGACATCTAATAATGCAGGCATTCGTCCTTAAATCCTGTCATATTGTACGGGATACAGGTACAGTTTCGAATTTAAAAAACGCTCTACACTTTTGATAAATATGCTCTTTTGTAAAATATGTAAAGAAAGTATACCATGGATTAGGTTTTTGAGACATTTGACAAAAAACTTAAAGGTCGAATTTAGCTTTTCTTCATTTTACAGACAAAACCAGACTGCTTGACGTATATGATATATTATATAAGTCAGAGTAACCTAAGAATAAAATATTAATTATTTTGAGTACGATGTCTTTATTATAAACTTATAAATGCATACGATGGTAAAATTCAACGGCCACACGCTGTATTAAAATCATGTTTTAGATATTTATTTTTCAACGTTTCGTCATTCCGCCTTCTTTGTATATTATATCTATATTTAAATGAAAATTATAATTGAAGACGTTCTTTTGTGCCTTGACGACAGCTCAACGGGAGTTGCGTCTCGAAGACAAACTCTATTATGTACTATGTTACGACTGGTGTCTCTCAACGACAGCCAAACGAGGGTTGCCTCTCGACGACACTCTTATAGGACGTGATGTGGGTCAATAATCTCAATTAAGCACTACAATTTTTTTTTATTTAATCAAGGCGTGTACATATTTAATTTAAAGTGCCACCCACGCGATTGATCATTACATGATGAGGTAGTGTACTCTTCATAATACATCGGGCAGACGACAAATGTCTTAAAATATAAAGCCGCACGATTCATCAATTACAAAATGTAAAAGTCTATAATGTAGTGACAATCAAACGATTATGATTCTTTACATTGAATGCGAGACTGTTGTATAAATGCACAAAGATACAGTTGAGTTTAGCGTTGTTTTGCACTGATGTTTTGCCATGTACAAAAAAATGTACTCAAATTGAACGTATTTAGTTTAATGTTTACTGATGACTCCGGCACATAGGCTGTGATAGGCTTTCTATATATTGAACAAGGAAAGCGATAGTCTCCTATTATCCATTCAATATTTCGAGTCAGGCAACATGTTAATGTCTGTCAACTTGTATATCATATGAACATGAATTTGATTTCTGGGATCCTATTACACAATTCCAGATTATCGAGTGTATGGGACAATACGGGGACCTTATAAACTCAAATCTAATAAAATCATGAATTTTATTTCGTTCCAGTCACTCTTCGGTCGAATTTCGTAACTATGACATGATATACACTATCTGCATAAAAATCTTCAAAACTGACAATTTTAAAAAATGGAAACCAAACTTATGCTTATATCAATTTATTTTCCGACCATGTAACGTAATATTTTCCATTTGGTCTAAAAAGAAATTTGACAACAGATGACAATCTTAGCAAAACATTTGATATATCGCTGGCTTTGAATGAGAACGCCGTAAGAAAATAACCAATATTTTGAGAAAAAAAAGAAAAAAAAATGTCTGAAAAATAATCTTTCCTTCATGCCTTAAGGATGAATATCCCAAGGATCAGCAATTTTAACATCGATTGTATTTAATGCTTTAAAACAATACGATGTTTGTTTAATTTAAAATTAAAATAAAGTAAACATAGTTTAATGTAAGTCAATAAAAAGGTATGTTGTGTGCCCGTGTCATGGAAATTGTAAAAAAAATATGATAAAGACATGTTTCTTTAAATCGTGTGTTATAACAGTCCCCATTCTAAATTGTGGACATTTTTGTTCTGAATTTAAGACTTTGGTTTCATTCCGATCACCTCGGCCTTCAAGCTATTGCAATGTTAGATTTACCGGAGACGATACGGAAATGTCCGAGCACGAATGTCTTTGGTTCCTTATGATGCAATTATCCATTTGAGTTCGAGTAGTTCAAGTGGTACTAAAACATTAGCGGATTAGTGTAATTCATATTTCATAAGCACATATAATACTTATGAAGGAATACAGCATACTAGTAGTTCAGTATATTGTGTCAGTTGTATTATCAACCGACAGAAACTTCATTTGTATTGGTGTTTTTCCACTAATGCAAGTCAGAAAAAAAAACAAAGTTTAAAACTCAAACAAAAAGCATGTTACGAGATTCTACGTCATAACTTTGCATGTTTTACTAAGTGTCTGTCTTTTTCTGTCTTATTTCAGCTACTCGTAGTTAAAAACCTTCGGTAAATTGAAATGTTTGAACGTTTAGCTAAAACGATAAAGGATTACCCACAAGAAAGTTATCTTTATGTATATCTATCACATGTATGCATTTTGTTTAAATTCGTAGCAAATTATTGCGAAATAAACAACATCGTGATATCGCAAATTGTATATTAAGTAATTATGCAAGTTTTGCTCCAAATTAATTTTGGGATTGTTGCTTTAATGTGCACTTTTATTTTAAATGATAGTAAGTGCGAACAGGGATCAAGAACGTTTGAAGATTCTAATTATTAATTTCACCAATGACACTTAGTAATTTTCAATTTATTTACCAAGCAGATGTCCTGATAAAAGACGTGTTTCATAATACAAAGGCTTACAGTCAAACCTCAACAGTATGACAACCATTATTCTTATTCGTAATAGCTCGGCATTTCCATATTCGTGAAAATGTCGTTGAAAATGACGTCTTGTCAAAATCATGACGCATCCTTACAATTTCAGTCCAGATTTTAATTTACGAAATGGTATTAGAATATGGGACAAGTAATAACCAGCAAACAGGGATTTGTCAATTTAATTATCGCAGACTAGTATATTGTATTTCAACGAAAAACACAGGATCCATGGTATTCTGAGAACCATGGAATGTCCAATGGGTCACCATATACCACAAAGCCATACTACCTAATAAGTGAAGTTTTGGACAGTGTACTTTTTCTGTACATGGACAACCGAATCGTTGAAAACGAAAAAAAACACATATTTTTTTATGCAATTTTATAACCAGCAGAGAATTGTTTGGGAAGCTGCAATTCTGTCATTGGTATGTCCTGCTTGCAATCCTATACATACGATATAAGCTTTTGTCTCGTCAACAAAATAGCGAGAACATCCAGAAAATATCAACAAAACACAACAACAACATAGAAACAACATAGAAACATATCAACATCGCTCAATGTCATTCATATTTTATGACTCATAATGTTGCTGCATTTCCGTCAAGTTGCATTTTTAAATGATATGTTGCACACCATATTCCAGATAAAATACTGATAAAATACAAACTAATTCTACCAAATGCTGCGTTAATTACTTCGTTTGTAGTGTAATATGCACACTTAATATGCTCATAAAATGCACGTGCTCTTGGATCATGCTGTTTATAAGCTCATTAAAAGACCGCGATATTTCCCACGAAGATAGGAAAGAAAGGAAAAACCCAAAGAGTGACTTCAGCATTTCTTAAACTTAAAGAAGCATGTCACCAAGAAAGTTCTTGTCAAGAAACCTAAATAGAATAAACCCACCAAGGCTACTAAAGAAACTAGCAATCTGACCACGCGGACTTTATGCTTTGTAATAGTATATTTAGATGAGACAAACGGAAATGGCCAAGCTTTCACGATTGAGAGATTGGCTGCTAAGGACGATTAAATAACATATTAACAACACCAATTAGAACACAGCACACCCACCGGCGATCGGATGACGATCTGATTGGATCAGTGCTCGTGGTATAAGCATAACCGGTTCAGAAACCAATGAGCAAGGATCAAAATATCCTCAAGTCAGCTACTATTTTTTCGCAGAG
This sequence comes from Spisula subtruncata, assembly GCA_963678985.1. NCBI lineage: Eukaryota > Metazoa > Mollusca > Bivalvia > Venerida > Mactridae > Spisula > Spisula subtruncata. The sequence goes on along the minus strand of OY787665.1, from coordinate 1,448,610 downwards.
TTGCCGTGTTCAATTTTCAAGGTAGCCGTTAAGCCAACTGACTGTGTCTCAAGTGGCAAAATAACATAAAATGTCTCAATTTCTTTCTTTAAGTTATGATTTTTGTGTTGGACAAGTTGTTCAAAATAGTAACTTGACACACACATTGAGAGATGGAGAGTATGTAGGAGTGCGAGTAATACTGTACATTTTGCATGACGGAGTAACGATATTTCGTTGATATTACTGTATCGGAACATATATCATATTGATGTCAATAATTATGCATGTAAACAGATGGGCAAATGTGCATTATTTTTTTCAAATAGACTTCACACAGCCGCTCTCGTATAACACTTTGTATTTGGCGGTATTTAGGTAAAAATGGCCAATTTCGGCTCTTCAGGCCCCCGTATGAAGGCAGTATGCATGTAAAAATAAGTGTTTACGTGATTCACTGAAATTTTAGACGTTGCCGTACTTGCACGTGCAAAGTAAAATACCTCAACGGCGATTTTATTTTCCCGATAGTTCTGGGGACTAAACACCTCTTATCGTGCTTGCTCCTTTAGCGGACCACATTCTGTTAACATTAATGCTGAAGTGTAGCCAACACATTTTAGAGAGTTTTGGCTTATCATCACTTAAATCGTTATTCCTTTGCAATAGTGCACATATTTTTGTCAATTTTAGCAAAAAGTTTATGCCGTAAATATCAACAATTCATAGTAGTAGGCCTACTCTAAAAATGCAATACAGACAGCGGTGATTAGAGTGATGTTTATACCTTGTAACAATGCCTACTTGAGCATAGGTCATACAAGTAAATTATATTTTGAGTTTCCCTTTTAAGCTCGACTTTCATGCATGTGCGTGTGCGTTGGTAATGTTTATTGTCAGAGTCATTTTCTCAAAGACTATCAAAGGTATCCACTTTAAACTCGGCACCGTTATTCACCAACACAAGAGGAGTCCATACTGACAAGAAAATAACCATGTGACCAATATTTATGTAGTTATATGTCCTTGTTACCCTTAGAGTATTCACTCCCAGATGAGCAAGGGTTCCATCAAATACAGGTCCCTGAAAAGTGTTCTAGGTCAACTATATAATGCATATTATACTATGTATGTAAGGGTGACCTAGGACACTTTTCACGAACCTGTGCTATCAAGTATGAGAAAGTCGAGTTACCAGCACTCGTTGACGGTGCTCTTGTTTTACGAATACTACTCCAGAATGTCTTAAAGTCAGATTTGATATTCCAACCTAACTATGACAGAGCAGACTCTGAACAGAGAGTGCTCGAGAAAATATTGCGTAAGAATTTGGACGGAAGTATGAAAATTATTTTTGAAATTAATATTAACAAAAAACGACTACATGTACTTAAATTTGTAAACAACATTAATTCTCCAGTTATATTAAGACATGTATCTAGGCCGAAAGTAATATTGTGGTTCTGGTAAAATTCTGAAAACAAGAATAAACCCATTTATTTTCAAAAATATTGTTGGCCTTACGGACTTGAAAAATGAAAATCAACAATCGACTTTGAATGCCCGTGAAATGTGATGACGATGTTTCCGGTAGAGGCCGAAAATAGGTAAGAACGGGGACAAGAACCGCGTTTTGTTGGCCTTACGTAAAACATTTAACATGAGTTATAGTCCACCGAAATTTCAGCGTCAATGTTTAACATTCCGGTTAAATTCAATTATATCGGGTTGAATGAATGAATTCCTACAAGTAATCAGGAACTCGTTGCCTAAGCAAGCGCTACCGACCGCCTTCATTCATTTACCACCCGCTCAATTAAAACTAGAAGACTTGGGTTACAGCCCGTGGAAAGCGCTACGTAGTGCTTTGCTTAGGTAACGGACTCAAGTTAATTAATAAAATTAAGTCTCTAGAATTATCACTGCAAAACATGTGCGCTCAGGAAATGATATAATTATAAGAAATTTTAGAATGCATGGTGCAATTTTTTGTACAATTTTTCCCAAGGCCAAGAATTTCTTAAAATCTGCAATTTCATCTAACCCGTTGACGCGATACAAATGTAATGTATAACATGTATATTCATTTAAAGTAAGTAAATTGTTGATAATAGTGACTTGTGCATACATATTTACGAACAAACGTATTTACAATTCACAAGAAAAGAGGCACCAAGCCCAGTGGGCCTATAAGTCACCTTAACATAAGTGAGTAATTAAGTTCCGCGTATAAATAAATATCTATTATGTGAGAACTATAGAATTCGGTGTTGGCAGCTTTGTTTTTATTTAAGTTGTTCAAACTGTTAATATATCCTACTTTAAAAAATAAAATTCGCTTGACTTTACTTGACGTAACACTGAAAATGATTATATCAATAGTTAAAACAGCGGTCGCATTTGTTTTTATTTACATGGCTATAAAACATTTTTATGCGCATTCATTTCGTTTTTGCTCTCGTAAGAGTCTTGCTGTCTGTTTCCTGTTTCCTTGATTAAATTATTAAATATTGTGAGAATTTTATTCCACTACTAGCCAAATGTTTTGCCTTCCCGCGAAGTTCGGGTTAAAAACGCGTCAGTTGTACGGTTTCGTAATCGAGGCAGGTTTAAAGTCCAACCAAAACCGTTTTCATTTTTCTACGCCGTGTGCTCGTATGAGATTATTGTATGCTGTAACTATAGTTGCCATGGTAAAGCCGGCAGGGAATGCTATGAATTTATGAAAACCATTATTACATAGAATAAAAACAAAACATATAATCACGAAATTTCACATTTAACACTGTGTAAGGTTAAAACGGCCATCTTTCCCTGTGGTGCTTGATTTCATTATTGCATATAAAGATGGGGTTTTAAAGTGTTGACTCGTATTAAAATAGTGCGAACAGATGTTGATGAAAATTTAGAAGCCATCGTCTTCAACACGCCAGCATTTACAAACACTACATTGGGTCAAATGTGATACGACAAAATAGTTCACTTATATATTTCTTACTCGCTACCACAGGTACAAGAAAGTCCCTGTACCAGCATACTAAAGTAATTCATAGCAAAAAGACCATCGGTCGTTTTAACGCTCCCCGATGGCCTGCACTTAAAGCATAACCAGTAAAATGTATGTTGTGACCTTGTGTAAATAACCACAGTTGACCAAGCTGCACATTTAAACTAGATTTTTGCACATACACAAAACGTGGCAATGTTTGGTAAAGGTCAGGTAAAATGGTATTCTTTGATATGACCTGGTGACCCAGTTTTTGTCTCCAGAAGACCCTGTTGCATACTTGACCTAAATTACATAGACACAAAGATTGTGACCAAGTTTCATAAACAGTATGAAGGGATAGTGGTTACTATGCTTTTATTGACCTTGCTATCCCAAGCACTTTACATACGTTATAAGAATCGGTGGTCGAGTGGTAAGACGCTTGACTCCTGATCGAGAGGTCCCGGGTTCGCTTCTCGGCCGGGCACTTGGTCATTTCAGAAACGCTATTTAGTGTTTCCCACCCAACTAGAGATGATCCTGGTAACCTAAGGGGTAGTCTCGCGTGTATCGGTGCTTTACATCGGGCACGTTAAAGAACAAAGGAATCTATTCGAAACGAGCTAGGGTATCGTACCCGGTTTCCTTGTATCTCACCTCTGTCTCTAACATTTGCAATAATGTCCCAGAGTGGGCCCTGCAAATTAAATGGTAGAAAGAAAGTAATTGATACGATCACTAGTTTAAGATTTGAAATAAAATAGGCTAACATGTCCTGATCTGTTCACAATGCACGTGTTTCGATACATGTAACGTAGTTGACTGAATACTACTCATAGGGTGGGAATAACTTCTACGCTATGAATGTAAATACAAAAGTCGGACATGCGTACTGTGATATCGTTTTTATGACAAATTTTTCATGTAGCTCATGTCAGAAAAAAATGATAGGGTTCGGTGAATTTATCATTCAGCTTAGTGATAAAGTTATGTTGAATCAGTATGACATAGTGGTTTTATTCTTTAAAATTGAGTTTACCTTTTATCGCAAATCCTTAAGTCCAAGCCCTTTGCACTGTTATTAATTATGTTAAAATTAGCATATTTATTTTACTGAACAGCTCCGCATAAATACATCGCCTGTCGCTGAATAGACCCAATAATCTCCTCACTATTAGATAGAGAGGTTTTTTTATTTATAAAAGTACCCCGGGTACTTACATTCGTATTGATCTATGTCACTTTATTTTTCTATCTTCCTTTTCTAAAAGCTAACTAAACAAGTTTGACACGTGTCCAAACCTTAAGACATGGTTTTAGTATTTTTAACAAATAAACCAACATTTCAAAAAACTCATTGACTCTATTTGACAGATATTATGACTGTATTTATGTTCATTTTTCTATCACCCGGGATACTATATGATTTTTGTATGGAAGAACATTAGTGACATTCCAACCTCATGAATTCATGAGCTCTACCCACGCCACAAAATCACGTTTTTTTCAAGTCTGCTAATTAAACTCACGACTTCGCGAATTAAACTTAAACAGAAACGAATTCAGATTCACTATTCCACTTTCAAAATTTAGGGTTTTATCTTCATATTTTCATGATTTTAACTGACATAATTTGTGTGTTCGGCAACATCAGTGAAGCTGTTTGTTTGAGTTCGACTTCCACCTTCCCTACCTATATGCAATTGGTCATTGATCTCCGATCTTGCGGAGAAGAGACATAATTGTGTTTGAGCGATACAAGGCATCAGGTTGTGCTGCCCTAGCTCTGGATGACAGACTACTTGGTTCTTTAACGTGCCTATTGTATAGCATCCCGAGCCTTCCTTCGGGTTACCAACCAGTTCATCTCTAGTTGGATGGGACCCATTGGAAATCGTTGACGTCGTGAGTTCATAAAGTTTAAGTGTCGCTACAGGACTTTCGTAAAAATAACAAATATAATTATGTTCAATCGACTGAAACAAACGCTTATTATATACATGTAGCATGTACATTGTATGTACTATAATATTATTTAAAATTACTCAAAATAAATTTGTGTTTAACGAAGCATCCAATAAAGTGTTACTTTATGTCGCCATAAAATCTCTGAAACATGTGTGCGTTTTTTTCTAGTTACAAGTGCATTGAATAGTCGTTTAAACTTAATTGCAACATCGGTATGTACAACGTTTAGAAACGAACTCTTGATTTTGTTTTAAAATAGTATCATGATTAAATGAACTTTACCGTCAGCCTTTTCGAACCAAATTTAAATATCAATCATATAATAAATCGTAAAATTTAAACTCTCCGTTGATTTCAATTGTGAAACATTTGCATTTTATACACGTCTTGCTATACAGTATAAGTATAGGTATAGCTTGGCCAATTTGACACGAGCCTGACCTATTGATTAGCATAATTTAACAGTCGATATATTGCCTACGTTTATAACTCCAATTGTATGTTTTCATAATCGGTGAGTATCACGAAGACGCTCGACTTGCAATACAAACACAAATTTGAAATACCGATATCGCCCGATTTGTTTGCGGAAATTGATATATTTTCAAAGCAAGAACCTTGTAATATATTCTTGCATAAAGGTCAGGCTCAGGTCAAAATAGCCAAGCTATAATAATTTGCAATATTCCATGATATATTTCATAAAGGTCCGGCGTTGTTGTAGTGGGTTATATATCATGATACATAATTATAAAATATGTAAATTGTTGATAAGGATATTAATATCATGTAAAACTTTCCGATGACACATATATGGGTATTGTTAGGCAAGCATCCTTCATAGCCTCAAAAATAATACCAAAAATGTATTCTATATATGCATAACTTTTAGATAATGACTTATTCAGGGTTGAATCTGAAGTCGAGTTGGAAGGAATTAAAAGAAACCATAATTTCGTCCATCCGATTGCATCTATGCAAAAAGTACCTGCAAAAAATATCACTTTCATAAAACAAAACATGCATGTATTTCTTCATAAATGCCACAGATGGATGGAATTATGTTTTCTTTTACTTCTTTCCAACTCGACTTCAGATTCAACCCCGAATAAGTAACACAAGACACGTGCGTACCCAAAACCTTTCTAAACCGATACCATGGATCAATAAACCTTTGCAAGGTAACCCCCGTGCAAAAGAAAATCCCTTAAAATAAAAGCCTCATCCAAACTGATAACCCACGAGAACCAAAATTCCAAGTAATGATGATCACGCATGTATGAGTTCCGTGTTTCCATTATGACTATATTCAAATAGAAACAATGACCTATAAATAATTAAATAGTGTCGCTTCGTCTTTGTAACAAAGTGCGATTTGTTTCTGTGGTGGTCGATGGTGTTTTTCTAATCCAATCAATGCAATATTGATGTCAATATACAGGCATTAGAAGTGATATTGTACACCAATAAAACTTGATTCCGTCTCATAAAACAATAAACTCAAGATAGAGCTACTTGCACAATTGAGATCAAATATTGTAATGTAAACTCACTTACTTTTGTAGTGTATTTTTACGTGAGATCAAATAGTTTATTTGAGTGTCAATTTGTTTGTTATCGTTCCACTGAGACAATCGTAATTAGCCAATAACTTCTAACTTCAACGAAAGATGCTAGTTCTTTTTGAAATGTCACCAGCGCATGCATTGGTTTTTAACAGTTCCAGTGTTGTTTAAGCTGGATTGCTGACCAATTGCGGAACTTATCAAGTGCTCTGATCTTGATTCGAACCAGGAACACCTCGATCAGTAGTCAGAAAAGGATACTTATACGACCCCCTTACCACCATTGGAGATCCATAAATGGTGTTAGGATTTAATTCCATTGTCTCTTTTAATCTAATTAATCAACGAAAAATAATTCACGACGAAATTGTATGATTTTACAGTGCAATAATTCATTCCTCTCAGAGGATAATCACTCTCATGACAGGTATGATAACAAACAATGAGGGATATACAGGATCATAAAAGCGATATTGTCCTCGAGAGCAAACATTCCTCATAAAATCCGTGGTTAAATAAATTAATCTTTACTTCACATTTACCAACTAATAGCTCTCATTAATCTTGTTTTAAAGTTCAAAATTAAAACGTTTAAATGCGAAACTGATCACTCACTCGTTCAATAAAGAATTTATAAGATTTACCACTCATTCATTATAGGAATGGCACAGTGGTCGAGTCGATAAGACGCTTTACTTCTGACCGAGAGTTCCCTGGTTCGAGTTGGGACACTTGGTCATTTCATAATCGCTATTTAGTGTTTCCCAGTTGAACAATCAGGCAACCTAGATGTAGTCTCGCGTGTATCGGTGCTTTACATCTAAAGAATCTATTCGAAACGAGCTAGGTTTTCGCACCGGGTTCCTTGTATTTCACCTCTGCCTCTAAAATTTGCGAGAATGCCCGAAATGGGTCCTGCAAATTACATGGAAAAAGAAAGAATGCAATAACTCGAGGGGGGGGGGCACGACCCCTAAAAGCCTGTTTGGTGCTGAACTGACTGACTTGACAAAACCCCGTCGAATATTCTAATACTTTGGTCACAAATTAACCGGACGCCGGACGGTTCCCTGTGTGCTTAGAAGCCAAAGTATACACAAAATGTCACATCAGGGTAGATGGTGTTTTTATGCTGGTCAGTTGTTGGATTTTCATCGAATGGTCAACGGATAATCACCCCTTTCTACAATCGTTACCACTCGGGCATTTCCGTAACTGAGAACTTTCGTAAATAAAAAGCCGAGAAGTTCCGATTGCCCTTCACATAGTAAATTCCGAGCCCTCCCCATCCACACCCTGCTTATATCTCTTACTGTGAAAGCATGTATCCTGAGTATTTCGTTACAACAGGACCATGATTTGTATCGTACGCATTATAATAAAGGCGTTCTATATATTTCATAATGTGCTACATTAAGCACTCTGTGGTTAAAGTCAAGTGGCTGTTGATACTTAATGCTCTATTTGTGGTTCTTAACGTCTTACACAACATGCACAAACTGTTCGCTACTACTAGATCAAAACACGACATAGAATGCGTTCCTATACTCTCAAACCAATGGATGGTGGAAATTTCACATCTGACCAAATGCACCAGCACGGTTTGATGTTAGCGAGGAGCAAAAATGCTATGAGTGTAAGACAAAATCCCAGTCGGACAAAATCAGCACGTCTTAATTTTGTCAAGATGGACAAAGCCCATTCTGTTGTTTTTTCAAGATGGAGAAACCATCTTATTTTATTTGGTAAGGTATACAAAAGCTCCATTATTGAATTATCAAAGTGCCTAGCTGTTTGTCTGTCTAATGGAGATCTTGTCTAAGGCTGGGTCTCAGTGTTTCAGAGATTTACTCGCAAAAGGAGCACTTCGTTGAGTAAGGGCTTATTTAGTTTTATTTAGTCCCTTCTCATCATAATGGCTAGGGGATACTGTTGCTTTGCTTATAGGTCAGTTGGCGTATGTCTGTTGATTAGGAGACGAAATGGTTCATTGGAGTTCAATAACTTAATAACCCTTGACCCTAGGATCATCAAACTTTACATGAACTTTTGTCATAAACAGTAGTTGATTTCGAGGTCAGTTCGTTAAATGTCAAGGTCACTGTGACCTTTATCGTAAATAAATTGACCAAATGGTTCCGTTCAATAACTCAAAAACGATTTTTATAACAGAATCTGCGAAATATTTATGGACAGATGACCTCTATTGATTCTGAGGTCTGCAGGTCAAGGTCACTCTGACTTTTTAAAGATGATTTCAATTTCGCGAAAATAACGAAATTTCATCCCTAGCAAAACTTTCTGATTGTACCTGACTGTACATTATACCCCTCATAACCTTTTTTATTTATCTTGTATAATTATGTAGTATCGTACAGAAATCATGCTTCGACACATTGCGTGCAAGATACATCAATAGAATGTTGTAAATCATTTAATTTCGAATAGACGAAATTTCGTGGATTTGGCAAAAAAGTCAAATCGATGCGACGTTAATTCGTGGATTTTGCATTTCAGGTAATAAATACAAGGGTCAAAATCATTGATCGGTGGGACTTGATTTCGTGGTTGAAAGTGAACCACGAAATCCACGAAATTTAGTACCTAGCGAAAATTAATGAGTTTCAAGTATATCAATAGAATACTAGTAGTATAGTTTGTGCAGGTTCCGTCTTGATAATAGCTTAGTACATTTTTTATGTATTTTTATCATTTGTTCTGTTATGATACTAGTTAGTCTAAGTATTGTTTTACAAAGTTACCTAGATGCTTTAGTTATGCACTTGTCTTAAGTAGGCATACACGTCGTTTTTTTTTCTAACCATCAAATGCACATAAAAAAACTCCCCTCACTTCTCAAAGTTTACAAGGTAGACGATTATGACACGAATATTACATGAACGCCCATTTAGTATTTTGTATTTTTATGATAAAAATCAGTAAGTTACGTAATAGCTACATGTAACTAGGACGGTTAACTACATGCATGTCATTTACAGTTCGTGTTATCTGCATTTTATTAAATGCCAAACATTTAGCGTCTTTTTCTAAATCTTTTAAATGTGCGTTTTTATATGTCGTAATGGAAATTGGATGACGATTGCACGTAGCATTTTACCCTTGTGTAATGAAAATTGAAAATAATTTATGAGACGTTCCATGTATTTAGTTTAAGCCATTTAAACATAGAACTGAGCAAAAACAAATTGAATGTACAAATCGCTGGCTTAGAACGATAAGGTCGTAACTACAAAGTCAATATGTTGAGAAAACAAGAAAAACTTTTTGACAATGGTAAAACAAGCTTTCACAATTTCGGTTTGGTCAACATGACAAGTTCCGATTCTCATAAGAAGCGCCTTATGATGTATATTTCAAATATCAATTAGTCTTATAAACTCGTAAGTGGCACTTACGACCTTCTTATTCTAAGCCAGCGAAATGTAGTTTGTGAAATTCTTACATGTAAGGTGTAATGTATACATGTTCTGTGAGTGTTGATAGTGTGATGCATATAAAATGTTTTAATTTGTGTCTTCTAGCTGTCCACGAACTTGTAAAACTTCAATGTAATATTTGGATTTTACATTTTATATATATATACGCAGTCGAGACGTAAATAAACAATAAACATACATAACTAATCATTTTCCTTGTGCAAAATACGCAAAACTTTTACATAAATGTCGTAAGACAAAGAGCTTTAATGCATTGCAATGAATGAATGAGAGGGAAAACACTCAACAAATTAAAGTCGTGGTTATGATTTCACAGGAAATACGGGAAATATAATCAAATCAACTTACGTATGTAGGAAAATAAATTAAATCCTGTCTAGCAGTCTACCAGCCACTGGTGTTTGCATGCAGAATTAACGCACATTTGCAGGAATAAATAAGCTGAAAAAAACTCACAGAAAATTATGGAATGAATGCTTGAAACTATCAATAAAATATAATCCGAATCATTTAAGTCAAATCACTTTGTTTGTCACTAAGGTTTTCTGTCATTTTCCGCGTGAACGTTAATTTGCACTCCTGAAATCCGTCACAAAACTGATTAAAAATATTAAATCCCATCCCAAATCAAGGTTGGTGGACGAACTAAACTGTTTGGTCTAAACTACACTCAAAACATCCCAAATTGTTAAATTTGATAAATTTTGATAACTTTTCCGAGATTATTTTGAGTTTCTCAATATTTCGTTGACGACGTTGAAGTTATACGCCTATATTATAAAAGCATGGGAGTATTTTTGGATAAAAGCGCGGGCGGACTTTGTCGCAGTTGCCGTATGAGTGCGCATGTACGGTGAGTATGGGTTATGGGTTGCTAGGCAGTTTATTAAATAGGACAATATAGGTAGGTTGGGCTGGGTAAAACTTTTAACTGAGTCACTCACGGTAATAAACCCACATTTAATTTGACATCAATAATTTAACAGCAATAGTGAAAACTGCGAAAGCAGTTACCCGTTTTTATATACAAATGTTAATCAACGCATCGGGTTACGCTTAATAATCGTGGTTGAGTTCGAGAATTTTTAAAGTAAACTAGGGATATCTCGCGACAATTGGTACCTTCAGGAATGAGGTGTTGATATTAATTAATTTTATGTTGCCAATCTCGTATTGGGCCAATCAACCTTATATAAATAAGTATTGTCGATTCAATAATTAACACTAATGAGGGAACTATCCCATTCGAAAGAAAAGCGGGGACTACCGTTAACTCGGGTATACATAGTTAAACTTAGATACACATAATTTACATGAAAGATGACTCGATGTTTACAAACGATTCTCGTTTAATTTTGAAAGGTCTGTAAAAAAACATCGACATTAATATACCAGTACGCATTCTTCGTGTAAAAAGTGCACGCCTTATTTCTCGTGCATCATCCAGACTCCTTCGTTGATAAAGTGAACATGCTTGTCAATGAGATGCAATTTTGAGATGCATGACATTTGTGGCGGCAATTAATGCTTTTAGAAAAATTGGTGAAATGTTAAACGTTTACTGAATGCAGCACAAAAATACGCAAATAATGTTAGGTATTTTATGATAACATATTAAAAGTATGTGCGTAGCCCGTAACTGGCTACATAAAACAGGGGGTGGGGGTGGAGGAGAGCTGGTCGCTACATCGTGGATTTAAGATTAAACGCCGAAATGTAGATGTAAAGTTATTGCCGGGCTGTTTAAAGCAGGAGGCTGTCAAGACCAAGTTGATTTGATAATAGAAATGTTTAAGGTCATTTAAAATTGTTGAGTGCTAAAATAACCTGAAGCGGTCAGTAGAACTTAAGTACACTTACTAACTTAACATAACGTAATTTATACAGTGCTACCTCTGTAAAGCAAAACACTTTGAGAGCTACAAATATTGGCTGTAGTTTAGAGGTTACAAAAGTTTTAATTTAATGTAAATTTGCTATAGCCTTAGGGATATTTTGAAAGTTTAAGGTTGTTGCTCTTCAAATGGCCGCTCTGTAGAGGACGTTCTTGTTTATTGATATGGCATGGGTATTAAAGAATATTGGCTGGTTGCGTTAGATGGTTGTATAATTGGGACGGCCAGTAACTTAGGTTTGACTGTAGTCGCGGTTTAATGAGTTTCTGATCGCATCCATTTTTGATTGATCGTATTTATAAGCTATAACATTTGTAATCAAATCAATCAAATCATCGGTGAACACGAACTAAACCCGCCTGAGTGACAGAACTACACGCTCGTCGTTTGAAATCGTTTTGCAATAAGTTGTACACTGCGAATGTTGACAATATACGACAGGACGGATTAGCGACCGATTCTGCCATTAGGCCAAATAAAATTATTGGTGTAAAATGGTCAGGCAACAGGCCGTAAAATATGTTTATCACTTTCATTTTCTCTGGAATTTGTTCATATCATGTTATGCTCACAGGTAACTGTATCGTTGAAAAAGAAAACAAAAAAGAAAAAAAAAATTTTGTGAAAATTTGTATAAATAATGTAAATTTTCAAAAAAAAGTTTTTTCTTTTTTTTTCTTTTTCAACGATAGGCCTACAGTCACCTGTGGTTATGCTCACAAAGGTTAACACATAAAAATGAACCACCCGTCCGTCTGTAATGTCTGATCTTACGTTTATTTGGAATCAAACGAGTTGCTTAAAACAAGTTAAATGTACGTTTGAAATGCATATTAAGTACGCTGTATAGTCGTCCGAATGATCTGAATACTATTAAGTTTGTCATTATTTGAGAGTTGCTGTAGACTGGAAACTAAATAAATATTTGTACAAATCATAAATTGACTAGTCTCATTGTTTTATATGCAAATTACCAACCCGACTACTTATTTCATTAATAATTCCCGACTATACTATACTATACTACATTGTGTGGTAACCACTGTTTGTACTGTGTACATATACTGACATAAAAAAACTTGAAAACTAAAACATATGAGCACTTGGCTTTTATTAATTTAATCGTGTTTGAAGATGTTCATAACTGTGTCATTATGCTAGTTCGTATCAAAATCCTGTGTATGCCTTATACTTGATTTGTATTCAGGTACATCTGGACTCAGTGTCCCAAAGATTTTGCATGTCATGCATTTAGAATGACGTCGGTATCATAACTCAGCATAAAACTCATCTACTCCTACTCATGTTACTGCTGTGTGATAGAGACCACTCGGTGCATCTCGGACAATTCTAAAAATCATCCTTCCTTCATCACGGAAAGACCCGAGTAGTTACGATCGATTAGAGACGTCAGAAACATTGCATGCCGCCACACGCCCAAGCAATACGAGGGTGTGTTGTTGTACAACATTTTACTTCCTTCGCCAAGTGTATTCATCCGCAAACAACAATTATAGGTCAAGTTTCTGAAGAAAACATGCCGACAGACGAATAATGCGCTTGTCGCGGAAAATGTGTATAAAGGGTCCTACGCCCTTGTAACAATGTCATGAACTGGGTCGTTTTTATTGAATTCCCGGAATCAGTGCAAAATACACATACTCGGAGATATCGTATTCAACTAAACAATTGATAATTTGCACAGCGACGGATCAATTTAATATTTAAACACGGAGATAAATGAGGACATTTAGACTTAAAATACTCATCGACAACTTGATTAAATATGAAATATTTTCAAGTGGCAAAACTGTCTTCAAATATTCGCTATGAGTGTCGAGGTATTGCACGATATTGCACAACCCAGGTGAGGGGATTAATTGGACAAATATTGAATTTTAGATATATTCGAAATACTCGTTTTGATAACAAAAGCCTACTGCACTGATAATGTCAAAATGCTGATTATGCAAAATTTGCAAAATATGCACCGAAGGCATTGTTCGGTGAATTTTTCAAATTGAAATTAAGGTAGATTTTGTATCATATCCGTTTTTGCACCGCGGTTGGTCGACAAGCTCGCAACTTCCTGTGTAACCAATATGTACAGATATATTCTTCTTACGGCATTTAACTGACAGATTTCCCCCAAAAAAACATAGCAGAGAGCATAGCATGCCTTATGACGTTGCGTATATTTTCGTGATTTCTTGCACGGACATAGTAATAAACAAGTAATGCGTGATTTACAATAGTTACGAAGTTACGCATGTGTCGATGGAGCGACCAATGACTAAAACACCAATGACGTCAATGGGTGACCACGTTGCGAGCGACGATACCGTTCTCCCTTCTCATTGGGTATGACATCACCAGCACCCTTCATTCTTTCGTCATAGTTTATCAGAAACCAGGAAAACGCGTCTTGTCCGGGCACAAGGTGGGTAGAACGAGGTCGAATCCTCATCGCCAAGGGGACAAGCGAGTGTTCTATCAAATACACCAATTGGCACGCGCCAGTCGTACGGTGTACCCAATAGAGCCTATTATGAGAGTTTGTAGCCCGGTTCTAGACCATTACCCTCTTCGCGGTAAAAAGAAACTCACTGCAAATAATTTTTTAAAAATCGCGATCACACGTAGAAATATTTAATATTTCTTAAGAGTCGTCAAATTATTTTCGTTGTTTAAACTTTAATGCATGCCAATTTTGTTTCAATGGAGACGAGAAAAAATGGGAGTGAATGAAACGAATTCAATTTGCCGACTCTTGAAACATGTCATCGACAGGCGTTATGAAGGCGTATATTGAATATTGATAGCTTTTTTTGATAATGGAATAATCAAACTCAATTTGATCGTTAAACACTTCAAATGTGTTTGTTTAAATGTCATCGATGGGATAAAGTGGGGGTAATTTCTGAATAAACTATCTATGTCGATGTTTGCATTGGTGGGAGAGCAATACGATATCTGAAGTGGTTAAAGGTGGGGTCATGAATACTATGAATATTAATTTCGTACCACCGTTAACCTGGGTTTTGACAGAAATGAGTCAAAATGTGGTTAAAATTACGTTCATGAATGAAGGGGATAAGATGGTTTGATTTCGTTCACAAATACAAGAAAGACAACATTTAGCGTCTTTTTATATGACCCGAAACTGGAAGCCCGGCTGCGGCAAGGGATTCATATCGGTTCTGAAATTATAACTGCTCTTGTCAAATGGATGTGACAGCAAGTCCATACAGTAACATACTCCACACTCCTTGCTTTCTAAATGCCACCCATTACACCCAAACAGCAAAAACTGAAAACCCAAAGATTGTTGGGGATATACGTTGAAAACCCACATTTGTTAAGTTACCAATATTCAAGGACTGTTTTCAGCTGTTCAGCCGATTAGTCGCACTTTGACATTTTAACTTCCCCTGGTCATTGATTGGGCTACCTAATAAAGCCTACATTCGAGTCTCCCTGTTGAGACTATATCTCCTGTTGTTGTGGCAGCCAACACCGATCTGCGGTCCCAAGGAATAGCTAGACGCTGCCCTCACAGGTACCAGTTTACACCTTGGTGGAGTGGAGCATGTGAGTTATTCTTGCTCAGAGAAATTAACCAGTTGTCCAGACCGGGAGTTGAAATCGGTACCTCTCGATCCCGAAGCGAGCGTCCTGCTTCTAGGCCACCGCTCCCCACATTGGCATGTTATTACAGAAGTTAATGACAGTATTACTTTGGATTACTTTGCATAGGATTCATTATTATGAACCAGTTAAACAATACACATATTTTACCGAACTCTCGTTACCTAGGATTCAAACAGATTATAAGTCATAGTTTGATAATCAGTGACTTCACAAAATGTCAAAACTACAGAACTAAGATTTAATACCATGTCTTAAGTTGTTCAAATCACCCCCTGAACGATGCGAAAATATATTTAAACATATAAATCAAACATATTTTCAGTGTGGAGTGAGTAACCTTCAACGACTTAGATGTTGAAACCCTAAGAAAATAATCTCAAGATAATATCTTAATATACTGAAAAGGTCAAACTATGTGCTATTACTTACCTAGTTACGTGTTCTATGTGCAAGAATGTTACTAGGAAGTCAAGTGCTAGTTGTATCTTTGCTGTTATTCAAACCAAAACATGACATTAGTGAAAAACACCGTATTGTAGCCGTGTTTAAAATAATTCTTAAAATACCTAGATGGCTAAGATCAAAACAATGGGAACTACATCAATTTATAGAGGCACATACCAGAGTTTCGCACTGAGCCCTCGACCTGTAAAGAAATAGCACCCATTATAGCCCAGTTGCTAGTATTCAAAAAGTCCTCAGCCACTGGTACCCTACCCGAAATCTGGAACATGTCAAATGTTGCCCCTGTCTATATATCAGGTCAGACCCAGCCAAATACCGCCCTATATCCGTCACCTGCATTCTGTGTAAAACCCTGGAACACATTGTCGCTCCTCATATCACAAAACACTTCACAAAATCAAACCTCTTCTACGAACTTCAACATGGTTTCAGGATAAAAAGATCGTGTCGAATCCAACTTATCATGCTTGTCGATGATACTTCTGTATTTCAACTTGAAAAGCCA
This sequence comes from Spisula subtruncata, assembly GCA_963678985.1. Taxonomy (NCBI): domain Eukaryota; kingdom Metazoa; phylum Mollusca; class Bivalvia; order Venerida; family Mactridae; genus Spisula; species Spisula subtruncata. Next base: position 1,432,135 of record OY787665.1, on the reverse strand, counting down.
AGTTGGTATATTTTTTCGAATCTCGACTTCTCTAAGGCATTTGGACATGGTCAATCATGAAAAATCTCTAGACAATGGACACCTGTTCTCAGCATGAAGTTAGTACTGAATGATGTTTTACTAAGAAAACTAGGAAGATATATAACGAATATTAACCATTGACTACAAGAACATGTGTTGAAAGTCGGTGCTTTAACAGAATGAAAACAATAAATCGCTGGCTTAGAATGAGAAGGTCGTAACTACAAAATCAATATTTTGAGAAAACACGAAAAACAGTCTGACAATCACTCACTAATTATAGTAAAACAAGTCTTTTCAACTTCAGTTTTGTCAACATGACAAATTCCGATTTTCATGAAAATAGATTCATAAGAAGCGCCTTATTAGGATGTAGATTTCAAATATGTATCAGTCTGATATCATTCTCATTATAAGCCAACAATACGGACTACAAGAATTTGTCGAAAGTCGGTGCTTTAACACAATGAAAACAATAAAGCGAGAAGGCGGTGCCTTTTACGACCTTATAAGACTAATGCAAATTTGAATTCTGCATCATAAGGCCCTTCTTAAGAGCCTTTTGCATGAAAATCGGAACTTATCATGTTGACCAAACTGAAGTTGAAAAGTCTTGTTTTACCATAAGTAAAGAGTGATTGTCAGACAGTTCTTTCTTGTTTTCTCAAAATATTGGTTTTGTAGTTACGACCTTCTCTTTCTAAGCCAGCGATATGCTGAAAGTCGGAGCTTTAACACAATGAAAACAATAAATATTTCCCTAATCTCCAAGCTCATCTACCCCACGCTATGAAAGCACCCCATGGAACGAATTCTCTCACTGTCTCAATGTTCATACAATTGGCAAGGTCTAGGAAATATACTACAAAAAACTTCCATAAGACAAAGTAACTGTCAGAAATGGCTCGAGTTTTTATCAACAAGAAGCTATAGAAGATATATGCGTTCGAGGTATCAGTCTTATTAGGTCGAAAGAAGTAGTTACGACCTTCTCATTCTAAGCCAGCGATGTGTCGAAAGTCGGTGCTTTAACACAATGAAAACAAAAATACATTTTGTAAATATCTCCCCTAATCTCTAAGCTCATCTACTACACGCTATGAAAGCACCCCATGGAACGAATTCTCTCACTGTCTCTCAGTTCATACAATTGGCAAGGTCTAGGAAATATACTACAAAAACGTCCATAAGACAAAGTAACTGTCAGAAATGGCTCGAGTTTTTATCAACAAGCCTGAGATTTTATATTGTATAAGATTTTGTAATAATGTTATGATAATGAATGTACACAGGAATGTGACATAGATATGAGTATCAGTTTAACAAGTAACCGCACATTTCAAGGTCTAAACGCGAAACTGTTCTTGTGATATTATCTATGATCATTTTTACCAAAGACCTTAATTTAGGTCTTTATTTTAACTACTTATTTGCCTCGCAGACAGACACCGCACATAGCATGCAGGAACAATATAATTCTATATGCATTGAACTCAGTCAAAATCAATAGACCCTCCATATTTTGACCATCGTCCTGTGACCAGGTTCAGTAGTTCAATCGAATGAAGACCTGAGTCAGTCATACTATCCTGTGTCCAGTGGGGGGGGGGGGCAGCATTTATCTGGTTCTTACTCCAGCATCAAGCAAGGGGGATAATTCTGTACCATTTGTAAAAAACATGTGGTATGTTACAGCCTTGAATTGATTCAAAGACCTATCACACTATTGGCAGATTCCCTACAAACCAGGACAACGAGGGAGGGATTTACAAAGCAATATACTCACGGTTCTTTAAAGAGAAGGCATAAAAAGATAAGAAACAATTGTTCATATAAAGTTATATATACATATATTTTATTTCATATACCAGTATTTGTATAAAGTCAGGACAATAGTCCTGTAGATATATACCTATACCATGTATACAATATAAAAGAATATCATTTATTTAGCTGGCTTAGAATGAGAAGGTCGTAAGTACATGTACACTCAATATTTTGAGATAACAAGAAAAAACTGTCTGAAAAATACTCTTTACTCATGCTAAAAAAAGCTTTTTCAACTTCTGTTCGGTCAACATGAAAAGTTCAGAAAAAGGCTCATAAGAAGCTTGTAATGGTGAAGGTTTAAAATATGTATCAGTCTTAAAAGGTTGTTACAACCTTCTCATTCTAAGCCAGTAATATATCTAGGAATGTAATATTTTGGTATAAACTTAACGTGCATAGATCTTAAAGGGGTGTATTGTGAGTTCCCCAAACCCCTAGATTTTTGGCAGCAATGTGTGTTATGTGATTGGAAGACTAGGCAAGGACAATCTATATGGGTGCACGAAACAAAAACAGCATCAAACATGAAGCCAAAGCCCCGATCTCCTGATAGAGACATCTTAATTTAAGATCTCAACTTAATATTTATCCCAAATTCTGACTCTGAGTTTGAGATTTCTACTTCAGATGCTTCAGGAGATTGAGGCCAGGTATATTTTTATTACATAAAACACCCTTAGTAGATAGCCAAAACATCTATGATAAAAAACAGCAATATTGATTATAAAGTTATACATACAAAATTTCATTGTTGATGTGTTTTTTAAGACTAGAAAGTCAAGAAATATGCAGTTTTGAAAACTGGACAAAAGACAATCTTATACACTATCTTATACAAATACAGCTTTTGACAAATATTTATCTAATAGTAAGATATAAATGGCATCACAAAAACGCAATACATGTACAAGGTAACATACACAAGAATAACATTTTTAAATATGTTCGATAACTCACTAGTTAAACAGCATTAATTTTCTACTTTTAACTGCATTACACTCAATTTTAAAATATATTTAACTGAATTAACTTATTTGATCAGACTAAAGAAATACACAGATCTATTTTAAAGGCTGATAGTTCAAACAGTTTGTGTTCATATAACCATGATAATCACGGGTAATTTCCTTTTTTGTATTGTCAAATTATAGTAACTATCATACGTATGTATGTTTAATCTAGACTCATTTGGCACAGTGTCTAGTCTAACATCTTTAGTGCATGCTTTTGAACACTTTTCATTTGAATTGAACACAAAGTATAACATGATCTGACATGAAAAAACTTCGAACATTTGAGCATAAAAATGTAAGAATAACACATGTTAAATATCACATTTGATTTTTAACATTCAAGCAAAATATTAACAGTTCTATGGCAATTAATAAAACATCATAATTTATTATTTTTACTGAATTGCCATAGACAATTGATTTCATAATCTAGATATCACAAATTAATGGTTTGGCACCAATTTCTATCTAACATAACCAAAGTAGAAACCTTCATACATTTACAAAATATCACATTTGTTCAAAAAGGCACATAACGAATACAAACACACAAGTCGTTATTCAAGCGAAACAACATTCCTTTGTGGACCAGAAGATGCAGGGCATTATAAGCCCTGCAATCACATAGATTATACAAAATATCACATTTGTTCAAAAGGGCACATAATATATGAATATAAACACAGTCCAGTATAATAAAACATACAGTCATCATTCAAGGGATATTACCTCCCTTTGTGGACCAGATTTTTAAATTTATATCACAAGAGTAGCCTCCCTTTATATTTCATAAAATTGTTGAATACTTCACACAGAACAACTAGCAGCATCACTGCCAACTATAAGCTATATGGCATCCAGGATTCAGCCCATTTAAAACAGATTATGATCAAGTTGTTTGAAAGCCCTCAAATACAGATTAAGGTAATTGTTTCTGGAAGCCCCTCCAACATAGATTAAGGTCAATTTTTCTTGAAGCCCATTCAACAACACAGATTTAAGTAAAGTTGTTGCCCAGCAACAGTATTGTACATCATTAGCACATTTTTTATACAATTTGAAACAGACACACTACGCAATGCAAGCAGGTATAATTTTCAATTTGGGTTCCGAGCATAAAATGCCAAGCAAAGCCAATCAGCATTTTGGTGAAATATGGCAGGCATATGTATGCCGCCACCAAGATTTGAGCCCGGGTTGTCGCACAATGACTATTAAACTATTAAGGCACTCACAATAAAAGTGTTACAATGCAATTTTTAAAGAGATCAAAGATGCAATACCACAACTTATTTTCATCTTCATCTTTGCAATGTCGCAGTTAAAGATGAAAGAATACAAACATTAATATGGTCAACAACAAGACACGTTCAAAGACTTTGTGACTAACAGTACACATTAAACATCATATTTAAATAGACACTGCTTTGAGCACAGTTACAATAATTTATACACAAATATTATGCATACATTTTTCTATCCTGAACACAAAGTCTGAAATGATTTTATCCATTGTGTTAAAAAGCATACAGCAAGATGAAAAAAGTTCCTGTTAAAGGTGATGCAAGGTTAAATTCTTCTTTTTGGAGGTTTTTGTGAAACTTCTATTATGAAACTCTTCTTTTAGAAGATATTATTGAAACTCTTCATTAGAGGTATTTTTGAAATTCTCTTTTTAGAAGGTAATTTGAAAATCTTCTTTTAGAAGGTTTTATTGAAGATCTTCTTTTAGAAGGTTTTTATGATCTCATTGAGTGAAGAGTAGGTTCCAGTGCCGAAGCCAACTAGTCCTATAAGAATGATGGTGCCATTTTTCAGAAGTAGCTTTTTCTCCGGACCGAACGTGACACATTCTATAACGGCGGGGAATATGAGAGCGAGGAATGAGCTGGCGAATGCTCCAATCAGCGAGATCAGTAGGTCAAGATGTGGTACCAGGGCTGACAACCCACCTGAAATAAATATTCAAGAAAATTAAAGAGGTAAGTACCAATTTAACAGAACTTGGTATTTGCATGGTTTTTCAACCAATCAGCAGGCTTTATTTCCATCTTAGAATACCTGAAGAACATTCTATGCTTCACAAAAATAGCCTTTACCAAGAAGTGAATTATGTGCCAGCTATAGGATATGGTTTGAACAATGAAATATAATGGGTAACTTTGTACCATTGAAACACTTGAGTGTAATGGTGCATTGTGTGCATTTCCTGTTCTGAGAAATTAAGCAGTTGCCTAGACTGAGATTGAAACCAGGACCTCAAGATCCCAACCGAAGTTCCAGACCTCTTTACCAGCTCCTCTACTCTCTAAATGTATCTAAAACCATTATGGTCAAAATAATCCAACCCAGTGTCGTAAGGTTAAACTGTAGTTGGATATTTGCCAAATGCACTTAATCTAAGAAGACAAATCAGTGATTATTATAACACATGATCGGGGAAGTTGGCCAATATATCTAAGTAAGTCAATAATACTTACATGTCACACAAACCAGTACAAATCTCAGTACATATTCCCATTTATTAGATATATTTGTTTTTGATTCTATAAATGGCCATACAATCTGCATTGGCACGTAGAACTGTAGTCCATAGGATATAAACAATGAAACAGCAAACATCAACTTCACCGACAGATATAACCTGAAAATATATACCCAAATTGAAAAATTAAACAAACCAGAAAGGAAGGCAGCATTCTACAGAAACAGCAGAGCACACAATGTACAGCAAGAATGAAATGTAGAAATTGCTAGCTCTGCATCTAACTTCATTGATAGTGACAGTAAATAATAGTCCATGGTTAAAAAACATAGAATGTTAAGTCAGACTTCCTAATCTGTCTAGTCCAAGTGGGTATTACACATCTTGCTCGTTAAAGAGGCATTCCCTATAACTAGCATCTTTTTCTCTACTATCACATTAAATGAACTAAACGTACAAAGCACTATCAATTATCAAAATTTGTCAGAAGAAAGTGTGCGCAAATATGTCTCTGTAATGTCAAAAATATATTCCAATTACCAATAATAATTTATCGCTTCCAGCGATTGATTATTATGTGGTCAAAGGGAAACAACTTATGACTATTTTGGCTTGTTACGGATATATATTTTCATTAATTAGTGATAGCTTTTTGTTGAAAATTTGAGGAGTTTAAGCAATTATGATTCTCATTTAATGTATAATATTCCTGAATCGATTTCAATGATCAAAGTTATAGGGAACGCCTTTTTAAAGGAATTGTTTACGAACAAATGAATGCTCGATATCCTCCAAAATCACCGAATCACTCAGGCAAACATTTTGTGCTCGGGTAAGCCAAAAATTGTTAATAGATATAAAAATAAGGCACTACTACTCACCATTGGTCATTGGGTAAGTTCAAGGTCACACTACCTTGAGCATCTGCACCATATTTCAGGTAACCATAGAAACCCATGGCTGTATAGAGAGCTATAGTGATAGTCAATCCTAGGTTTAGTACACCGGCTTTACCTAGAAATGCACTCTGTTCCTTCATCTTACTATGTAATGGTAACACCTGTAAATAGGTTATACTTATTTATTTAAGAACAATTGTCAAAGTTTTTCTCTAACTTATATTAATCACTCTCGACACCTCATTCCTGATGTAATCCATCACCACATGACTGTGTTAAAAGAGAAGCCAGATTCCCTTATATTGCTGAGCGTCTAGCAAGCAAATTTCTGGTACCATCTTTATTTCTTCTTTGGTATGATGAGGCCTCACCCAATCAAAGCGAACGCTCAACCACTTTTGAGGAGGTGGTTTACTGTTAGGACTTATTTTTACCATAAAACATGGGCACATACGAATGTATCAATCATATTTCCTTTATCACATCATGATTTTTCTTCAGTAGCCAAAATATTATTTTTATTCTAGAACATCAAAAAACACTGCATAAGAAAGGTCAAGTTACTGGTTACAATTGTTAGTTTCTTTATTCATTAAATATAACAACAAATATATATAAAGAAACCTTTTTTATCTCACCAGTCCTATTCCTTCAAAAGCGAAGATAGCTTGACCAAAGAACAATGGTAGTTGAGCAACATTATAGTAAGGCAGTGACGAAGGATTGGGCAGATCTTGTACTAAAGCTACAAAGATTATAACCAGCCCAACACTGTTGAGTATATTCGCTAACGTGGAGAAAGGTACGAGAGCTTTAAGACTCTTCACCATGACATACGGTACGAGTAGTGCAGATACCATGACGATGTATAGTTTGGCATCCAATGATACTATGTCCTGGTACTCAACAACCTGCAAATAGAAAATTATAAACATGAATTGTCAACTATAGCTAAAATAATTTTAGCATTACAAGCAACCCAAGCAAAAATTTATCATTTCCAAAGGGATGTCAACTCTGCTAATACACATTAAATCTGCATCAAAACGTGTAAGTATCTACTTCCTAATTTTTATGCTGATTCATATTCAAACAAAATTTGAAGTCTGTCTCGGAATTATGATTGATACCAACAAAAATGTCATCATTTGCAGGTCAACTAAACATCAAGGTTGTTAATTTGTGAAAGTTTGAAGAAATTACGTCCAATAGTTTTGTGAGGAGTTCAACACACAAGATTTGCTTTACATAAGGACGGACAAACAGCAACAATGCTATATGCTTCCCACGTATAAATAAGTGAGGGGGAAGCACAAAATGTACATGTGCAAAGGGCATTATGATTTAATAGCCTATGTTCACAGATGATGTTCTCTATTAAATGACAATGTTGTGTTTCTTTTTGACAAAACCCATTTTCAACATTGACAAACATACTTATTTTCCACAATTTGGCCAGACCAAACCGTACAGTACCGCTAGATCTTACCTGTTTTATATTCTGTGCCACAAATACAGTATATACACAACAGAACCCATACTGTGTAATAATCAGGAACGTATTTACTGTAAGCCTGAAACATAAATACATGTACAATGCAGTTGAATTTTATATACATTTATCATAATGGTTTAAATAGGGTCTAAATATACATGATATACATGTCATTTTTTGATAATAACTAATTTAATAGATATTCTAAGTTCCAATGGTCAACAGTATTCCATTCATATGGAGACGATCTATAATCACATTTTTTTGACATTTGGGAAACCAGCAATTTTCTCGGAACTAACCATGCTGAGTGTAAAGCAAGGGATATTTTCCATTTATACAACTTTGGTAAGGTATGGCTTGCCAGGCTTGGTATTGAACATTTTACATTCCTAGTGGAGGAACTACCAACTGGAAGGGTAAACAAATTGTCCCAAAGGACCGTTTGGTCCAACAGTGATTCCCGATGTCTGAAACAAGGTGTTTGTAAAAGATATAGGTCCCCATGAAAGCCCAATAGTTGGAAAGGGTAAAGGTCAAAATGACCTGAACCGTTTACCTACTGACCTCAACATTATTAGGGGCCATCTACTATGGCTGGCCTACCTCTAAGTTAGGTTTGAAGATTCTTGAAATATTGAACAGAAACCGTTTGGTATAATGACCAACCAACGGATTGGGTGCAATATAGAAAAGATTACCTTCCTGCATTGGCCAATTTTTTTACACGTCCTGTACTTGTAGCAAAAGCTTTCTCCATCACACTGGCATAGTCTAAATGGTAATCCCCTGTTCTAGAAACAAACATGAAACCCTATAAATATACATGATTCAAGCTCTAATAGTATATATATGAAGTTCTGTACTGTAAATTGCTAGCAAGTTCATGGAGAAACAGTCGAAAACCGTTGAAAAGACTAATTGCTTACAGAAATGTTTGGTAATTCAAGAGCCATTATCAAGGAATGCAATACGGCTGATAATTAAACTTGGCACAGAAGTTTTCCCATATAAAAGATAGCCTGCACGGTTAATATAAATTCATCATATTGGAGTCTTACAAAGGTTATAATAAAATTTCTAAATATTTTGTACATCAGGGTACTGTTTTATCAACGTACCTACCGAAATCGTAAACATACGTTCAAATTAAAATTCTTTATATCCCTTTAACAACTGCTAATTCCAGGCATATATTATTTGTAGGAGCTCATTAACTGAATCTCTATAAGTGCTGCAATTCCATTTACAAACTTTATAGTGGTAAAAGTGTTATAAAGAATTAAAATTTGACCGTAAGTTTACGATTTCCGTAAATGCTTTGATAAATAGTAGCCAGGAATTCTAGACATAATACCACAATTTAGCTACAAATCATGCTTACAGTAACCAAGGTATCATGCAAAAGCACTCACACGAAAACATAGCTACTTACAGTCCTGTCAGTTTTAAGGCTACTAGTTCTTTTTGTTTAAAAAACCAACTTACCTTTTACATATTTCATTTCCGGACTGTACCAATATATGCATACAATGAACACATATTGCACCGATAGTTAGAATTACTGCAAAACTCACCTTAAATATAAAATAATAAACATATACATTAAGATGACCAGCAATATATGGGATACAATTTGTACAATAAAACCAGTGCAAATAAATAATAAATTCTGTTTCAAATGTGCTTGAAATTTTATTAGCACTCAATAACAAAAAGTTAAATTACCATAATTTTTCTACGACTCTTTTCAGCTGTTAAGCCGCTCAAACACCCTTTGACATTTTAACTTCCCCTGGTCATTGGGCTACATATGAACAACTACTTCACGTCTCCCTGGGGTGACTGTTTCTCTCCTGTTGGTGTGGCAGCCAATATCCATCTGCGGCGCCCAGGAATAGACACTGCCCTCATAGGTACCAATTTACAGACTCAATAGAATCCGCAGAACAAGAAAAGGCACAACAAATAAAAGAACACAAATGGCTAGCTTTTACATTATTATTGTTGACAGTTTTGGAACTCATTAAGGGGATGGGGCTGCAACCAAGGCAACAATAGCTTACCCATAACCCTCCATTTTTGAAAGCTATCGGCATAGCCAGAATTCCAGTGCCAACCATACCCTTCAGTAAATGCATTAATGTTTCCATATTCCTGAAAAACATAAAAATAGACGCTGATGAAAAACAATTAAGATGTTTTGGCAATTCATCTAGAGTTCTCACTGCTCAGTTGCCGATACGCAAAGCAATACTAAGAAAAGTTTTCAATAGTGCTTTGCTACGGCTAATTATTGCAAAGATAAAAACATACAGTGCCCAATCCAAAATGCAAGCTGATAGTGGGATAAGCTTTAAATGACTTTGCATCTTACTTACATTATATAAAGAGCTTTGGAAGCCCCATATGCCAGCAGTCATAGTCACCTTGCGCTTTGACCTGTCAACCTCATTTATAAGTCTGGTCAACCTTACATGGGGTAGCCACATGGGGTTACACTCAAGCCTTGAAGATTGGACCCTCATGATTGTGGAAATTTGGACCTTTATGCCATTCTAGCCATATTTAAATTTTTACTTTTCAAATAAAAGTTATGCACATGCCTATGTCCTTATCGCTTGCTACGCCCCTGCCTTTGGTGGGAAATATACCAGTGGAGTACTACATAATTACCCATATATTATTTAATACAACACCTCACCGAAACACACCTAGTTAATTAATTCAAACAAACGTCTCAATAATATTAATAATGACTAAATAATTTCTACAGTAATTTTCCGTTGAAGCTTTGAAATTTTCCATTGTTCCGTTCTCTGTAAACAGCATGCCATCCTGAGGACCTTCATGAATATTCAACATTACAAATGCTAACTTGTATCTAAAGTAGGGAAGGTCATTAGACCTGTACAATATTGTAAATCTGTGGTGTATTTTGATTTCTTTCAAAGCTTGTATTTAAGATCTGGCGAACAGACAGACCCACTGCAGTGACCTTGACCTTTTTTAAAGTGACCTTATAGTCAGTAGGGTTTGACGTGAACAATAGCCCAATTAATATAACAATATGAAACGAGTACACTGTATTTATAAAACACTTTTGTATGCACCCATTTATGTCATGGCAACCTTGACCTTTGACCTCAAAACTAAAAGGGGTCACCACCTACTGATAATGAGAGAACCTAAAGCAAATGCTAAATGTATTTAGTATGGGAGCAGGAACCATTTTGTAATATCATTCATGCTAAAGGTCACAACAAACTTGACCTTTGACCTACTGACCTCAAAATCAGTGGGGAGTTTTACTGATGACCAACCTCCATGTAATAAATTAAGATCGAATGAACCGAAACAATTAAACCAACGGACTGACCCATCAACCAACATATGCAAAGAAAAATCCCCCTTATCATAATCTTTGATGCTGAGCATGCACAAAAGTCAAAGAAATGAACTTACGTTGTAGTTGCGCCTAGTTTGGCCGGCAGTAACTCTCCAGAATGCACAATAATATGATTTCCAGACGAAGTGAAAATTTCATAATCCACTGATTTCTTCCTCTCACCGTTGTCTTCATTGTCGCTATGTGGACTCCTACTCACTGACCGATGCTGAATATGGCTCGTTACGGGAGTCTCTGTCTGATAGTTATTACCCTCCGTCACTAACGGCCAAGACTCGTCGGCGATGACCGTCGTATGGTTTTGATTTTCAGACGTCATTTTTATATTTTTTTTCAGTATTTATAACTTTTATCCACAAGTAAACTGTTAATTAAATATTTTTCAAACATTAATTATTATCATCATCAGATATTTCAATCACACAATGAATTTCCATGTACTGATGAACTTAACTCCCATCCACTTACGACTTGGAATTTAATTATTGTCGATTGACACATTGTTACAATATACTGTACCGGCATACGTTGAGTGTGTCTGATTGTGTCATACTTAATATTGTAGTCATGTGACCAGATAAATATCAGTCATATAAAATCCACTTACGGTTTAAATGATATAACACTAAGTATAACGTACTTAAACTCTTGACAAAACATTTATATACATCTAACCTAAATGCACTTTTACTGTAGGTGTGATGCCACTAAATGTGATATAAATTCTAAGTAAATCATAGGTATGAGGTAACTAAATTAATGTCAAGTGATATTTTTGAAAAATAATCCTATGTATGAAGTATGGAGTAATTAAAGTGTTATCATATATGTCCTAGATCACCTAATAAACATGTATATCATAATATTCACCGAGTGTTATAATGACCCTAAGAGATAATAGATATTTATGTCAAAATTTATCCGTCAACAATTCAAACGATTCAAATACTGGGTAATGACTTCCTGACAAAAATGCAAACATCTACGTAATCATGATAAAATTCCACTTCAACTGACATCACAAGGAAGTTAATACACATAAATTGATGATGTCATCACTTCTCGAGCACAGGAACAAAAATTCAGGTGATAATTTAAAGATCAAGTGCAGCAGACGTCTTGAAGGCACTGATAACATGAACTTGATTCTGTCATTATTAAGGACATAAAAATTAAGTACAAATATTCGGTATTAATCCACTGACATTAACTAGAACATGTTCCAGAAGATTGATCTGTTTTAACGCTGAATTAGTTGTTTAAAGATTTATCAGCAGACGTCCGAAAAGTGTTTTTTTGTTCCTCCTGCGGCAGTGATCCGTGTCCAGAAAAATTGCAGATCTAACGAAGAGGTAGTCAAATGCTCATTGTATAAAGTTCCCTGCAGTTTAAGTCATGGAATTAACTGGAATAGAAGAGAAATATATAAATGAAAATAATAAAACATGTATGACCAATCACAAGCCTCCTGCAGAGACTTCATGGCAAATTCAGAAATTCAATTTGATCACCACCAATGAATTATGGGACCACTAAATGAATATGTCTTCCTTATAAGAAAACTCCAGCGAAAACAACAGCAGCAGTAACAAGATTTTTCAGGGAAAGCCAACAAACAACATGGATCATGGGTCTACTTAGCCTGTCTAACTTCTAAAAAGACTAATCTGTAGCAACAGCAACAGCAATAGCAGTACCAACAATGGCAGTAGAAATAACAACAACAGCAGCAACAACAACAGCAGGAATAAGAACAACAATAAGAGCAACAACAACAAGAGCAGCAGTTACAAAAACTACGACAACGACATCAATAGCAGCAGCAGCAACAACAACAACAGTATTAACAACAACAACAACTTATCATATATAAATATTAACATCTCAACAACCTTACATCCAGCTTAACTTGGTTATCACAATGCATACATGTACAATAATGAGTTAAGTGTCATATAAGTAGATTCACCACTGATGGTTGAACTAATTTGCTAGCACCCATTATCAGTTATCAATTTATAATGATTGCCTAGTGGTAGGGTGTGCCTGTGGACACTGTATCGTTGAAAACGAAAAAAAATAAATATTTTTTTGAAATTTATATTTTTCTATTTTTTTTTCACATTTTTTTTCGTTTTCAATGATACAGTTATCTGTGTCTGGGTACAGCCGCCTGCCAATCTTATTCACTAATCTAATTAATGTTGGAAATTCTAGTTAAAATGCAGAAAGGGTTTAACTTAAATTACAGGCTTCATGATTTTTTTTCTCACACCCTCAAGGTTATGGATCCCATCAGGAATGATGTGTAGAAAGTGATTCATTAATGTCTTCTGATCAATTCATTTTATTACGTTTTTTACTTAAATCATAAAATGACTCAACCAGCCATTATCAACATTCAACTAAATTAAACTACTAAATAATTGAACTAGTTTTTAAAACATTGTATCCCAAAAATAGGACACTTAAACTAATTAATATGACAAGTACAAATATAGGACATTCAAATTAAATTAATTAATATCACAATTGTAGGACAATTGAACCAGGTACTATGACTAATTTAGGACATGACACGAAAAACTTATAATGCATACATGCAATACAATATCTGATTTAATGGAACATAGTATTAATCATCACAATGTTACATCATCACCCTCTGCAGAACAATGACAAAACAGTATCAACAACATCCATATAATGTTACAATAGGTATATTTCCAAGAACTTAAATCATTTTAATGGCATATCATCAATATCAACAAAACATTTTTAATAACAACACAATATCAGTGGACTCCCCAAAACATAAGTTACAACATGACACCGCTGGAATTCACAAAACATAAGTAACAACATGACACAATTGGAATCCACAAAACATAAGTAACAACATGACACAATTGGAATCCACAAAACATAAGTAACAACATGACACAATTGGAATCCACAAAACATAAGTAACAACATGACACAATTGGAATCCACAAAACATAAGTAACAACATGACACAATTGGAATCCACAAAACATAAGTAACAACATGACACAATTGGAATCCACAAAACATAAGTAACAACATGACACAATTGGAATCCACAAAACATAAGTAACAACATGACACAATTGGAATCCACAAAACATAAGTTACAACATGACACAATTGGAATCCACAAAACATAAGTAACAACATGACACAATTGGAATCTACAAAACATAAGTAACAACATGACACAATTGGAATCCACAAAACATAAGTAACAACATGACACTGTTGGAATCCACAAAACATAAGTAACAACATGACACAATTGGAATCCACAAAATATAAGTAACAACATGACACCGCTGGAATTCACAAAACATAAGTTACAACATGACACCAATGGAATCCACAAAACATAAGTAACAACATGACACCGTTGGAATCCACAAAACATAAGTAACAACATGACACCAATGGAATCCACAAAATATAAGTAACAACATGACACCGCTGGAATTCACAAAACATAAGTTACAACATGACACCAATGGAATCCACAAAACATAAGTAACAACATGACACCGTTGGAATCCACAAAACATAAGTAACAACATGACACCAATGGAATCCACAAAACATAAGTTACAACATGACACCATTGGAATCCACAAAACAGAAGTTACAACACATCACCATTTATGTTAATAGTTTAGCTTCAAAAAGTAAATACCAATGTTACCTTAATCAATCAAGATATCCATGCAGTTACAGAATTGGTGAGCATAATTATGACAAACTAGGTTCTTCAGTTGTAACCAAGTACATGCAGGTTGCATGTTGTTACGATGACACGCACAGTGATACTTATTAAAAGTCAGCTGATCAACTATGTAGTAATTGAGCAATTTCCTGAACTTGACCTTTATCTAGTATACTTCACACACATAATATCAAATAAGCAATATAAAATGTAACAAAAAGTATGCAGTCAAGTGTTACTGGTGTGACGGAACGATGGTGAATCATCATATAGCTGAATGATGCATTGAGTACAGAAGCAAAACATAGTCTACATATTTAAAATATTAAAAAAATGAGAAGCAAGAGTTTCAGTCCTAAGTCTAGCCAACAGGAATTTATACCCTAAACCCTTTTAACAGGAATTTCAGTCCAAAACCCTTTTAACAGGAATTCCAGTCCTAAGTCTAGTTAATAAGAATTTAGTCCTAAACCCAGTTAACATGATTTTCAATCCTAAACCCAGTTAACAGGAGTTTCAGAATCCTAAACCCAGTTAACAGTAGTTTCAGTCCTAAGTCCAGTTAACAGGAATTTCAGTCCTAAGCCCTGTTAACAGGAGTTTCTGTCCTATAAGTCCAGTAATAACAGGATTTTAAGTCCTAAGCCCAGTTAACAGAAGTTTCAGTCCTAAAGTCCAGTTAACAGGAATTTCAGTCCTAAACACAGTATATGGCAGTTTTAGTCTAGCCCAGTTAAATTTAATATTTATTACATGTAGCTATGTTAAGATAAAATCGAATTGTAATATGGGTTTAAAATAATAGTTATGTTTATTAGGATATAGCCATAAAAAACTTACCAATGATTTTGTTTAAATGCCTAGTACACAAGAGTGAGAAAATATGTACATAATTATTTAAGATAACCTGCTTATTTACACTAATACGTCAATGAAATATAGTGCACCATCTAACTCAATGACAAGACATACTGATATTACTTTATGACCACATTCATTCATTCATGTTCACTATAGTACAGAGGATTTAACCCGATCCCCGACCTTCCATAAGCATAATTGTACAGCTCATATTGTAGCTCTTTGATTTGCAACCTTAATTGTACATAGTGTGTTTTTCTTAATTTGTGAATATAATTTAACGTTGGAGCGTACAAATGCTGAGAAAAGCCATAACAGACGGTAAAACACGATCAAGAGTTTTCAACGTTGATTGTAATGTAAGTTGTAAGAATACTTTCGTATTCGTAACCCATAGTTTTGTGATTAAAATATCTGCAAAACATGTTTTTATCATCGAAATAAAGTTTTGTCCCTTTAAAGTTTAGGATCATGTTAATATCTGTATAGTGTACACTTTCGGATATAGCTTCATCAACTTTATCTGATAACTACATAAATTTAATATCTTGATTATGCTATCTAAATGAAATGTCAATTATAAATAACTCCATGATAATTATGAAATACAAATAAGGATTAGGTCCGGCCAGTATGAACTCCCTCTTATCTGAAATCTGGGCCAATAAATTGACTAGCCTGTACATCTATCATCAATATCAGTGACTAAATAATGAAATTATATTATAAAAATATACAATTTATAAAGTAAGTTAATGTACAATTATTATATTATAATTAATTTAAAAACAATTAAACATTTTATGTTTTATTATACAATACATTTACAAATTGTATCTACTCAGTTGAACTTTCCATTGTCTGATTAAGTTTCAAGATCAACACTGTTGCAAATAATGTAGATTCTAAGAAATTATTTATATTATAATGTTCAAGGGAGTATAGGTTTAATGTCAGAGTTGTAAATTATATTTTTTATTACAAACAGATAAACTAAACTGTTACTGTAGTGCTAATGGAATAAATCACCAGTCTGTTCCGTTATCATGCCACCACCCTGGGGATGGGTGGTGGATACCCGAGGAAACAGTCATATTTTTACCTTCCAACTTCCCCTGCACTTCCTTTAGTTGTC
This sequence comes from Spisula subtruncata, assembly GCA_963678985.1. Taxonomy (NCBI): domain Eukaryota; kingdom Metazoa; phylum Mollusca; class Bivalvia; order Venerida; family Mactridae; genus Spisula; species Spisula subtruncata. The sequence goes on along the minus strand of OY787665.1, from coordinate 1,415,236 downwards.
AAGGGGCCGGGAAGATATTGGAGAATTTACCGTCAGCTTATCGGGAAGTTATCCCCTGCAGGGCGGGCAAATGATGGGAGTTTTGACAACCCAAACGTAAAAATTACTGACCATCCCCCCTGGATGTGCCGGAATTTTTACTTTTGGGTTGTAAAAAGTCCTGCCCTACACAGCCTTGCCATGGTTAACTGATGGCATTAGGGTAAAATCTCTGAAACTAAATATTGTCACCGAGGTGTTGGTTCGTTTTACTATTAGATATCAATTGACAATGGTCTTAGTCCTATAAAATACATAGTCGGATTGATATCCAAGTAATTCATAAACAGATAATCAAATGTTAGACTGACTCACTCAGGTATCATGATTTCAACATTAAATGTTAGAGTAAGATTCTACTGGGTTGAACAAATTTGAGTACGAATAAACAATTATCTTAAACAAACATGTATGACAACCTATTGACAATGTTACGTATGGAATGTTCTGCAATAATGTTCAATGTTAGAAACAAACTAACGCTCATTAAATACAAAAGAACAATTCAACTTTAGAAAGCATAAAACGAAAGTAGAAACTTACAAGATGTCTACCTGTCCAAGATAAGGCGGTGATTCGCCTAGCTATATCACTGCGCGAAACAAATGCCATTTGCATGTTTCGTTAATTTTGCATAATTTAATACCAGCTTTATAAATGACAAATGTTTTATCCATTTTCATCAATATACTTCATATAAACGAATATTAAACAAAGTTATCACCGTTGAAACATGGAACTATTTCTTACCTGAATTCAAGATGGACGACCTGTTGAACAGGAAGGAATCACTAAATTAAACATGAATCCGTAGGCGTCCCATGGGTAAGAATAACTTTCTAAGTAGGCCATTCGTATAGAAACATTTAGCTGCTTAACTTAGCTCAGTTTCATGATCTTGTCTTCGGAAATCGTTAGGAAATTGACATTTAAGTAGAAGTGTAATTTTCGGATAGAAAATATTCGGACGCATTTTTTTACATTTTTGTTGTTTTGCTACACACCTGTGTCTATAATACAACCTATCCTTACCTGACAGCTGACTTAAATTAGTCTCAAGATTCCTGATGTATATTTAGCATAATCTAAATAGCTGTCAATCCTTTGAACAACCTATGCACAATGCCAGTGTCAAGAATAAAAATCTTGATTGTTACCTTTGCATTCACATGACATTCATATAAATTGATGATATAATACCATGATTATGGGATAAAATGTGCAATTATAAATCATTAAATGTGATTTTAGTACTGTTACAGCATTTTTACTGACTAACTAAGGCGGTTAAGATATGTCCCAAAAATGTGCACCTTCAAATGCTTCATACATTGTAGAATGATTATTAAACAGGTTTCTTTTTCGTAGAAAATTAATAATTATGTGGGTTTTTTTAATGTCGAAAGTTTTAACATTATATATTTTCCTAAGGAGATCTATGATTCTATCCTTTGTTTCTTTTTTAAATGGAATGAAATGCTGTTATTAGTTCATCTGCATTTCATTGAATTGAAAAACAATTATCACTTCTTTTGTAGGTTCAGTATATTGATGGATGAAAAAGCATTGAATGAGTTATTGGAGTGCTCTGTCTGCCTGGAACAGTTGGATGACACAAGTAAAGTGTTGCCGTGCCAACACACATTCTGTAAGCGATGTTTAGAGGAGATTGTTAGTACGAAACATGAGCTACGGTGTCCAGAATGTCGCTTCCTGGTAAGTCATGCAACCCTAGCAGGGGTTATCTAAAAGGTCATTTGATACAATTGTTTGAATTTTACCGACAGGTAGGCAAAATACCCATCAGTGTTTCTTTCGGGGGATTTTTTAGCGGAAAAATCATGTCTTATTTTAGCTGTTGCAAACCAAAACATAATTATATTCCCAACTCAATGCCATAAAAAGTCCGAGAAAAATCATTAAGTCAGTCTTCGAATTTGGCCACTAGCCCAAAGCCCACTAACACGAAGCCCGAAGCGAGTAAAAAAATACTATAAGCTAGAAATACATTTTCGCAATTAATGTACTAAAATAAGTTGTATAAATTTTTTTCAGGTGGAGATGCGAGTGGAGGAACTGCCAACAAATATTTTACTGATCCGTCTTTTAGAAGGTTTAAAATCTCAGTCTAGAGTTACTGGCTCACAGAATTCGGGTCGTAAGAGAGATGGATTGGGGTCACCAGGTGCCGGCAAGGGAGATAACTCCAGTCAAGCTGTGGCTGCGTTTGCCAGACAACAACAGCAAAGACAGGTACAATTATATGTTCTGTAAAATTTAGAAATCTAGTGACGAGTTTTCTTACTTATCTCTAAAAATCAAGGAAAGATTCGAAAGGATTTTGTCAGGAAAATCTCAGGAATTTCAAAAATGGTCTGGACTTTTTCAAGTTTCCTACTACGAAAATGTAAATACAACAGAAACTGTAATTCATTGGAAAATACAAGATTTGCACAAACTGGTTCAGAACATGTTTAATATGGACCCAATGAACAGACTGACCGCTGAAGGTGAGAGGATATTGTTGTTAGCATTTATAAACATTTTGTTATGGAGGGAATTTGTAATTGAAATGCCATAAAAAAGTAAATGGAATTTTATTTGATGAAAACAGTAATTAATCTTGGGACTCGTTCTAACACTTAGTTTTTAACATATTTTGATGATGTTTGTGATTTTTATTTGTAATAATGTTCACTTGATAATTTTGAATGTTTCAGGCAAGCAACAGTAGTCGTCCTTGTGCAAAAGCTTTGTTCAATTATGATGCAAAAGATCCCAGGTGAGATAACACTTGTTTGTTTGATTTCTTAACATACAATGTAGTTTACTTTATGAACGAGCCATTGTTTTAACCGTTATCATTTAACTTTGGCAGACTGTACCTGAACAAGCCTAGTTTTGCATATTGTCAAGGTTTTATGGTTGCATAATTTTGCTAGAGTTATGGCCCTTTGTGTCAAAACAGTTACCCTTCTTGTTTGTTCATTTATTTACAATTCTGAATAGTAATATTGTGTAATTGCAGTGATCTGTCGTTTAAGAAAGGTGATATTGTATACCTGAAGAAACGTGTTGATGAGAACTGGTTTAATGGTGAACTGAACGGACAACATGGATTCTTTCCTGCTACATATGTACAGGTATGATATATACTGAATTGTAACCCCAGGATGCGTATAGAATGAGATATACAGCTGGGATCAGCAGAGATTCAAATTCAGAGAGAAGTGACTTTCTCTCTCTAGAACAAACACTCCGAAATCCAGAAATTGCATTTCTGTGCTCTCGAAATTCAATGCCACTTGATGATTAATCCATGTCCCAGGCCTTGAAAATTGAAGATCCATTACCAAAGAGGTGAACAGATTCAACAATGATTTTCTGTTAGCTTGATATTTATGCAGTCCGAAATCAGTTGATGGACTTGCCAAATGACCTTTAAGCTGCCATTGTTTGAGCAATCAGGAGCTTTAGGAAAGTTTTGATTATTCCTCACTCACAAGGGCTATCAGCTTGTAATATGTCTTAAAATGTTTGACATGTAACCACACATCTGGTAATATATACATATAAACATGATAAGGTTATGAATTCATAATTATTGATATTATTAAGGCAATTATGATATTTTTTTCTTCAAATTTTGTGGTGTTTTTTTTCCAAGTTTTTAAATGTGATTTCTACATTGCAGGTTATTACAGCATTACCAGATACGATACCTCAATGTAAAGGACTGTATGACTTCATTGTAGACAATATGTTGATATTTAATTGTACATGTATATATTGTAGGTTATTACGGCGTTACCAGATACGATACCTCAATGTAAAGGGCTATATGACTTCATTGTAGATGATGACAAGGAAGTGGATTGTTTACCTTTCAGAAAGGTTTGTAAAAACCAATATGCAATCATGTATACAAATGCCTGCCAAGCACCCCCTTGATGCCTAAGGGATTCATCTTGAAGACTTGGTCAAGCATATTATATAGAGGATATTTGTATTTTACCGTTATTCTGCTGTAAACCGATGAGCGTGAGATAAATAAGTCTTCTTTGCTCAAAGCTTGAGTCATTGGCCAATAGATATACTCCGGAATTCAATGCAATCAGGTTTTTCCACACTAATCCCACGGTAAAACACCTTTTACCGTTATCCATGTTTTCGTTCGATAAATATTCATGTATGAACCATTATTGAAATGAGCGATGCTTATTTAAATCACAATTGCATTAGCAAAGGATTATGGTCAACATTATTTGTACCACATGCAAATTTGCGGAAAACCCACAATATTGTACATTCCAGATTGTATCTATTAGGCACTGATAAAACTAAATAGCAGAAACCACTACCACTATTTCAGTTGAACTCAAAAAAAGTCTTCTGTCAAGTAGGCATGATTGGTCATCTCTACCACATGTGCGGAAGTTATCAATTGCTGACAGACATGCTAGATTGTTTTTGTTGATAATTAATTACAGAACTGTATAGTCTGTATTTGACTGAATTCTGTTTTTAGCTCGACTATTCGAAGAATATGAGAGCTATTACAGTCACTTGTTCGTCGGCGTCGGCGTTGCATATGGTTATAGTTTTACATGCAAAACTTTAACCTTGGTTATATTTCAATAACCAGTGCATATATTGGATTGAAACTTTGCACTGGCTTTCCCTGTCATGTAATCAACCATGTTAGATAACTCTTGCATGAATTTAATGCAAATTATGGCCCTTTTTTACTTAGAAAATTTGGTTAAAGTTTTGCATGCAAGTTACTAATAAGGCCATATCTCAAATAGTATCTGTGCTATGGCATTGAAACTAACAACACTTACTAACCATCATAAGGCAATGGTACCGGTCATGGGTAATAGCTCTATTATGATTATTATTTGAGTTATGCCCCTTTTTAACAGAATTTTCTTGGTTAAAGTTTTGCATGCAAGTTTCATTCAGACCATATTTCAGCTACTATCCATGATACTGCATTGAAACTTACAACACTTGTTTACCATCATCAGTCAATGGTATCAGTCAAGGGCAATAACTCTATTATTTTTTTATTTCAGTTATGCCCCTTTTTAACATAGGAGTTTATTGGTTCAAGTTTTACATGCAAGTTCTATTCACGCCATATCTTTGTTACTATTTATGATATTGCATTGAAACTTATAACACTTGTTTATCATCATTAGTCAATGGTACTGGTCAATTGTAATAACTCCATTTTTAGTTTAATTCGAGTTATGCCCCTTTTAACTTAGACTTTCCTTGGTTAAAGTTTTGCTTGCAAGTTACATTCAAACCATATCTCACCTACTATCAATGATATTGCATTGAAAAGTTTAACTTTTTAATGCAAACTATGATCCTTTTTTTTAACTTGGACACGAGATTCAATACTAAAAATAATTACTAAACTACTTTAAACTCATCACTGATTTATTACATGACTGTATCCTCTACATTATTATTTTAATTGGTCACCATTGTTTTAAAATTGACTCCTTTAACAAATCATATCTTACTCATATGATTATTTTGTAGAAACTTTGTTATGTCAGTGGATGTATACAATTCCCTTTAAACATACACATTTCTTGAATAGAGTACAGTGCCGCTTGAAGTCTTAAAATCATTTTCACTGACAAATATTTGTTAATAGTCCAGTGTTGAGATAATTGCCATGCCTCAACAACCATTGTACATTAGCTTTCATTGCCATGTAGTCAACTAAGTAGCGTAACTCACGTTTCAATATAATACAAATTTTAAATGGCCTGTTTTGAACTTATATTTTTTCTGACAAATGGCTGCGAATAGTCGAGCGCGCTGTCTAGTGACAGCTCTTGTTAATTATCTTTTTGACCTCTGAAATTACAAAAAGGCACATTTTGACCCTTGAAGGCTATAGGTATTTCCAATGAACAATTTTAAATATATTTTAAAAATATTAAGATGTTCCGCGAGAATCAGATCCAGAAATTTAAAATTTGCGAACAAAAATCCAAATATATACGTTATGTTTCAGGATGATGTTATGACTGTGATCAGGAAGGTAGATGAGAATTGGTTAGAAGCCAAGAAAGGAGATAAAATAGGAATATTACCTATATCATTTGTTGGGGTATGTATACTTTGAGTGTATGACAAAATTCCCACTGGACGTAATCCCCACTGCTCCTTTTTGTCAAGTTGGACATAATCTCCACTATGATTTTTACAGCACACATGAAAGCTACCTTAGGTGGTCGGAGGTGTGGCCTAACACAATAGAAATCTATTCAATTCATTCCGTGACCACTTAATTCTTTTGTCCTTTAAGTGGTCGTTCCTTTGATCTTAAACAATGGAATGACCACCTAAGGTAGCGATCGTGGGGGCGTCCGGGTGGACAAAATTACTTCTTTGTACTTTGTATATTTTGTTTCGTACATGCCTGTCTGTGGGTTGCACTTAGTATTCAAAAATTGATTTTTTCTACTTACCTAGTAATAAAGACATAAATATATAAGTAATTATCCTGGGAATGAGGCCTTAAATCTTAATTCAGTGGAAAAAAGTTTTTTGTAAGATGGGACTTTCAAACTAATTTTGTTGAGGTTGACGTAATTTTTATGATTTAATTAAGATAACAAAGCCCTGATCACTCAATGTATCTTGTCCATTTGGTAGTAAAAACTATGAAATATGTGGAGTTATTTCTACTTGTTGTTGTGAAGATGCACTGAAAATAATGTAATAAAATGTATTCTATTTTGATCCTTTCAGTTAAATGATCCGGCGAAAATACTGTTACGTTTGACTGATAAAAATAGGTATGTACAGATTGGATTTGAAGTTTTCTATTTTCTTTTGATATTATGAATTATGTATTATAATTATTAACACAAGAAAGAATGTTGGTTCAAAACCACAATAAAGCCATTTGAAGAAGAAAAGAGAAACTGTTACAATGGAATATCTTTAAACTATTGTTAACCATTTGCAAATAAGGGAAAATATTATACTATTTTGATAAGGTAATGAGTCCAAAATTAAGTCCAAAGTCGGGTCTAAAATACTTAAACGCTAGCTTATATTACATTATTAATAGAGATTCACTAGAATTTCTATAATCTACATGTATTTACTCCATATTGTGCAGTGCTCGTTTGCATGAGAATGGACCTCCAGTGACCCCGGCACATCCTGTAAGGGCCATCAAGGAGGGATCACCTAGTCGAGTGATCAACAAACGACATTCTCTGACAACTATTACACAAACTGTAACAACATCAAGTAGTGCAATTCAACGACGTTCTCTGGACAGTAGCACAGACAGTGATCTCCTGGCAATCGGTGGAAATATTGGTGGGAAATCTGCCGCTGTGTTACTAGGTCAAGGTCCGCCCGGTCTCGCCTCTGCAATAACGACACAGTTACCAGTTGCCATGACGACAGAGCATTCAATCAATACCACGGTGAAATTAACCTCAGCAGCAAATATGCCCATTATGATTCCTTCCATCAAACCTGAATCAGGTATTTATTTTTATTTATATATTTTTTTTTAATTTTGTCTGTCAAATCAAAAGCTATGCATAGCTTGTGTTGATGTTGTTATAGGCTTATCCGACTATAAACACATTTTGACTTTGAAAAATAAATTTAAGAAGTTTCTTTATTATTTACTTCATTTAATTTTTATTATTTTGTATTTCTTTGTAATGTATTTATTAAACGCCAACTGATTGTGGCGACAAGAATGTATATATATTTATGCCAATAACATTTCTTGAAATATGTGATTTTCGCTTTTACTTACAAGTTATATGCGGTGCCCAATTTATGTAACCATTTTTCTAGGGCAGTATTGTAACCAGTATGTGCATACCATTCTTCAAGGAACTGTCAACTTCTCACATTGTGGAGGAATCTAGGTTGCTGTCAAATTTTCATAGAATGGCATGACTTTGCTGCAACTTGGAATGAAACCCTGATTGACTGGTTAAGTTCAATGAAGACATTGTTAATCGTTGTTGAAGCCTTGTTGTGCAATTAAGGTCAGATGATTTCTGCCAGAGATATTGGTTTATGTATGTATTTGTAACAAAACCCCTTTATTTTAACCCCATTATGAACTGACTCTATTATTGCTTTGTACAGATATTCCATTATTACCCCCTATGAACAAACCAGATCCCTTGATGTCCCTTGAACAATCAACAGGAAGTAAGATTCCAGAGTTACCGACAGCAGGTTCGATGGCAGCTGGAGCGACAGGAGTTTGTGCCGGCGGTGTGGACGATGGTAACCATAGCAGCAATGGACCATCTACCACTATGTAAGTAACAATGATGTCAACTATATACAATTTTTTGCGTTTAAAACTGAGACAGTCCTAGTGCATGGCCATTTGGTTTTATTCCTACCTAATTAGCCAATGACCTCCTGCTTTGAATGTTCTTTGGAGACTCACATTTAATTGGGACTGACTTCAGGCAATTTCTGACAAACCTAACCCTATAAAGAATTAGGGGTTTTTGAGTGATTTTAATATAAGATCAGTGTGAAATTAGCACTTGCTGGTTTGTCTGGACAAGTAATTGTTGATTCCGGCAAGTGACTTTTCAGTCGGGCAGGTAAATGTTGCAGTAATAATGTATAGAGCATAAAAGGAGCAGTATTCAATTTAGCTGAATCGGGGTAGTAGTTTCAAATCCTAATTTCGCAGATTGTAACTTATAATTATTTTTTTCTTTCTTATAGTTATGTAGCCTTATTTAACTACAAGCCACAGAAAGGCGATGAGATAGAGTTATATAAAGGTGAATATTACACGGTGTCAGAGAAATGTCTAGACGGGTGGTATAAAGGTATCTCTCTGAAGAATGGAATGGCCGGTGTGTTCCCTGGCAACTACGTACAAGTGGTTAAACGAGTGTAAGTGTTATACTATCATTCATGTTGTTATATTTATGCACTTCAAATTAGGGATGGCAACGAGTACTCGAGTACTCGTTCAAACGTCCGATTATCGAATAGTAAAATCAGTATTCGAGTACTCGGAAAAAAAAGATAATCCTGTGTAATACAGAAGGTATCCAAGTGCTATCTGGTCAACTAAAATTACAATTAACAACGTGTCATCAATCCTTAATCGCCGCCACGAGGTCACAAATTGCAAGCGTAATCAAAACACAGACCTGTCAATCATCGTCTGTTAGTTAATTTATGACACGTATCTAGGGGTTCTTTTGTTGACACCAACCCGAGTAATTGTCATCAATATTTTAATTTTGCAGCTATTATTTATTGGGGGTGACAATCAATTAAGAAATAAAACAAATATTACTTTAAATTTAAAGCGTTCTCGTGCATATATGAACGTTTCATAGTTCTTTACCGATCTAGATCTGATCAACAACTGAACAGAATGGCCTGGTAAACGAGCTGGTTTATTTAAAGATGAACACGTACGTTTGCAGTACAACATTACTACATGTATTTCCCAAATATCATGGACATTTATTGTTTTCCGAGTACCCGAGTACTCGATCGGAAGAATGACCGAGTACTCGAGTACCGATTTTAGTACTCGTTGCCATCCCTACTTCAAATAGAAAATCTTTCAGGTTCTGCTTACCATTTGTTTGTACATTTGTAATATTGTTTGCTCAAAACATATTGAAGCATATTTTGTGTCGTAACTTAAGTATTTTGAATTGTAAATGTAAAAGAAATATGTTCATGCCTCCATCAGGCATTTCATTTGAGCCTACATGAAACTCTGATAATCCATTTTGACTGTGAAATTTAGGCTAAAGGGTCACATATTCTTTAATTAAAAATTGTTTTAGCTTAATAATTGTAAGTCCAGTACAAACAGATAAAAAGGATTCTACTGAAATCCTTGTGAATCTATACAGGCCCTTACCAGTGAAAAGTGGGCAGGTTGGTGTGAAGTTGATTTCTATGAAAGACGCCAGAAATAATTTTACAGAGATTTTCAATCAACAAAAGGTGTTGATTGTGTACAGAGAAATTGTGTTTGTAAATAAAAGAAAACCTAAGTTTACTCAGTCTATTGATTTTTGGTGGACAATGTATAAATAAATGTAATGTCTATATTTCAGAAGTCCGAATGGTGCACACAAATCCTCCAGTAGTAAATCTCACAGTACCAAACCTAAGCATCAATCTATGAACCAGATATCAGGGTCCGGTCCCGTGGTCAGTCCACCACGACCCAAAACAAGCAGTTCTGAAGCTATGGGACGTTCACGAAGTCGTGATGATGTGGAGAAAAGGTCGGCTAGCGGGGATAGAAATGGTACCGGTAATCCTCCCCCTGTGGTTCCTCGTAGTATGCAAAATATGCCATCTGGCAAAGGTAAATAGGTGTTTACTTTGGCTTAAAATCTTCTCATTTTATAGCAATGACTTGAAAAATCAACCTGACCTATTTCTGATTCGAACTTAAAGTTAGAAAAGGAACTCCTAAAACACTTGTGTAAATGCTGTTGTTTATGGGTTGTTAATTATGTTTTTTTGTGTGAAAATATCAGATTTTGTTTGTTGAGGACGGTTGCCATAAAATATTTTCCATCACAACTTATTACTAATTAACTGTAACTAAGTGATGAGATTTCGGGAACAAATTATTCTCCTTTTTTTCAGGTCCCTCGTCAGCCTCCTCTTCCAGTCCAATACTGACCACCATTAAACCTACACATTGTGTTCGTGCCTCAGAATGTTGATATTTATATAGATTTATTCTCCCTATTTCAGGTCCATCTTCAGCCTCATCTTCCAGTCCAAACAGTCCAATACTCACCACCCCCAAAACAACACGTTATGTACGTGCCTCAAAGTCGACCAGTCCAAACGTGAGCAGTAAATCAGAAACAGCGACCAGTAGTGCTAGCCCGGTGTGGAAACATTCGTTATCAGCTAGCGCTAATATAACACCACCTAATGTTGTGTATGGAGCCGCTGGTGGTCCCTCTACTGGTGTTGGTAAAGATAAAGAAAAGGTTTGTATAATGCCTTTCAATTTCTAGCTTGTGGTACTGCCTAACACCTTGTTAGAGTATTATTGGCAGGCCAGGTGATTTCGATGGCTTAGAGCATGAAGGTCGTAACTACCAAATCGATATTTTGAGAAAACACGGAAAAACTGTCTGACATTTACTCTTTACTTATGGTAAAACAAACTTTTACAACTTCATTTAGGTCAACAAGACAAGTTCAGATTTTTACGAAAATGGGCTCATAAGAACCACCTTGTGATGCTTATTCTAAATATGTATGAATCTTAAAAGGTCGTAAGTGGCACTTACGACCTTCTAATTCTAAGCCATTGATTTAAGAAAAAAAAGAAGATTTTTGAAAGAAGAAAAAGAACAAAAATTACAAGTTTTCCTGTTGTACAATATTTTTTTGAATGAATAAAAAAATATATATTTCATCTTTATATCCATTAGTTACGTTCCCCTACATATTGTGTGGCAGACATATTGTTTTCCTGATCTGTATTCTATACAAAAACATTTCATTATATCTAGCACACTGGAAATAGCTACGGGCATGAATAACAGTTGATAGCTAAACCTGTTATGATTTGAATAACTGTTGATTGCTAGACCGGTTTAGATTTGAATAACAATTGATTGCTAGAAAGGTTTTGATTAGATTAACAGTTGATTTGCTCGACTGGTTTTGATTTGAATAACAGTTGATTGCTAGAAAGGTTTTGATTTGAATAACAGCTGATTGCTAGAATGGTTTTGATTTGAATAACAGTTGATTGCTAGACTGGTTTTGATTTGAATAACAGTTGATTGCTAGACAAGTTTTGATTTGAATAACAGTTGATTGCTAGACCGGTTTTGATTTGAATAACTGTTGATTGCTAGACCAGTTTGACAAGCTTTGAAATATTTGTTTTTTTTACAGAAGAAGGATAAAGAAAAGTTGAGTTTAATGAAGAGAATTACGTCAGCAGCCGGTGGAGGTAAAACCAAGAAACCCAAGTCATCGGATCTTGAGGCAGCAGCTCTCTGTGATACGGGGGTGGCTCATAGCAGGTATGGCGACCAGATGATTCTGGGTATCTTAACGCAGACAATCATTGTGTTTTATTTATGAATCTTTGTTTTAATAAAATATAGTGAGTGTTAACAGTGAGAAAAGGCTTGGCTAAAGTTGGTATCCGGAACTCTGTGCAGGGTGGTTTTCCCTTTAATTTACATGTAGGTACAAACAAATCTGGCCTAGTTAGACTGGTTTGGTATTCATATGCAAACACAACTGACCCCAACTCTATTGTCTAGATATGAATTTTCAAGTTACACATTGATTATAACGGTAAAAATCTATTTGTATCTACTGATTAGTTGATATGGACTAGGGCAATTTGGAAACAGAACAAAATCTGTGGATGAGGGTGTGGGCTTCTAAAAGTTGTGATTGTTAGTTGCTTGTTGAAGAGCAATTTCAAGTTATAATTAGTGCTGGTAGTTGTTTAGTTGTTGAGTAAAAACTGGTCTAGTTAACTGACTTCCGTAGGATGACCCTTATAAGAATTTTTACTGATATTATTGAATGACAGTGCTATAAACAATTTCAATATTCATCATAACAAAACTAAGGCCTATTCTATTCAAGCCTACTCTTTGTTCATTACCTTCACGGATATCTCTTTTCATATTGTCAGTAGATTAAGGTGGGACTATTTCTGCTGAGTTATGACATTTGTTGGAGACATCCATTAAATTTCGAGGGCTACATGCAAATCTGTAGTATGCCCTTCTTTAATTATAAGCAGTTACAAGTCTTGCAGGCAACCCTCGATTTGTGTGTCATAAACCTTTGTTGTTGCTAACAATTGGATACCTGTTAATAAGTGTTTGTATTTATATTACAGGTCTGGATCATACCCCAGTGAGGGTATATCTCTGGTGGGTATAGAAACCAGTCATAAAAAGTCTGGATCCTTCGACTCGTCCTCTCCAAGTATGCAACACAAACCAGCACGTCCAAAACCACTTCCTAGAGAAAAGTGAGTATAGACACAAAATATATCATTATTAAGCAAGTCTTCCTCTTGAAACTGCACATGAAGTGATTAAGTTAGTAGCATGCATCCATTGGTGAATTACGTGAATATAAATGCCTCACATATTTTTTTACATGTATGCCTAATAGCTCATGTTTGAATTTAAAAAAAGCTTTTGCCTTTCTAAAAATACACTTTATAGAGAAGTGATTTTGTTGACTGATGATTGCTCTTTAATTGGTAAATATCTATGAAAATGATATAATGGGATATAGAATTGGTGGCCTTTGCAGACAGGCTTAATGATACTTGATAGTGGGTTCTCTTTGTCCGTAAATCGTATTTAACACAAGTAAACAAATATTTACATGCATTATTTCTGATCTTATTGATTTATACATTTTGTGTATAACAGATATCGATGTGTAGATACATACCCTGGACAAAGTGAAATAGAACTAGATCTGAAAGTGGGTGATATTATATATGTACATAAGAAACGAGACGATGGCTGGTATAAGGGGACGTTACAACGATCAGGGAAGACGGGGCTGTTTCCCGGTAGCTTCGTACAGAAATGTTCATGATGAATGTTTGTATTCTCTGACTGTGGAACCAGCAAGGAATATTCTGATGAGCAATCACTCTATGATAGATTTGATTCCAAGTTGCTACAGTGACAAGTAGATTCCTGGTTGCTATAGTGACAAGTCGATAAATTCCAGGTTACCTTAGTGGCATGAAGGTTGACTCTGGGTTGCTATAGTGACAAATACACTTGGATAGATCTAATTGGGAATGCTATTGTGTCAAGCATGCTTTGTTGGATAGACTTTTGGTTGCTATAGTGACAAGTAATCACTGTGTAATAGGATGACATTGTACTGCTATAGTGACAAGCAAGCTTTGTTTGATAGATCAACTCAATGTGCTATAGTGACAAACTATCTCTGTTTGGGTTGCTATAGTGAAATAACAGATCAACCCAAGGTTGCTATAGTGACAAGAATGCTAGGTTGCTAATTAGCTATTGCAACAAGCAATCACTGTATGACCAGCAAGATTTGTTTGTTTGATCAGCTGGGGGTTGCTATAGTGGCAAGCATTGTTAATGTTATCAGATGTACTTGCTATAGTAACAAGTAATCATGGTATATTAGATAGACTCTTGGGTGCTATTGAGACAAGCAATCACTGTATATTTTAACAAACAACTGAGTATTGCTATAGCAACAAGCAAGCTTTGTGAGGGTATAATAGATTGTTGGTTGCTATGGTGTCATGCAATCACTGTAGAATATATTGACACTTGACTGTTTTGTTACTTCAAACATTATGTATAAATGCTTCTTTCATTAACATGGAACAAACAGTTCATATGACGCTATCGATTTTAAGGAGAAAATTTGTTACAGTCTTTCATTTTGGAGGGAATTATTGTAATGTGCTATTGTTACCTAGTATAAATGATTTTATTGAGGCAATTTTTGTGCAGTAATTTCTGTCCTTGAATTTAAGTACCGGGTTGTTTTAAGTTTACTTATAAATTTAAGTCAGATAGTTGGCTTAATATCATAATAAAGTAAGTTATTTAAGAAAATTTCGTTGAGCATGTTCTGCTAGTTTTTTTAGATTTCTAAGACTGCTGTGTGTTACATAATTGACAAACTAATTTTAATTTGATAGTCCATAGATTTACGGGGTTGATATACAAATAATGGAAATTTGATTGAACAATAAGCTCGCAATTTTGTTTCAAGAAGATTCTAGTTATTGTATTGTGTATATTAAATTATGTCATGGGGTTTTGTCTAGTTATGTACCAAGTTTATACCAATTATCGGCCTTGAACAGACTTAACGGTGTTGTTAAGTATTTACTTACGGTTGGACTAAGCATTTTCTTCAAATAGGGGCCAGTTTCTTATCTGTAGGAATACTCAAGATTGTCAGAGATCTGCTGGATATAGGATTTATGTGTATTGTTGTTGGTTGTGAGGGGAGGGGTAGGTTAAGGGGCGGGAGTTGATGATGAACCAATGTTAGTGCTTTCTTTTTACAGTTTTATAAAATATTTTTTGTAATTTCTGGGCATTTTCTTTTTTATGGCCAAAACCATTCTTATTTTGTTCCCCAGGTGTGTGAAAAGTGTCCTAGACTACCTATGTATAAATCTTCAAAGTTAAAGGTCACAATAACATTTAATGTGAAATACATGACATACATGATTTTTGTTTAAGTTAAACTTGCGGTTACATAATATTTTTAGTACTATGTAGCTGGCTAATTCCTTCCTCAATATTCGCACAGATGTATTTTGTTCACCGTTTATTTTCTCTTACTCTGGCAGCAGCATGACATGTAAGATTTGCGCTTTCACTTTTTTTGGGCCCACAATGGTAACCCCATTTATTTTCCTCCGTCTATTGGTTTGGAAGGGGTTGGCGCTTTCACTTCTCGTGATTTGATTGGTTGTTATGCAACATTATGTTGATAGATTTATGTCTTGTTGATATTGTTAAGCTATATTATATGTTGATTATTAATCGTGTTGAAAGATACATTGCATACTACAACTGTTACGTTAAAACATGCATTGTGTACCATACCTTCCATGTTTAAACATGTATAATGTGCTTTAATGGCTGCATTGACAGTACAGGCTGTGTAGCAGTACCATAACACCCCCTCAATAAAGGTCATGTTAAAGCATGCATTATGTACTAAATTAATCCATGTTTAAACATGCATTATGTGCTACATTGACCAAGTTTAAACATGCTCAGTGTACTAGTTGTCTTTAAACATGCACTTTAACACATGTTTAAACAATCACAATGTACTATAAAGGTCATGTTTAAACATACATCATATACCTTTTACAGCCACATTTAAACAATACATTATGTACTATAAAAGTCGGGTTTAAACATATGTTATGCATTATTATTAAACAACCGTGTTGAGGCATGCATACTAATTTTTACAACTGTTTGAACATGAATTATGGTCAATTTCAATGTGTTCAAACATGCATTATGTATTCTTTAACAGCCATGTATAAACATGTATTATGTACTATAATGGCCATGTTTGAACACACATCATGTGATATTGCAGCCATAATTAAACATGCATTGTAAAGAACTTGTTCAAACATACATCATGATTAAACATGTATTATGTAATGCACTTGATGCATTTAAACATGAAGTTTGTATTATTAAGCCATGTTTAAACATGAAAGAGGTATACTTTAACTGCCATGTTTAAACATGTTTTATGTACTATAACGGTCTGGTGTTAGACACTATCTGTGATAGATGCCTTAGACTTCTTGTTAACATGTTTTGTATATTGAGATGTTATAATATGCTAAATTAGGGAACAAGTTATGTTTGTTGTTGATCAATGACGTAATTTATATACCAGGGTCTGTGAATTTAAGTTATGTTTTAAGCTTTGGTCAATGTTATATAGTCAGTGCATATAAACCAGGGTCTGTGAATTCAAGTTAAATAACTTAAGTTCTGTGAATTCAAGTTGTTTAAACCAAGTTTTGTGAATTTAATTGAAACCAAGAAGTTGTTTAAAATTTTGTCCTATGACACAAATTAATGTAAACCAGGGTCTTTGTATTTTAGTTATTTGAAGTGATGACCATTGATACCTGGTGTATATAACCAAGGCCGGTTAATTTAAGTTTTAATTGTTGAAATGTATAAACCAGGGTCTTTGATTTAAGTTGTTTCAAGTTTTGACCACTGATAAAAATAAATCCAATCAAAGTCTGAAATTTCACCAATGCCTCAGGTAGTGCAAGTGGGTAATGCCTGTCTAATGTGATATTGTTTAGTAAGCACTTTTCTGTTAATTTGGTGATGTTGATGCAATTATTTTATATGTCATATGACATAATGATAGGTGAAAACAAAGTTGTTATTACTCTGAAGAAGGCAAAACGACGAAACATTATTCATAATACAATAATATTTAAAAACAATATGTGTAGTTGTTGAATTCACTACATTTACATAATTTTTGTTTTTGGCAGTTTTTTTTACTTGCATTCTTAGCAAAAAGGATGCCATACACCATACCATGTGGTATAGCTTGGCTATTCTGACCTGAGCCTGACGTTTATGCAAGAATATATTACAAAGTTCTTGCTTTGAATAAAAAATTATATCAATTTCGCAAGCAAATCATGCAATATTGGTATTTCAGATTTATGTTTGTATTACATCTCGAGCTTCTTCGTGATATTCCCCGATTATGAAAACATACAATCGGTGTTGTAAACGTAGACAATATATCAACTGTTAAATTATGCTAATCAAAAGTTAAGGATCGTGTCAAATTAGCCAAGCTATATGTTCACACTGTATCTTGTGTTGAGAAAGTTGAATAATACATACAACTGTGCTATTGTTTTTCTGTTACTATGGTGATTTATAGTGCAAAAATATCTGGTTTTGTTGAGAAAGTAAAATTGTTATTATATGGTATATTACACTTTGGTGACCACTGCCTTGTCCTGTTATTGTTATGTGCTCTGGAAGCTCTCTTATAAACTGTATGTTGAATACAACATCCTCGTTAATGTCGAGTATTATTTGTGATGTATCTATATCTGCTTTCATTTAGGATATGTCTTCATTGAGAAATGATCAAGTTCCTTGCATATTCATAAAATTTTAATAAGATATACTTTCTTAATTATTAAAAGTCTAGCATTAAACATTAGCTCATGGGCACCGCTTTATCAACGTACTTACGCAAATCGTAAACTTACGTTCAAATTTAAATTCAGTATAATTGTTTAACAGCTGTACATTGGGGGCAGTTATTGTTTATAAGACTTCATTAACTGAATCTGGATAAGTATAACTGCTCGATTTTCCACATTTTACAGTTGTAACAGTATTATAAAGAATTTAAATTTGACCGTAAGTTAAAGATTTCTGTAAATGATTTGATAAAACAGTGCCATGATTCCTAAATCTGTGAAGCAAGCTTAGAAAATTGTGACCTGTATATGGGTAAATATAGTAAATCTATATTCTCCGGATTGTGCTCATACTTGTTTATTACTTGGGCTAGTATTCACAAAGCATCTAAGTTGAAAACTTAAAATGTGTAGTTTTCCTTTTCCCGGGAAAATTGAAACATGCTACAGGCTTTCGTAGGGATTGTTTGATATAGTGACTTTATACATAGTGGTTCAAAACTGTGTTAGATGTATAAATAAGCGTAATTTTCTTTCTTTAAACTGCAGCAAATTTTCATTTTTTTTTTGAAATTTTCTTAATTTTTGGAAAATTTTAAGAATTTAAAAAAAAACTTATGAAATTCAATTTAAGAAAAGAAGAATTAAAGATGATTCTAAGAATTTAATACAATTCTTCTCAGAATTTAAGCAAAATTCTAAGTTTTTCTGCTAAGATGTTTTGTGAATACCAGCCCTATTCTGTCTCACAAATATGCATAATACTGTATATATACCTGTATTAAGATTTATGATGTTTAATCAGATTTTAAGATATACTATAATTATACTTTTATAAATCAGGGTGCTTTCATGGATCTCCCATATCTGAAATTGTACGAATATGAGGGCATGGCACAAAACTATGGTAACTACATCAAACTATAGAGGCATGGGTCATAGTTTTGCACTGAGCCCTCATTCAATGTGGCTTACACCAATGGAAAAATTGTCAAACTTCATCTACAATTAAATCTTAAAATTAAATTTCACAGATTAAAAAAATACCAGACATTATGTATGAAAACTGAATTATGCAAATTTGTTCTAACTCGACGTAAAATATGTCTTTCAATAAAATTACACTTTATGAGACATAGCAGGTCTAGTGAGATGTATACTACTGTTAACATCTTGATTTTTCTTTGTGCATGTTTTTGTGTTAAAGATCATGCCAATAAAATTGGTCCTTTTTCATAAGTTATAATTATGCAACATTATTTGACAGAACATGTGATAGGTCATAAAGGATTGCTTTATTATAGTGTATGACAGCGTTATGTTCGAGCATTGTCCATTCAAGATTTATTTCTGTGGTCAAATCAAATATGGTCACTTTGTACATATATTTGATCATTTTATTTATGCATCATTTGTTTATTTTCTGTTAATTTCTATGTAGACAAGAATCTCACATGTTCCTGTTGATTTATGTTTCTGTTCTCAATGTTCTGTAAAATCATTTAATTTCGATGGGACGAAATTTCAAGGTTTTGGTAAAAAGACCATTTCGATGGGACGTAAATTCGTGGATTTTTCATTTCTGGTTATAAATACACAAGGGTCAAAATTATTGTTTGATGGGATTTGATTTGTGTTTAAAGGTAAGCCACAAAATCCATGTAATTTAGTTCCCCCACAAAAATTATAATTTTACAGTATCTGATTCAGTCTTTTAATCAGTGTTACCAGAGGTTTTTATGTTTTTCTATGTCAATAGATGCTTCCTCAATCATGTCATGCTGGGCTAATACATGAGCTCTATTTTCAAATATTGTTCTATTGTCAAAATTTAGGTGAACATAACTCAAATCATTTTAATCTGAGTTTTAAATTGGAGAAACAACAGTCGCTGACTGGCTTATGTTGAGAAGTGTTTGCTTCTCACAGATCAGTGTTAAACATGTATCACTCACCCTGTCAAAAACACTTGGCATTCACCAGTACCTGGGTACTGTTTTATCAAAGCATTTACGGAAGTCTTTAACTTACAATCAAATTGCAGTTCTTTATTAAATGTTTAAATCAAGATTCAGTTAATGATCTGCAAGCAATATCTGTTCCTAATGTGCAGTTGTTAAATAATTTTATTGAATTGAAATTTGAATGTAAATTTACAATTACCATAACTAAATTGATAAAACGGTACCCTGGTGCGTTGGGGTGGTTAGTGTGAAGGGTCGATGTGCATGCTTCCCTAGTTGAAAGTCAATGTTTCCTTCTCATAGTTCAACTTCAGTCACAGAACTAGGCACCTGAGTATAAATTAATATTTGAATTGATTTTGTTAGAGCTTAGAAGCTTAAGCACTACATAAGTTCATATGCATTAGGTTGAAATTTGACTTTTAGAATTTTAGTTATGTTAACACATATATTTATATACATGAAGTATATGTTTATTTTCATTGTTTTTAATTTTGTATATTATGTATAGAAATGACATGCACTGCAATTATTTAATATTCCTTTGTGCTGGTGAGCCATTGGAACATACATGTACACTATTTTCTGCAATTGAAGATTATTCCATACATGTAATGAATAAGAAAAATAAATGTTACAAATGCATATACTGTTTTCTTCTTTATTCTCATTTTATTGTATATATGGATAAAGGGAAATAACTCCATCCTGATAATTAATTTATAGTTAAATATCAAGGATAAACAACTTATCTTTATCCTCCTCCTCTTAGGGTCAAGGGGAATTAACTCTTTCTGTGTCAATAATATCTAATGGTCAAAGGGAAACAACTCTTTCTGTGTCAATAATATCTAATGGTCAAAGGGAAACAACTCTTTTTGTGTCAATAATATCTTATGGTCAAAGGGAAACAACTCTTTCTGTGTCAATGATATCTAATGGTCAAAGGGAAACAACTCTTTCTGTGTCAATAATATAGATCTAATGGTCAAAGGGAAACAACTCTTTCTGTGTCAATAATATCTAATGGTCAAAGGGAAACAACTCTTTCTGTGTCAATAATATCTAATGGTCAAAGGGAAACAACTCTTTCTGTGTCAATAATATCTAATGGCCAAAGGGAAACAACTCTTTCTGTGTCAATAATATCTAATGTCCGTAAATATCTAATGGCCAAAGGGAAACAACTCTTTCCATGCCAATACATATCGAATGGTCAAAGGGAGATAACTATTTCTTTGTCAATAAATATCTATGTGTCAAAGGGATACAACTCTTTCCGTTTTTGTAAGTATCTAATGATCAAATGGAAACAACCCTTTTTGTGTCAAAACTTGCTAATGGTCAAAGGAAATTAACTCGTGTCGATAATTTCTAATGATCAAAGGGAAAGAACTCTTTCTATGCCTTCAATTTCAATGGTGAATGGGGAACAACTCTTTGTGCTAATATATGAGCCGTTCTCCAGGAAAACCGGTCTTATTGACAAAATTACGAAAATCATGATAATAAATCGTTGGAAGGACGAGACTCTTATGAACAATTTCTGAAAATTTGAACGAATTATTACATATATTAACGAAGTTATAGGCTATTGAAACTAACCACTCCTGCCAAGTTTTTGAGTGACGTCGCAAACGTCATTCGAGCGTAATTTGACGTAACGTTAACCATCTTTTCATAAACCCAGTATTTGATGAATTATTGACGTAAACTATTCAAATTTTTGTCACATTTTAGAATAATATTCTGATATTTATAAAACACTACAAAATTTTGAGTGTTTGCTTAAAGGGAAAAGTAGCTGCTATTTTTCACCACTATTAACCCCTTGTTTTTTTTCAATTCGGATAGTTTTTGGCTGGCGATTTCGCGACAGACTATTACAATCCTAAAAAATGAAATCCACTAAGATGAATTTACTCCCAAAACTGACAACACAGAATCTATACACTCGATGCAAATAGTTCCTCCTCGTTATTGGAAATTGGTCACCATAGCAACGACGGAAGTAATTTTATCATAATTTACTTGAAAATTTAAATCTTTAATATAGAACTATGATGTCCAACAACTTACGATTAAATCGGTGAACATGATTTTTTTCTAGTTTTAGACCTATTTCGAAACATTATTAAATAATTACCATTGTTATGTCAATAAGCCCGGTTTTCCTGGAGAACGGCTCATATATATCTATGGGTCAAAGGGAAACAACTCTTTCCGTGTCAATAATTTTTAATCGTCAAAGGGAAACAACTCTTTCTGTACAATATCAAATTTGTATTAGGACTGTCTCCCTTCAACTCAAAGACCATGAAAATACAACAGGTAGTGGTATAGATCTATAGATTTTTATTTATCTATATTATGAACAACTTTACTGAATAAATACGAAATGATGAACAAAGAAATACTGTTAGACCATGTACCTTAGTCTTGTCCGAAGTCAATCCTTTTTTGTTTGGACTGTAAGCCTATACCGATATCCTGGTAGTCACTCTCTTCGTCTTTTCCGGAACATCTAATCATGCTCAGTGCTCTTGTAGTCATAATAATACACGTACTTTTAAATGTTAGTCTTGTTAAGGATTGCGAAAAGCCAAACGTGCGTCAACTTCAAAAGAACATGTTGAAGAACAAGCAAGGTAAAAAAGAACTAAATAAAATGATTTTACAGTATATCTTGTATAAGCACCGAGTTGTTTAGTTCTGACTTCTCAGCTGTATTTTGTGAATTTATAAAAAAAATACTTCGTGAATACACGGACATGGATACTTTTATATTCATCTCCGTGGTGAATATTACAAATATTAAAACATCAGAAAAATATCTGATTTCACATACAAAACAAACAGAAGACATGAAAAGTATACATAATAATGATAGATTTGTCATAGGAAAACTTGTGAGTCATACAAAAGCAGCACACCAAACAACGAAATTCAGAATTTGTTTGTGCATGCATAAAGGCCAAAACACATGGGACTATTATTCTATGAATAACCAAAAAGCATCTTCTCGCAATTGACATTTCGCAGATCGGCCAATATCTAGATCTATACAGAATTACTGTAAAATAAGTTAATAACTGTCGAGTTTGATGTGTAAACTTGCAAATCAAGCGGCATCGAGGTTAATTGCTAGTATTTAGACTAATTCGTTCGAACTGGAAAAATATTTTTTAGTCAATTCTGCAATTCTGTGCGAGTACAGACACTGCCCTCACGACATTTCGCTGGGTTAGAAAGAGAAGGTCGTAACTACAAAATCAATATGTTGAGAAAACAAAAAAAACTGTTGACAATCACCCTTTACTTATGGTAAAACAATCTTTTACAATTTCAGTTTGGTCAACATGATAAGTTCTGAATTTCATGAATATAGACTCATAAGAAGCGTCTTATAATGTAGATTTCAAATATACATTTGTCTTATTTGGTTACGACCTTCTCATTCTAAGTCAGAGATATCTCAAGGATAATCTCTGCTCATATTGAGATTCATTTTCAATTAGGAAGAATGACAAGACACATTTCAGACAAATTTAATCATGCGTTATTTTTTGAGCACTCTAGGCATTTTGCTGAATAAATTTATAACTAAGTGTATTTGTATATACAATACCATCTCTGTAGAGCGATACCCTTTTAGATCCGTTAATTTTGATTGTTCTTTAGAGATGGTTGCTCTACAGAGGTTAAATTTATAGTAAATACCAGCATGGGGAACTCTTAAAGGTGTTCTTATATAGGTTGTTGCTCTGCAGAGATTTTCTGTAATTGAGTTTTTTATTAAATATGCAAAGAGTGAGTTTCAGGACATGTCTAGACATTGTTTTATAAGCCACTTACGGTCATAAAATAACAGCCACTGCATTTTTTACATTACTCCATTTACAGTCGAACCTTTGTTAAAGAGGATGGAGCGGTATTTTTCAAACTTATAGTCCAGCTAGGGTAATCTGACAGTGACGTCATAGTTAAAAGATTAAAACCATTGCTTAAACAGGTAGAGTTTAGTTTGGTATTGAACTGTTGGTATGGTTAACGGATTTATAAACTTGACACTTGGGTATGTTGATATATTTTAGGAAAGCGAATTCCTATATCAAATATCTTGGTACTTCCGTAAAGGTAAATTCAATGTCGTCATTTTGATACCACATGTATTAAAATCCAACAGGTTTTAAATAAATTATAGCATGAATAAGACCCAGAAAACGAAAGTAGCATCTTTATCGGCATATCGAGTGCACTGCTGAATAACAAAGTCGAATGTTTAGGCTACGTAAGGACAGTCTTAACTTTATACAAACATACTAAATTTAACGGAATAAATGACATATATCCAATTGTTCAAAATGTGTATATATCGTAGCAGGACGCAAACCATGTTCCCAGCAATAGAAATCACATAGTGTTGCAATTGGTTATTAATTAAGGATGCTTTAACACATGGTGTGATTTCATTGATTTTATTCCATAAAATGAATACATTTGATTTCACTGAAATGATCACTGAATAACACACATATATATGTAACACTTGAATATGTCACAGCATGATGGGTATTTAATACAGTTAATCAAAGTGTTAAAATATGCAGTGTCCTCCACCAGCGTTCCTGACAGCAACACATCGCTGTCTCATAGACATCATGAGACATGCACAATGTTCGAATAAATGCCTGAGGGATCTGTCGCCATTCTGCCTGTAGTGCAACTTGGAGGTCCTGTACTGTGTTAATATGACGTAACCGAATTCGTCGTTTCAGATAGTCCCATAAATGCATTCGGACTCAAAGGTTTTAGATGTTTCCTACTGACATAATAACCGCTACAAAAACATCGAACTAAATTTAACCATTGAGCTTCCGTCAAACATAAGCCCGCGCAATTTGAATACATCGATCGGCGCTACACCTATTGCCAAATGGTGATAATGCGACTTTCGTTTTCTGGATCAGCTTATTGATTGTACAATATATTTATTAATACTCATCTTATTTTTATCATTTTGGTACCAAAATGACGGCAATAAATTGACCCTTAACTTGCATTATTTAAATATAGGCATAAACTTGAACCGTCTGCTATAACACAACATACCACAGTGTCGCGTTTTTAAATCCGTTTAGTATATACGCTTTTATACTTGCTTGTTTTTACACCTTACTAGTGGATTGTTCCACTGCGTCACTGGATTTTTATTCTAACTGGACTGTACTTAGTTTTCTTAAAATTTTTCTTTAATTGTAAAAAATATTCATTATAACCTACTTTATTCATCTAGAGTACTCCTACAGCATTCTCGTTCAACCAGCGTATTTATTTCAATTACTTTAGCACTGGTATGGAACGTACACCGGATATTGCAGCTAAGCGAGCCGCGAGTTGCTAAATGGGATGAAAATCATCGCTGTCCAAGGTAAGTAAACGTGATATTTCTCTTACTGTATTACATATTTCGATGTAAAACGTATATGTATATATCTAGATTGATATATTATGTACATAGTTATATTAATACCCTACCACTTACAGAAACCCAATAAAGTAAGAGAAATATCTCTTTTACTTACCTTGGACTACTATGGTTTCCAACCAATTGAGCAAATCACGGCTCGCATAGCTGCAATATCCGGTGTACGTTCCCTACCAGTGTTTAGGTTCATGACTAATCACTGATTTATGAGAATGACCTGCAGATACTAGTAAATAAAACCATAATTACTAAAATAGGCAGATAATTAATTGCTCTTGCTTTATTTAATTTTAAAATGGATGCATGATATTACATTTTGTATACGTTGTAAGATTATTTGTTTTTTTAAAGAATAAGATAACGTTTATTTCAAGATTCGTAGATCTAGATATTTTAGCAATGTGTTATTTTGTATTTGTTTCTTTAAATAATACACTTGGTTTTATCATACGTATCAAAAAATACAAATTCGCTTTTTTAAGATATAATCAGATGCTGATGCACCCTCTTTAAGAGGATTGTATTAATATTTCATCAATGGATGCAGTAATCTTTATGACGTGCATAATCTACTTATAGGAAATCATGAAGACATCTGTTAAGTGAAATATATGCAGCATATTGTACAAGAAGTACAAACGACCTAGCAACAATTATGTAATGTTTTTGTGGGAAATTTCATAAAGAACAACAACAAACGCTATTTAAGGTAATGCACCAATGAAAATGTTATGTACTCATTAATCTTGAGCAAGAAATACAATTTAAAGAAGAATCTCAATAAATTGCATTGGTTTTTTTTCAGGACTGGGAGGTAAATAAACCACTGTTATAGTAGTTGTAAACCGCCACAACAATGGTGTCAGAAGAGGGATAATTTACCGCCTCACTAGCCTTGTAATGACATCGGTTCGCAACAAGACCTCGTCATTCCAAAGACAAAATTAAAATGGTTCTTCAAATTGTCTTATTCCACTACTTGATGGTTAACAATTATATGTTGGAAATTGACGTCTTTTTCTGAAGTATCGGGGGATTGAAGTATCAAGCGCGATTCATATAAGTTTCTGAACTTGATTCGCATACCATGGCGTCAAAATATGATTTTATAAATCAGCAGATAAAGTATTCAAAGTAGTACTTTGTTAGTGATCTAAATAATGAATGACTTATGTCTAGTATGGTCTAATACGAGTATGTAAATTATCTATCAGGTTCAAGGATCTTTTCCGATTGTCTGATAACTTGTACATTGTACATGTTATGTATGTTAAGAGTTAAGTGCTATATTGATTTAACGCATTTAAAACACTTAACAAATTGCGCAGCAATACATTAACGCAATAATAAAAATGAAACTTAAACCGGAAGTGACATCAATTTTAGTCAAAAGAATAAACGAAAACCTGCTTCAAGCTCTTCAATAGAAATTACCAGACAAAGTGTGGCTCCTTTGTAAAGTTGTACATTTATCAAAGCTGATAATCATTAAATGTCTGGATGTTTTGTCATACTCATTTACCATTTCCGATTATATTAATTTTGTATACACTCAACCGCTTTAAAAACGCACCACTATGGAAAATAATCAAAATTTGTCAAACATCTTTTTTTTCTAAAATTAATAGTGTACAGGGTTTGTTCAGTTCATAAGCTTGACCTAATTAGAGAAAACGATTTTGTTTTCATTCGGATGAACCACGTACATGCACCAATGTAGCGGGCTCTTATAATTGCTTTTGAAATTGTGATTTTCACTTACATTGGTCACAGTGTTATCTATATCATAATGTATTTTAAACTCGTAATAATGGCATGAAAATCTCACACCTCGTTGTGTATAGACTGAAGATTATTAATCCGAAAATAAATAACCATATATAGACGTTTTCATCACTAAAACCCATATTTCATATGAGGTGCGTTTTTTAAGTGGTTGAGTGTATGAATATGTTTTAAACTCCATTAAATTTGTGGTCTTGTCGAGTTCTCGAGTCCGGTTGACACAGAGTTTGTCCTTGCATTGGGTCGGATTTTAATGAAACTACTTAATGATTCTTTCTGACGTTGATCCATCGTTCACGAGCATAAGCTTTCGGAATTTACCGATTTTCCAAATGTAGCGAAACTTAATTCCTAATGAGCAAAAATATCTGATTTTTGCGTCTCATCAATGGTTTCCAATCTTCTTGAAACCTTAATAAACGAGAAACCGAAAGCTTTTTCAAGACGAAAATCCATCGATTTAGTATCATTAATGATTCTCAACTTCACAAAAGATCTTTGAAGACGGATTTATACTGAGTCTTGAGAACCTATTATTGAACTGGTAAATCAAATTAAGTCATTTGGTTCGATCATCTCATTTGAGCAGGAAGTCGATGCTCATGGTGAGCTTTTGTAGTTGGTGTTTACCTCCTGCCATCGTCGTGTGTGGCCAACATTTCATGCACACAACGCCTTCTCTTCAAGTTATGCACACATGCAAACATCGAAAGTTAAGAAACATCTCATTCTGAATTCTGGTGGAAAAGAAAAGAAATCATGCACAGTAACCTTTCTCTTGATAACCATCTAGCACAGTTAAAATACCAAAATATGACCGACAGTGGGCGGGGCTTCATGGCTATATATTACATGCGTAGGCCTACGCAAAATCTTCTCCTAAATTGCTGGTCTGAATTCAAAATAATTTCATAGGAATGTTTTTGTGCGACTCTTTCAGTAATTCTTTAAGACTTGCTGTTTTTTTCCTTTGTTTATCCGCATCGACAGACAGTCGAACATCCAGCCGAACCGAGCATTGCACGAAATGACAGGAAGAAAATGGAAATCTGTTAACGAAAAAAACTTTTCTCTGGATGACATTATAACACATCGTTAATATTAAAAAATGGCCGATCAGGGGCGGGGCTTCTGTTAATGTCTATAAAATATTCTTAGGTATTGAACTGTTGGTATGTATATAAGCTTTTATACTTGCTTGTTTTTACACCTTACTAGTGGATTGTTCCACTGCGTCACTGAAATTTTATCCTAACTGGACTGTACTTAGTTTTCTTAAAATCTTTCTTTAATTGTAAAAATATTCATTATAACCTACTTTATTCATCTAGAGTACCCCTACAGCATTCTCGTTCAACCAGCGTATTTATTTCAATTACTTTAGCACTGGTATGGAACGTACACCGGATATTGCAGCTAAGCGAGCCGCGAGTTGCTAAATGGGATGAAAATCATCGCTGTCCAAGGTAAGTAAACGTGATATTTCTCTTACTGTATTACATATTTCGATGTAAAACGTATATGTATATATTTAGATTGATATATTATGTACATAGTTATATTAATACCCTACCACTTACAGAAACCCAATAAAGTAAGAGAAATATCACTTTTACTTACCGTGGACAACTATGAGTAATCACTGATTTATGAGAATGACCTGCAGATACTAGTATATAAAACCATTATTGCTAAAATAGGCAGATAAATAATTGGTCATGCTTTATTTAATTTTGAAATGGATGCCTAATATTATTACATTTTGTATACGTTGTAAGATTATTTGGTTTTTTCAAATAATAAGATAACGTTTAATTCAAGATTCGTAGAGCTATATATTTAAGCAATGTGTTCTTCTGTATTTGTTTCTTGAAATAATACACTTGGTTTAATCATACGTAACAAAAAATACAAATTCGCTATTATAAGATATAATCAGATGCTGATGCACCCTCTTTAAGGCGATGTATTAATATTGGTTTCTTAATGGATGCAGTAATCTTTAAGACGTGCATAATCTACTTATAGGAAATCATGAAGACATCTGTTAAGTGAAAGATATGCAG
Source organism: Spisula subtruncata (assembly GCA_963678985.1). NCBI lineage: Eukaryota > Metazoa > Mollusca > Bivalvia > Venerida > Mactridae > Spisula > Spisula subtruncata. The sequence continues at coordinate 1,386,115 of OY787665.1, read as the reverse complement.
CATATTGTACAAGAAGTACAAACGACCTGGCAACCATTATGTAATGTTTATTTGTGGGAAATTTCAATAACAACAACAAACGCTATTTAAGGTAATGCACCAATGAAAATGTTATGTACTCATTTATTTTGAGCAAGAAATGCAATTTAAAGAAGAATCTCAATACATTGCATTGATTTTTCCAGGACTGGGAGGTAAATAAACCACTGTTATAGAAGTTGTAAACCGCCACAACAATGGTGTCAGAAGAGGGATACTTTACCGCCTCACTAGCCTAGTAATGTCATTGCTTCGCAACAAGACCTCGTCATTCCAAAGACAAAATTAAAATGGTTCTTCAAATTGTCTGATTCCACTGCTTGATGGTTAACATTTACATGTTGGAAATTGACGTGTTTTTCTGAATTATCGGGAGGGATTGAAGTATCAAGCGCGATTAATATAAGTTTCTGAACTGGTCTCGCATACCATGACGTCGATATATTATAAATCAACCTATAAAGTGTCCAAAGTAGTAATTTGTTAGTGATCTAAATAACGAATGACTTATGTCTAGTATGGTCTTATACGAGTATGTGTATTATCTATCAGGTTCAAGGATCTTTTCCGATTGTCTGATAGCTTGTTCATTATACATGTTATGTATGTTAAGAGTTAAGTGTTATATTGATTTAACGCATTTAAAACACTTAACAAATTGCGCAGCAATACATTAACGCAATAATAAAAATGAAACTTAAACCGGAAGTGACGTCAATTTTAGTTAAAAGAATGAACGATTACCTGCTTCAAGCTCTTCAATAGAAATTACCAGACGAAAGTGTGGCTCCTTTGTAAAGTTGTACATTTATCAAAGCTGATAATCATTAAATGTCTGGATGTTTTGTCATAGTCATTTACGGTTTCCGATTATATTAATTTTGTATACACTCAACCGTTTAAAAAACGCACCACTATTGAAAATAATCAAAATTTGTCAAAATTCATTTTTTGCTAAAATTAATAGTGTACAGGGTTTGTTCAGTTCATAAGCTTGACCTAATTAGAGAAAACGATTTTTTTTCATTCGGAATACCCCACCAAATTGATTTTGCATGTTGAGTTATGCCGAGCATAGCCTTTATTTGCTTTAATTCTACTGAAACATGGCAGGCATATATATGTACCTCCACCCGGATTTGAACCCGGGTCGCCAGATTAGACGGCAAGCGCACTAACCACTGAGCTACGGAAGTACATGTTTTGCACATGCAGCTCGATCGCGTCGACCTATGTGGTCAATATTTACTTGAAACGTACGCTGTTGGTTTACACATTGAAAAAACAACAGAAACAGTATTTGCTAATGGTATTTTTATGCTGCGAATATCTCGAATATTTGTTCGGATGATTGTGCCTTCGCTTCCAACTGAAAAGAGCATCGGTGCCTTAGCATGGCGGTTCAGCTGCCTCCACACAATGATTGTGGGCTAAGAACATCGATTCCTAGCGAATGACACAGTCAAAAACCGACTTTGATGAAACAAGCAAAAGGTATTGACCCTGAGCTATGAGGAAACATGACACAGGTTGAGCCACTGTAATTGGTTCCGCATGGCTGCACACAGTGTCAAAAGAATGTCGGGTGACAATAAACAAGCCCAAACTACACTATTGCATTTTCATAACTATTCTTTTCATAATTGTCAATAAAAAGAAAAAATATTTTAGTACACTTTTTAACGAGTTTATTCCCGTTTACAGTCAAATGTCCCAACTTTTTGTCTTCAAGCTCCTTCATAGTGTTGATTTGAGGTGCCATATAAGCGCCACGGGTAATATCCGGACAGCCTGATGCTCATTACTAAGATTTCAAGTTTGAATAAGGCTTGAATCCGTGTTAGGTTCATATAATGCGCATATCTGGACCGCACTCGGTCGTATGGTATTAGCCAGACAGCCAAGCCACATAACATTTAAATTTCAAGTTAAGCTTTGCTTGGATGGTTAGAAACATCACGTCGAGCATAATTCTGTCCTATTACGTTCTTAATGTTATTCTTTAGGAGGAAAAACCACGTACATGCATCAATGAAGCGGGCTCTTATAATTGCTTTTGAAATTGTGACTTTCACTTTCATAGGTCACAGTGTTATCTATATCATAATTTATTTTAAACTTGTAATAATGGCATGAAAATCACACAGCTCTTTGTGTATAGACTGAAGATTATTAATCCAAAAATAAATAACCATAGATTGACGTTTTCATCACTAAAACCGATATTTCATATGTGGTGCGTTTTTAAAGCGATTGAGTGTATGAATATGTTTAAAACTCCATTAAATGTGTATTCAAGTCGAGTTCTCGAGTCCGGTTGTCACAGAGTTTGTCCTTGCATTGGGTCGGATTTCAATGCAACTACCTAATGATGCTTTCTGACGTTGATCCATCGTCCACGAGCATAAGCTTTCGGAATTTACCGATTTCCCAAATGTAGCGAAACTTAATTCCTAATTAGCAAAAATATCTGATTTTTGCGGTTCATCAATGGTTTCCAATCTTCTTGAAACCTTAATAAACGAAAAATCGAAACCTTTTTCAAGACAAGCATCCATCGATTTAGTATCAGTAATGATTCTCAACTTCACAAAAGTTCTTTAAAGACGGATTTGTGCTGAGTCTTGAGAATGCGGTATTGAAAGTGTAAAACTAATTAAGTCATTTGGTTCGATCAGCTCATTTGAGCAGGAAGTCGATGCACATGGTGAGCTTTTGTGATTGGTCTTTGTCTCCTGTCATCGTCGTGTGTGGCCAACATTCCATGCACACAACGCATTCTCTTCAAGTAATGCACACATGCAAAAATATAAAGTTTAGAAACATTTCATTCTGAATTCTGGTGGAAAAGAAAAAAAAATATTCACAGTAACCTTTCTCTGGATAACCTTCTAACACATTTCAAATACCAAAATATGACCGACGGTGGGCGAGGCTTTATGGCTATATATAACATGCGTACGTGCAATCTTCTCCTAAATTGCTGGTCTGAATTCAAAATAATTTCATAGGAATGTTTGTGTGTGACTCTTTCAGTAATTCTTTAAGACTTGCTGTTTCGTTCCTTTGTCTATCCGCATCGACAGACAGTCGAACATCCAGCCGAACCGAGCATTGCACGAAATGAAAGGAAGAAAATGGAAAGCTTTTACTGAAAAAAACCCCATGCACTTCAACTTTTCTCTGGATGACATTATAAGACATCATTAATATTAAAAAAATGGCCGGTCAGGGGCGGGGCTTCTGTTAATGTCTATAAAATATTCTTCGGCATTGCTGGACTAATTTCAAATTATATTGATATTTATAAATGTCTTTGGCACTTGGTAACCCTAACCTCACTACATGTATCTTATTCTCTGGGGACCTGTGAACGCACGATGTGGAAGGAAGAATATTGAATGCTACTAACGAGGGTTATTAACCATTCAACAATTTATAAACTCTGAGACTGACATACACTACTATGGACTTTGTTCATGCTTGAACTGGTCTTAATACAAACGTATATAATTGATGACGACGTGTTATTAAACACGAAGCAATTATTGTCAAATCAGACATTTTCACCAGGGATTAATTTACGCTATATCAAATTGCGAATTTAGTAATACACAAACAATTGTGTTCGTATCAGAGCTTAAAAAATGACGGTAAAACGAGAAAAAGTAGTTCTTTTTAAATTCAACAAGACCTTGCGCTCGCGGTGTCAGAAATAAGTTTCTAAACTTTGTTGATGCGTTAGATCTGACCTCTTGGACAGCCAATGTAACTACTAGACCATATAGACCGGTAAATTACTTACAAAAGATTACATTTACCATTAGAGCTCGCTCTCTGTAGACACCAGGCTTGAAATGTCATATACATTGATTCATTCACAACAACAAACACTTTACTATAATTATTTCAATCCGATTACATCCAGTTAGTGCTTACTAAGAATTTAATCATAGTCATTAGTAATGTCTGGTTTAGCTACTTCAGCCTCGCAAGATCGTATATTAGTAGGGTCCAAAAGACAAGTAAGAATCGGTAACCTATTATAAGTAGAGTTAATTAACTTTCTACTTTAAAACCACTTCAATGATTGTTTTTGTTTTGCTTTTCTGAAGTCAAAGTACGAATTCCTTCACATACTTGTATGTGGTTCGATATAACGAACTATTTGGTCGTCTTTATTTGTTATATAAATATGTTATAATGCTCCTTGTGGGGAGCGGTGGCCTAGAGGTAGGACGCGCGCTTCGGGGTCGAGAGGTCCCGGGTTCGATCCCCCTCTGGACCACTGGTTAAACTCTCTGAGCAAGACTCACAGCTCCACTCCACCATGGTGTAAAATGGTACCTGTGAGGGCAGTGTCTATTCCTGGGCGCCGCAGATCGATGTTGGCTGCCACACCACAGGAGAGAAATAGTCTCCCCAGGGAGACACGAGTGTAGGTTTCCATATGTAGCCCAATGACCAGGGAGTTAAAATGTCAAAGGGTGCTTGAGCAGCTGAAAAGAGCCCTAGAAAATTGGTAACTTTTTTTTTTTCTCTACCACATTTATTTTACTCATCATCCCAAAAAATACTTAGTCCATGTGACAGACCGAAATCCATTACCAAATTGGTGAACAGATCCAACAATGATTTTCGGTTAGCTTGATATCCAAGCTGTCCGAAATCAGTTGATGGACTTGCGGGACATTTTGCTAAATGACCTTTTGGCGGCCATCTTTAAAGATGGCCGCCGTTATTTTAAGCTAGCAGAGGGTTTAGGAAAACTTCGATTATTTCTCACTCACATGGGCTATCTGCTTGTAATATGACTTAAAATGTTTGCAATTGAACCCCACATGTAGTAATATATAAATATAAATATTATGATATGATTATTAATTAATAATTATTGATTTTTAAAGGAAATTATGATATTTTTCGATTTTTGTCGTTAATTTTTTGCTTTAAAATCGGATCTGAGTGTGTATTTGACCATTTGTTGATTGTTATATGCAGCGGTTGATTCTAGGCGTCCAAAATAATAATTACATTGACATATTTTCATTTAAAAATCCTTCATGAGCCTGGAATATTGTATACCTAAAAGTTTTAATAGTCCTGTCTATAAATGGGATATTTAGGTTAGACCCAACATTGGATTGTATTGTAAATATTTTTTGGTTTTCTGTTAGGGAATATGTCGCAATTGAAGAATATGAATGATGACCAGCTGTCATCATGGAGCATTTTGTGAAAATCAAGATGGCGTCCAAAATGGCCGCCAAAATCAGAAAAACAATCAGAGATGCCAGAAATTAGTAACAAATTTCTTTTTTGCCGATTGGTTGTAGTTAAAATGTTTTTAACACATGTCTTTATATTTTATTTATCGTTATTCGTCGATTAAAATATTGCGGGATGGCATCCATGTCGGCTGAAATCAAAATGGCGGTTACAACGGCCGCAATAATTGACATATTGATATATTCATTAAAACAGTTATTTTAATGATTTTTGTTGATATCGAAATTAAAATAGTTAACTAACATTCAAATAAAAGTTCGATTCGACTCAATTGACCAGTTGCCTTATTCAAAATGGCGTCCAAAATGGCCGCCAAAATCAGAAAATATGTCGGTGGTGCAAGGGATTAGTTACATAAATTACTATTGTTGCTCATTGGCAGTTGTGTAGATGTTAAACTTAGTATCTATTCAATCATAGCATTATTAATTGTTTGCAATTTTTTAAGATAGCATACTAAGAAATCAACTGCCGGCTGTAATGGCCATCATAATTGCTGAATAGGCATATTTCATTAAAAAAGTATAGTGTGTTCAAATAGTTTTTATTTGTATTGTTTATAAGACATGCATTATGGTTTAACTTCAAAATTGCAGCAAAGATGGCCACTTAACATTTCATAAGTGGGGAATAAATTGTAGATTATTCTTCTTTCTGTATAGTATGTATGGTCGTCCTCTTGGGCATTATCGTACCATTGATATTTAATTACAGATCGTATGAGCGGCGAGTTATTTTTGTTAAAAACAAATAATCATAATTATCCACTATAAATAAGACCCCTCGAGAAGGCATAATCGCTGTCGACAATGCTCATGGATCTGGATTTAGAGTTTCCAACCAAAGTCACCAATGATCTGTCTGATGTGGCTTGTTGTGCTAAACTACCGTTTGACGAATTGCGTCCAATAGGCTGAACTGCCTCTAGATGACAAATTTTTGAGCTGGTTGATCCTTTTCCGAATTTGCGTATTCAAGGATTGATTTGACATGTGTCTGGTAACATCGTACCTAATCTGTTTCGATAGTTTGTTAAGTTTGATGCTGTTGTAGGCTTTCCTCACAATGGTAGCAACATTGGTACTCATGTATACCTCATCTATGTATACCCCGATGTACTTATCTCTGCCACAGCTTGTCACGTGTCATGCTGTTGTGGATGAAAAACGGAGTCTTAACACGAGTTCTCTTCCTAGTGATGCGGGTGACCATATACTTGTAAGGATTAAATGACATCAACCATGGACCCTCCCATTCATTGCTGTAGTCCATGTCATCTTGTTAGGCTTAAGCATTTTCTTTAATAATTACCCTGTTCAAGAGGGTTGCTTGCTGTCGAGTAGATATTGCATGAATTAGAAGGTGGTAGATATATAACAGAAAAAAGTGGTCCAATGGCTGATCCCTAAGGTACGCCTGGTGTGGCTGGTGCTGTGATGGTGGACTGTTCTTCGACCAGTACATGTTGGGTTCTGATTGCAAGAATTATGCTAGTACTATTCCTGCCCAGCAGGGTCCACTGATATTGCAATAATTAAGTTTGTTGGCTTGCCTCTCCTTAGACCGAAGACTTTGTTGAAGTCCCGAATGACGGGCCAATATGATCTCCACTATCTAGGTTACAGTTGTAGTTGGTTATGGAGTGCAGCTGGCTCTCAGTGAATATCGTTCTGAACCATGTGGTTAGTCAACTAGTACTAGTATCTAAAACGTGTCAAGAAGGGCCATGATCTGGCTTTGAAGTAACAGTGTGTGCTCGACAAGTTCACTTCACGCAGACTTGATTGAGATGGACCAGTAGTTGCTAGGTCGCTATAAATTGGTCTCCCGTTTTGATGATGGGTGTGACGCTTTAGTCTGATGGGAGTATAGTATTCCAAAAACTTGTGTGGATGTTGTTTGGAATCGTTGCTTCATACGGACCGTGACCAGTTATATTCTTTCTCACATCCAGTTTGTCCTCACCTCACCTCAGTCGTTCGTCCTACACTATCATCCCAGTGTCTGCGATGAACTTTCTGGTCTTCCGCAGATCACAAGCGTCTCCATAGAGCTTCTCTTGAAGAGTTGTGTTTGTGGGCCACGTTGCAGTTCGATCCTGGTTGTGTCTTCTGTATCTTTGGGGGACATGCTCGACAGTTTGTTCTTCTTCCCCGCATGGACAGATCGGAGGCGGCACCCATTTGTACTTCCGGTACATGTGATGGTTCAGCCTGTTGTGCCTTGAGCGTAGTAGTCATACCATAATCACTTGGTCTTACCTGTTGAGACGATGGTAGGGATCAGCATCTTGTCTTGGTCTTGTGAAACTCTTGATAATGGAAACTTTCTCTTTATATCTCACATGTACTGGTGGTTGTGCTGACTGTGCTCCTAGTTTTGCCAATTTATCTGCTATTTCATTTCCAGGCATTCCACAGTGGGCAGGAATCCACTGTATGGATAGTTTGCAATGAGTACTAAGGTTATGTAGTATTTTAGCTAGTTCTGGTGTTTTGTTGTGAGCTTCAATTTACGCTCTGTAGTTACTGCAGTGCTTCCCTGTGGCTCGACGATGTCTCTCTTTGTTGTCTGGTGTATATTGGATGAAGATTCCAGCACGCCCATCTTTGATAACTTTGGTGGCTGAGCCATCAGTATAGACATGGGTCCATATCTCAGGAGGGTATTCTTCGCTTATCATGGCTCCTTCGAACCCATTCATCTTCTTGCTTGCATGGCTCGGGTTGAGGAACTTGGAGTCTCACAGTTACTGCAGATTTGTCTAACTTCTTGGTTTCGTGTACAAAGCTGCTTCGCTTGATCCGATTTTTGGTATATCCAGCTAATCTTGTCATTTGGTGGTGCGGTATTGATCTGAACTTCTCCGCTTGAAGCTTGACTTTGGCTTGCCTTCGTTTGTATAATGGCTTGATACCAGTGAACTTTTCCATTAATTCAATCGGCGTAGACTTCGAGGCACCAGTCATTATGCGCAACGCTTAGTTCTGGACCTTGTCGAGAGCTTGGCTGTTTATATCCAGTTTGTCTATACTGAAGTTGTGCGAAATGCCCACTTCTTCATCATAGACGTTTGACTTTTCTGATTACTACTTACAATGGTTGGAAATACCTGGGATGGTATATGGGTTTATAACTTTATATGGTACGTTGGCATAGTCTCTGAAATAACATTCATAATGTGTCAATATCAGTGGTATGAGAGAAGTGCTAGGCAAGGGCAATGCTGACGCCCTGGACCATGCTTATGATGGCAATATCAGCCTTCTTCCACAACAGTGTTGTTCTTGCCCGGGTATTCTATCTTGCCACTGTGGCCCTCGCCACTATGAATACAGCGCTATGGTCGCTAACCCAAGATAGTGCTGTACTGGTTATAAAGAGGATACGTTTGTTGTTTACCTCTATCGTGAAGTTGACAAATTGTTCTGAGCTTGTTTCTATGACCGTGTCTATAAATATTGGGCATGCGACGGTAGGTGTTGTCTGTAATCATGCCAGTTTCCAAGTCGATATGTGGTAAGTTGATGTCGCCTGTTAGCCATTTTGTCGATGTTGGGTAGGCAGGACGGAGGTGGTTGACTCCATTAAAGCTAGGTTGCTGATGGTGGTGGGTCACTGCTGGGTGAACGGTAGATTAGTGTAATGGTGAGCGGATTGCTTCCGTGGCATATTTATGTTGCTGCTGTAAATTCGGTGTATTCGTCGAGTTTGATGTATGTGCAGATTAGCTACAACTATTCTTTGACGGCAATGTGTAAATAAAACACGTATAACTATGTATGAAGAATATCTTATACATATACCGGACCACGTTACCAACCCAACATACATTGGACAATCCGGTATCGGTGGTACACAATATTGATCGTACTTGACTTAAGGATAATGGCAGCCAACCAGATAACACCATAGCAAAAACTTGGTGAGTTACTGGCGATGTGACTATGTGGCTATCCATATTCTCCAATTAGATAAGATTAGTATTGAATACAACTCCCATTTGAACATACATGGTTGGCAACCATCTTAAAAGTCACATCAAATATACTGCACATGAAGTGTTCTAATGTTACAGTAGATCTATATTTTTAACCTATAGCAGTATTCACATTAACACATTCCATAACGATTCACGTTTTAATGTAATTTTTCAGTTTGAAATACCTGTATGCGGCGGCCATTTTGTCACAAGTCAATTATGATTTCAGCCTACATTGATACCATTTTAAACGGGATAAGTCGATCACCAAATAGATATAATGTTATATTTTTTACAGTGTATTTAAGTTGTTATTATGTTTGCAAAACTTCCACTGCTATCGATCACAAAAGTATCAATTTGTTATTTCCTTGGACCACGAACACAATATTTAATTTTGGAAGCCATTTTGTCCGCCATTTTGAGTCAGCTAATGTTTTAATGCTTAAAACTCAAAGATTTCTTGGAGCATTTATTACATATTTCAGTTCAACAATTTATTTTACACCACTTCAACTTAAATTGTGATAAAAACAAATTATTTTCCAAACAGCTTGTCATTTTTTAGCCACCATGTTGATTCCAGCCATCACGGATGCCTTTTTACATTCATTAACTCATTCGATAATATTAAATATAAATGAAAAATTATGTTTTAAACATCTAAACTACAACCAATCTGCAAAAAAAGCGATTTGATCCTAATTTCTGGCACCTCGGATTGTTTTTTCTGAATTTTGGCGGCCATCTTGGACGCCATCTTGATTTTCACAAAATGCTCAATGATGCCAGCTGGGCATTATTCATATTCTTCAATTACAACAAATTTCCTAACCGAAAACCAAAAAATATTTACTATACAATCCAATGCCAGTTATAACCTAAATATCCCATTTATAGACTTGACTATTAATCAACATTCAGTTATCCAATATTCCTGGCTATTGAAGGATTTACAAATAAAAATATGTCAATGTAATGATTATTTTGGACGCATAGAACCAACCTCTACATATAACAATCAACAAATGGTCAAATACACACTCAGATCCGATTTGAAAGAGAAAAATTAACGACGAATATCGAAAAATATCATAATTTCCTTAAAAAATCAATAATTATTAATTAATAATCATATCATAATATTTTGATTTATATATTATCACATGCGAGGTTCAATTGCAAACATTTTAAGACATATTACAAGCCGATCGCCTATGTGAGTGAGGTATAATCGAAGTTTTCCTAAACCCTCTGCTAGCTTAAAATAACGGCGGCCATCTTTAAAGATGGCCGCCAAAAGGTCATTTGGCAAAATGGCCCGCAAGTCCATCAACTGATTTCGAACAGCTTAAATATCAAGTTAACCGAAAATCATTGTTGGATCTGTTCACCTCTTTGGTAATGGATCTTCAATTTTCAAGACCTGGGACATGGACTAACTCTCTTAGAACCTATATGTCTGATGGTTTGGACCAGAAAAAGGTATGTATACAAAGGTCACGGTGATTTTGACCTCTGAACCAAATGACCTTAAACTTTAGTCGGAGCGTCGTCTGTGGAGACTGGTAGGGGAACAATTTCAGGTAAAAATGGTTGAACCCTACCATTCATTTTAACAAGCTGAGTCATACCTTAAAATGTTTCTAAATGATTGTGCGTTACGATCCATAACATTTTTGAATGAACAATCTCCACTTAAAATGTTAGACTCCTAGGCCCACCCGTTATGGAGGTATTTTTGGAAAACCATTCGACATGTCGGCCGACCAATCGGCAAGCATGTGCTGTAGAATAACGACTCATCTACTCGTACGATATACCGGACATAAAACTTGAATACATGTACTTACTAGGGCTGTAACGATATACCGCGGTAAACGAAAGACCGCGGACTTCAGTCCCACACGGTTCACCGTACAAGAGTTGCAAATTTCGGTACGGTTCGGTATAAGCTTTTTTATGGGCAAAATAATGTTCAGAAATGTCTGAAAGCCCTCTGATTATGTTTAATTACCACGCATCATTCGTTTTCATCGTATTAAGATATGCCTCATATTGTCGAAAATCATTTAAAATAGTTGATAGTCACATAATAATTGCTATTATAGAATAAACAAATTCATTGTCACTTAAAAATTGTAGTATTGAAGCTGTGGTTAGAGAATATTGTATCATACCGAAATATACCGAACCGTCAGAAAAATTGACGGTACATATCATATCGTGAGGTGAGCGTACCGATACAGCCCTAGTACTTACACATATTAAGATGTTTAAACATAATAAGTTATGAATGTAATATATCACAGTTTTATATTTTGAAACAATATTAAAAACACTAGTTGCACTTATTGCTATGTACTGTGTTGGTGTACTTATAACATTTAATGAGTGTATGGTTGATATAACTGTAAGTTTGCAACTACTCTAAATTAATTGACGGTCGAGTTTAGTATATCAACTGTTTCTGTGCTAATTGACTGTCGAGTTTAGTCGATCAACTGTTTCTATGTTATTTTTAATTATAATCATACGTAGGCCTACCGGTGTATTATAATTATCGAGATATGAAATTGGTTGACCGTTTGACCGGAATGACATTGTAAATTTATAATCAAATATTTACGACGGGAACATTAAATGAGCGCATATTTGTTAGCTTACATGTGAGAATTGCGTACAAAGGAATACATGTGTAGCGTCACTGTATGTGATATGTGCAACCTCTTCCTAGAAGTCCTGTCTTGAGCTGAAACAACTCTGCTCTCTTTCATGTTTCCTAAAGTATCAACTAAATTACTTTATATTCGTCTTTAACTCTCCTTTTTGCAACATTCTCAACTGCTGCTTAATTGTCATGTACAATGTAGCATATAATAGTGTTAGAACATTCAAATCTTTTACATGCTAACTTTTTAAATATAGTGTTGTCAAAAAACCACAACAATGGTGTCAGAAGTGGGATAACAATTTATCGCCTCGCTAGCCTAGTAATTACAGTGATAGATCTTTGGTTCGAACCAAGGCCTCGATATTCCAAAGACATAATAAAAATGGTTCTGCATACATGCAAACCAGAATTCCAAATGCAATTAAACTGTACATGTGTGTATTATTTTTCTGGAATAGATCTACATAGTTATGTAAGGAATTTTATTGTTAAGGACAAGGGATGCCAAGAACATAGGATACTTTGACCGTTCAGCCACTAAATGAACACTTGAATGCATGTTGTCCATGTACTGCCACAAAACGCTGAACGTCAGCAACACTTCAATATTTTGCTTCACTGATATCAGGATAGTATAGCTTGACTATTTTGACCTGAGCCTGACCTTTATGCAAGAATATATTACAAGGTTCTTGCTTTGAATATATCAATTTCCGCAAGCAAATCGTGCGATATCGGTATTACAAATTTATGTTTGTATTACATCCCGAGCGTCTTTGTGATACTCTCCGATTATGAAAATATACACTCGGTTTTGTAAACCTAGGTAATATATCGACTGTTAAGTTATGTTAATCAAAAGGTCAGGCTATTGTCAAATTGGCCAAACTATAGTACAAACGTACATGCTAGCACGACACACCGCCGACTCTATGCCGACTCGTCTTGTAGACTCCAAGGCTCTGTTCCAGGTTAAACACATATTTCTACACGTTTCAATAGATCACATATTTATATCAAATAATATGAACTAAGGCACCGCCTAAATGAGGGATTAAATACACATTGGATATCTGCTAAGCTATGTTTCAGATAGAAACTGACTAAATATGAGTTGAATTGAGATGTTATAAAATATACAAAGATAGTTATTGATCAGCAACTGATCACTTTTCCTCTTTAAATTTAAGACCAGAAATAATAATTATTCAAAATTTTAGATTGGCTATGTATCTGTGGTTTATGTTTGGAATAAGTGTAGGCATCCCTAACCTGGAGTTTTACCTATATTATACTGATTTGTTATACATTGCAACGTAACGGCATGAGCCTATTTGGCATACTTTTGGTATGACGTCATTTCCTGTTATTTGTGACGTCATGGCATCACGTCTTGTATTGGCGCCGAGTATCCAGTACAGTAGCGTATTTCTTACTTCCTTTTGTTTTTTTAAAAATAGTTTGTTTTATTTATTGAATATTTTTAAAGATGATTATAATGCGAAAGAAAATGATAGGGGCAACCGTTTACAGATTACTAGTTTTTTATTTTTAAAGGACCATTCACCTGGGAAAACTGCCTGAAATTTTTGACCGGAAATAACTTTTTCTGAAAGCATTAGTACCTGCAGAGACTCGACGAAGATACGCACGTGGACATTATTGGTATGGGTATTTACAATAGCCAGTTTCGCTGGCTATTTAATCCCCTATAAAACTCTATAATGCATATTCAATATCACAAAATTTATGGAATGAATGTAACACAAATATCGTATGTACCCATGTATAAGACGACCTCGATTATAAGACGCACTTGGGTGATAAACCGGAAAGTTCAGATTCGAATTGCTCGGTAATTGGTGGGAGCTTTTTGTTGAAAATTTGAGGAATTTAAGCAATGATGATTCTCATTTAATGTATAATATTCCTGAATCGATTTAAACGATGAAAGTTATAGGGAACGCCTCTTTAAGATAACGCACCAATGATAATGGCATGTACTCACTAATTTTGAGCAAGACATACAATTTAACACACAGCGTTCAAAGGTAATACATATATGGTAATTATATTACATCTTCGTACATAGTAAATAATTTACAATCGCAGGCTTAGAATGAGAAGGTCGTAAGTGGCACTTGAGACCTTATAAGACAAATGCATGTTTTAAATCATTATGTCCTTCTTATGAGCATATTTGCAGGAAAATCAGAACTTGTCATGTTGACCAAACTAAAGTTGAAAAAGCTTGTTTTACCATTAGTAAAGAGTGATTGTCAGACAGTTTTTCTTCTTTTCTCAAAATATTGATTTTGTAGTTAGGACCTTCTCATTTTAAGCCTGCAAAATGTATGCAATTGTCCCAATTTGTCGTTAGGGCATAAAATGGACATACACAGTCACATAGGGGGGCACGCACACTGGTTGCAGGCTTTCAATTACCTTTTCGCTGAATACTAGTAAGGTTTAAACTATAGTCAATTTATTTCCACGAGACACAGAGCATCATGCAGCATTACTTCAGTATTTTGCCTCAATGAGACCAGGGTTGCAGACACAACTGATGCAGACTTCAATGCACTGTTCAAGGTTTAACATATATATTTCAACCCATTTCCAAAGTTATAATATTTGTATCAAATATAAAACTCTATGATGCATATTCAATATCACAAAATTTATGGAATGAATGTAACAAAAATACCGTATGTACCCATATATAAGACGACCTCGATTATAAGACGCACTTGGGTGATGAACCGGAAAGTTCGAATTTATAATATACTCCTGTGTAAGTCAGGTTATAATCAGGTTTGTACAACAGTGCATCGGCAAGTAAGTATTTTTGCACAAACCCACGTATACGTTAGGTCGATTTATGAGCGGATTTATACGGTTTGTAAGGCAAACTTGGACTGTTGCATTAAGCCTTTATGGTTTATGTGCGACTATGTAACGTTTTAAATGATAAACTTGTTTTATGGAAGTACTTCAACAAACGGCAAGTTCCCATCGGCGTTGTAACGGTCTAAGCAATGGTGTTCACCTGGTGACGAACAAGGCTTGAATACATTAGTCTTATAATTAATCCAGCCAGAGCTACCTCCCGTAGTCATCCAGTGTTGAGCATGTTGGTAGATCTCCCTACCATATCTATTCCTGACAAATAGTCCGGGATTTCGCGGCACATTTACCCATTGTCCATCCAGTAATACCTTTGTTTTGTTCATGCCACTAAGTGTCATTAGTTCTGAATCCATTATGTGTTGGCCATACATTTCTATATTCCAACCCTTATACCTAAGCATAAACTTTCCACCCGCATCTCTATTATCAGCACAACACCAAACTCCCCCACCATCTCCAAGCTTTATACCATATTTACCAAACACATCGCCTAACTTTTTAAATTGTGTGTAGTTAGCGGTTAGGAATGTAATATCTGCGTCCCTTTCCCATGGCAACGTCTTTTCAAGTTTAACAGCACCTAAAGCCGTCCCTTCCTGTAATTCACAGAACATTCCATTGTCTTCACAAACTTTCATAATAGTTTTTACAGCTTCGGCATTACCTTGAACACCACACAGAGTGTCTGCTTGCTTACCAGCTGAACAAGCTCGCGTTAAAGTAGCGCCACCACGTGGTGGCCGCAATCTATAAATATCCCACTTTTTCATCATCGCTTCCCACTGATGTCCGTCTGTTTGAGTGTCAGAATTTTGACGAGTGCCTATATGAAACATTGAATCAGGACAAACGACCGTTTCCTTCTTTTCTTTCACAATTTTCAAAAACCAGTCCTCAAACAGACCCCTATATTCGTTTAACTCGCTGAAAGAATTTTTCTGGAGGTATTCTCGGTTGACAAGGAACGGGCCCTCGGTGTAATCACAAAATATGCATTCGTGCAACGATTCGTCATACCCTTCAAGGTACCTTAATGAAAAGTTTCGATACACCGACTGAAAACAGCCTTTCTTCCATTGGCCAATACTGTCACGTGACGCACCGGAAACTGCCGCAACGTTTAAACTCTCATATTCTCGGACCAGTCTATCTAATCGTGAATCATTTGTTAGAATTTCAACGTTTCTTGCAATTAGAACGTACGGTGTCTTTGCCTGTTTCACCAGGTTATTCCATATTTTTCCGTTTGATTCTGAATTATGCGTTTGAACAGTCAGTTTCGGAAATGCTTCTCTGAGAACATGCGCCTTTTGTTCCGAGTTGACGGATATGACGAGAGTAAAGTTCTGGTGTACTTGATAAACTGATGATACGAACTTTTCGGTATCGCTGTACGATTCGTTGTCATGGAATGGTTTGAGTATGGTGACTAAATTATACGTCTGTATACCAAAACTACAATTTGTCATTTCAAAGCCTTTGTAGAAGAAAGGGTATCCGAATGTTGTTCCTTTGTATTCTTCCGGGCAAACACTTTTCGGCGCATGTGTAGTCCGGCTATATACACTAGCCTTGTCTATACCGATTCGCTCCAATAAATCGTCCATCGTACCAATGGCTTCTTTAAGATAGTCAGATGTTTTGGAACCACGCACATGTTTCTTGGCCTCAAAAATTGCTTTTGCGATAATTTTTATTTTACTTGTAAAGTTATCGTCTGCTTTGAATTTTGATTTAAGGTTCGGGTTTGGATCTGATACGCTTGGTTGTCGCAATGTGTCCATAGTTAGGCCTAACACCTCCACGTTTTCTTCATACACCTGAAAGTATATTTAACTCCCATAAATTCTATTGTATACTTTATTCTAACATTATTGACTTTAACATTTAAAATTCATCAATAAAGAACTAGAAAAAAATCAGGCATAGGGTCGTACGTCCGGCAAAAATAATTCAGTGTATATTTTTAGTTGGCTACTAGCATTTCACCCGACTACAGTAGTCGGAACGTCCGAGTTGTCAAAATTTGCGTGTATCGTGCGTGTATGGTTCGTGTAACGTGCGTATCGTATGCGTGCGTGTATCGTGTGATTTTAGTAACGTGCATCGTCTATCGTATCGTATCGCCCATCGTGCACATCGTGTGTATCGTGTACATCGTATCGTGTACATCGTGTACAACGTGTATAACGTGTGAAACGTGTATGGTACAGTATAAGTATACGAAACACGATAGCGAGAGATTAATCGTGCATCGTATCGTGTGAATCGTCCATGAACATTATAAAAACACAACACACTTTTTTCCGACAAGAAGGGGTACGTGTCGGAGGTCCTATAATAAATCCAAATTACCGAAAGGTATGGGACGATACGAGGACCTTTTAAACTAATGCCAAATCAAATCATTCATCAAATTATTCATCAGTTTAGTATCGTATCGGTGACAATAACTTCTGGGACGCAACGGAATTATGTCCGAAATTGACATCCGAAATTATTTACACCGTCATGAAAAGAATTCTTTGCACATCGATAATTCATGTAATGAAAATGTCTTAAATGTTGTTTTTTTCCCGACCATCTATCCCCATGTCTTTGAAATGCCGACTTTTCATGAATTTGTGTACATACTGTACGTGTAATTATGCTAGTAGCTATCCGCTATTACTGAAAAGCAGAATCCAACTTTTTTCATGATCTAATTCTGGTTTCATGAATCGAACAATTAAATGGGAATATTGAGGTGTAGATGTGTTATGCATAATGATAAATTATAATATTTATAACATCAAAGTTCACGACTTCGTTCAAGACGGCCGACAGGCATTTCTAATCACTGCCCATGTAACTGCAGTATTTACTTTTTATCTCAACATGGATATTTGGGTATTTAATTCATATATCTTTTGGCCTAAGTTATTCAATAATATGAACTAAGGCAACGCCTAAATGGGGTTTTAGTACTCACTTGAACCCATAATTAATGGTACTCAACCATGGCAGTTGTCTCACATTTGTACAGAATCCGATTAGTGCCGTATGAATTATCAATTAAGAGGGCGAGAATTGCGCGACACATGAAGCAATGCGCGACAATCGGTCGATACAAGAAGCGAGGCACAATTTTCAAACACGAGATCTCGCTCTAACGCAGTATCAAAAACCATGAGATTTCGCAGTAGAATATCGTACCTCGCCTCCTGTGTCGCGAGATTCTCCAATGTCGCTTCGTGTCTCGCTTCGCATGTCGCGCGATTCTCGCGCCTCGTGTTCCAAGGTCGAGGCACGAGATAAGAAGCGAGTCAAGAAGCGACAATTAGGAGACACACAAAATTATTTCGCCTGATTGTCGCATAAAATTTAAAAACCGTGAGACACGACACATGGTATGATAAAAAGGAGCGTACTGAGGCAACCAGTTTCTGTGACCCTGGAAGACCATGTATGTAGATGTAAGTTAGGCTGACGGTAGTCGAACTAGACCGCCGTCGCTAGGCCCCTATCTTGCGAAGCACTAACTGGATTCCGTACATTTTACCATTTGGATGAGTAGTATATGTTTTGTTAATAAATACCTAATAAATATTACATATTAATGACAATTAGCTATAAATTAAATGATATTACATGATTAGACTTCCCAATAGTCGTCAGACAAATCCGACAATTTTGGTCTCTATCAGGTGCATTTGGTTTCCGTCCGGACTGCCTGTCCGATGACTCTTAACCATGGTTCACTTTTATTCCTTTGTACATGACCGCATGTCTTTTGTAAGACATGGCTTGATGGGTCAATTATCAATTTGTAAGCCAGTCGCAAAGTAGGAAAACAATCTTATTATCTCCTCGCTCTTGTACTCTTTTTCTGAAGTCTCCTTATAATTCCCGAGGAAAAAGTATGCATAAAAATGCGGATGGCCGTCAAACAACAAGTCTAAAACTGATTTCACAATGAAACAAAAAAGGCTCAAAGCCATCTTTTACCGAGTGTACGCCGCCTATTCGTCACACTTATTTGTTGCAGACCTATAACTGGCATTCAAAAAGTGAATATATTAAAATGAAATGAATGTGCTAAGACTGTATTCACTGTATATTCATTTCACATTTGATACATGTTCACCGCACATATGTGACACATTTGTCAGAGTGCATATTTTTCTGTATTAAAAGGGTACTTAGGGTAGCCAGACTTCTCAATAGCTGTTGGATGAATCCGACAATTCCAGTATCCGTCCGCCTTTTAGCATAACAAAAATCAGTCTGACAGATTTCCTTCCGGTCTGACAGTTTCTCCAAGTCTGTCAGACCGTAAGTGACTATCGGTAAGTCTGGAAGCCCAAAATGTCTCGGACACTATCACCAAGTGACCTACATTTTTTAACCAGGATGACCTAATTTATTGAAATTGACCTAGACTATAATGAAATTATTCATTCTGGAGAATTTTCATCAAGATAAGACCAATTTTTTTTTATCTCTATTGTCTATACAAGAAATTTCTAGGATTTGACCTATATATTAAGTTACACAATTTTTTACCCCAGATTGAACTAGATTTTGTAGAGATTATCCATCTGATTAAAGTGACCTAGTGACTACACAACGTGACAATGTCACAATTAAGGTTTTGACCAACTGACCCAAGCGGATATAGTAAATAATCGACATTAGTAGACATGTCGATGTAATCATGGCGATTTAATGTCACTCATTTCCCCAAGTAAGCCTGATAATAATGGGAGTGAAATTATTTCACTACAGGCTTTGTGGCTGGGTAAACATTCGGGCAACACAGCGATAAAAGTGAAATTTTATTTTGACCCTGATGATGATCGCAGAAATGTGTGATTTTAGGGAAACATTGCGGAGCAGCTCCGAGCTGTACAGTAGTCCTCCAGTCTTCACGAAAGTGAGAAAAAAAGGCCGGACATCCGGTCTGGCATAAAATAAATTTGGCCGGAGCGAATCCATTTTGGCTGGACCGAACAATATTAATAGGAAACAGTTAAAAAACCAGATGTTTTAACAATTTATCATTAAAAATGGACAAGAAACAATACAACAACATTTTGGAAACAATAAAACAACACTTAACAGTAACTGCTGTAGACTTAATTAATTGCCGCTGATTGAAAATTTAGCGACTGTCCTTGAAAAGTTAATCGTCTGAAGTTAATGTCTTTAATTGATGATACACACGTTTTCAGACAGACGTTTATATTGACACTCATCAGCAATTATAAACGGATTATCTCGCAAACTGTGACATACACAAGTGAGGATGTCATCGTATTGTTTGTTTGTTTAACATGGCTGTTTATTGACCAAATAGTGTGACACGTGGACTGTGTCTATCAGTTTTCGGTCACTTAGCGCTGAGCACAACCGTTCGTCAGAAAACCAGTCTAGGTAAATCCTCGGGCGGTCTCAATCGTACTATTTTTAGCAACAGGATTTTCCAAATTTCTGTAACTTGTTTCTCAAAATCTTTTTTTGTTGAGATTTTTATTCACAAAATGTGTTTCGGAAAATAACATACTAAAGATAGAGTACAGTATAAGTATTCGTCAAATCAGCGTCTTTTTGCAAATTAGTTCTCTTTCCGTCTTTTAAACAACCAACCTGCACATGCGCATCTTGAAATAACTGGAAATAATGCTTCGTACTGACAAATTTCGTACCAGACAATACGAAAATTTTGACGGACATTCAGACCGGCGAGCTATAATTTTTGTCCGACCGAACTGATTTTCACCGGTCATGACCGGCGGTCCGGAATCTTTCGCGAAGACTGGTCCTCTATTGAGCGCTAGGCTTCGAAACAGCTTGCTTAAAATAAGCGCTACATATCAGACAAAATGGAACAAATATATTATTTCGGTGAGGGCTCGTGGCTAGCAGATTGTTACGTAGCGGTTAATTTTTTAAGTTCTAGCAAGGCGCCCGTTTCATACGAAAGCACTTTGTAGCGCTTGCCTAGCATTGCGGATAAATGGTATGCTCGCTGGTTGCATGTTGTTCTATATATACATGGTAAAGCACTACCAAAAAGCAATTGATAACGCATTGCTTTAAAATGGAAAGGGCTCTAGTAGCTATGCATTAATGTACTGTATTAAAATTATTACTTGTCAGAAATTACACAAACTACCAAAGGGACATGAAACACTAAGCTTAGCGCTGGCCCTTCGGTAAGCTTTTCCAACTAAGTAACACAATGCAATAATGACGCACCAGTAGGTTGCATCCACAACCCCACCCCTGTGGATGGGCGGTGGAATAGCCAGGGGAAACAGTTATGTTTTAGATTTTGACCTTCAATTTTATGAGCCAGCCTTCCTCCGCAATGCCGGGAAAATGTTGGGAATTTTTTCTCCGAACCAATACCACGGGGACAATATTTAGTTGCCAGAGGCCGAGGAATTACCAGAGTGTTTATGGTAATTTTACCATTAGCTGTTCCACTTGGCCGGCCCATGGAACAGGAAAGGCGGGGTTTCGACAACACGAAAGTAAAAATCTAGCACATCTGGTTGGTGGGAGTCGTGGGTGCATAATCTCATAAACAAGGCTATTACAAGAGCAATTGAGCCACTGACAAAAAAGTCACAGTGTAAAATGTGTTCAGGGTCATTCCAAAATTTGGCTAACAAATGGGGTCGAACAAATGGAATCGAGAATGACAGGATACTTACATAAGATTTCTGTCATCGGGGTGCATTGTTTAAGCACGTTAATTCCTCGTTTATAGTAACGAGTACTTAAATAAGTTGAAAAACCTTAAAATAAATCGAAAATCCATCTTTCTGTGTTTTCATAAAAATCTGGATCAACAAAGGCTTGAAAGGTATTTCGTGCCGCCGGAAAGATACCGATGATCAGTATTGCCAACGGTTACTTCCCTTTTCCTTCCTACAGACACGCCTAATGAAGGCCTATACTTCTAGTGAGTAAAACTAGTCGGTTAAAGGCCAGGCTTTAATAATAATGGTCCAAATAAGCGGCCTTCGGCCACCCTGTAACAATACTTGACAAATACTGATAAATATCGGCTAAACGTTCCGTCGCAAGTACGTTACTCGACTTATTTAATGCAACAGTATTTGGTCGGACTCGACGTCTTGACGACGACACAACAACATTTTTAGTCGTACTACGATTACACACAATTTTGATTCTGATAGTGGACGAAATGTTCACACTCGGAATCTTCTTGCGAGTCGTGCATATCGTGTAGAACGCACGTTCCATATCTCTATCGTGTATATCGTGTATTACGTACGGATCGTGTATCATATCGTATCGCCCATCGTGCAGACCGTGTATACCGTGTATAACGTACGGATCGTGTATCCTATCGTATCGCCCATCGTGTATTTTTGTAACGTGAATCGTGCGTGTATCGTCCGTATATCGTGCGTGCATCGTTCGTCCATCGTGCGCACCGTGTGACAACTCGGACGTTCCGACTACTGTACCATATGTTCGCATCAGTGTGCGTAAGTCATACATTCTTACAAACAATTCAGGTACGAATCGATCTAGAACACTCGAATGGACCACAAATCAAATACAATAAATATCATTTATTGCATGAAAAAGAGATTACTTTGTATATGAATATGTTTTAAACTCGTATTCAATTTGTAAACCGGAAATGGTAAATGAGTATGACAAAGTATCGAGACGTTTAATGATTGTAAGCTTTGATAAATGTACAGCTTTAGAAAGGAACCACACTTTTATCTGGTTATTTCTATTGAATAACCCCGATCAGTTAATCGTTCACGTTTTAACTAAAATTGACGCCACTTCCGGTTTAAGTTTCATTTTCATTATTGCGTTAATGTATCGCTGCACAATTTGTTAAGTGTTTTAAATGCGTTAAATCAATATAACACTTAACTCTAATATACATTACATGTACAAGGTACAAGTTATCAGACAATCGGAAAAGATCCTTGAATCTGATAGATAATTTACTTAACTCGTATAAGACCATACTAGACATAAGATATTCAATTTCATTATTGAGATCAATAACAAAGTATTACTTTGAACACTTTATCTGTTGATTTATAATCATAGTTTGACATTGAATGTGGAAGAAGTTCAGCAACTTATATCTTTCACTCTTCATTCTTCAATTCTAATGATATCCAACTGTCAAATGCTCGAAGTGTCCGCCGAGAGAGAAACACTCAAATTCCAACATGTAAATGTTAACCACAAAGCAGTGGAACACTACAAAATGAAGAAATATTTTTATTAAGTCGTTTGTATGACGAGGCATTGAAGTGATCCATTACTAGGCTAGCGAGGTGGAAAATTATTATTCCACTTCTGACACCATTGTTGTGGGGTTCCTGACATCCCTAATACTCTGAGTATGAATTAAATTGTATTGTTTGACATAACTGGATTTAAATATTTAGTTGTAAGATTTGAACACTCTAACACTATTATAAATATGCTACAAATCTACATGACATTTAAGGAGTTGTTGAGGAAGTTGTGGTACTAGAGACGTGAAAACTAATACGAAGCGATTTAGTTGATACTTCGGGAAACACATAATTACGTCCAAAGAGAGGGGAGAGGTAACAACTCAAAACAGGACTTCTAAGAAGAGGTTGTGCATAAAACAGTGACGCTACACATGCATTATTGTAATCGTAAGACTCTCGTATGTGTTCATTCAATGTTCAAGTCGTAAATATTCAATTGTCTTGAAATGTTATTCCGGTCAAATGGTCAACGCAATTTAACTAATTCTGTATCTCTATAAATATAATATAGGCATACGTATAATCATAATTAAAGGTAACATAACGTTAGTTATTACTTAATGGAATACAGTCGACAGTCAATTAGTAAGAGTGGTTGCAGTTATGTCAACTATATTTCATATACGGAATCGTCAGCACTTGATAATTATATCCCGGAATACCGGTTTAAGCCGGTTAGAGCAATTAAACGCAATACGTCATCGTCAGGTAGATTGTGGTAAAGTGGTGCTAATTGTCTCAAAAACAAATGTGCGAACAACACATGAAGCGTTTTCACGAGTTGTCCATTTCGTGTATTTTTAGTATATTCGCGAGTTCGTTGTTAAGCGGCATCGTTCTGGACAAATGTTCGGGATCTTTGCGGATTTATAGAATAGATAGGCTATTTCCTTAGCGAAATTAATGAATTCGCCATGATATTCATTCGCGACAAATCACGAATACAGCGAATTGTACTTGAAACATCTATTAACATCCCTTTCCAATGCATATTGCAAAATACATGTTACAATAATTTATTTGGATAGCGCATGCATCGAACAATTGTTTCTTCAGGACGATTAAGGACATTGAAAGACAATATTGCAGGGAAAACGACAAGTTAATGCATTGACGACTGTCTCAATGGAACACTGACAAATATATGAAAAATATTGAATGTATGATATTAGTTGGAATGAAGTCTGGCCACCCGACTAGATAATATATTTTATCAATCAAATACATGCAGCATAATTTTTTTTCAATTTCAGCTAGATTTTATTCTGGGCTGGTTATTTGAAATAACTTGACCTTAGGACTTAAAGTTAATCGCCAAAATATAGGCGATACTGAATAACGAAGTTGTACAGACCCTGTGTTTGGGGGTGCAAAGGGAAATACTTTCATGAAAAAAAGAGTGGATTGAGGAGTTGTCTTTCTAAACACAGGGTATGTTAGACAGACTAGTTGAAGTGGTGTAAGATCGAATATTATTTCATTGAGTGATCATAGAAATCAAAATGACACTATTCTGCGATGATGATAAGTTCAAAGTTTTTGGTGGTTTATAATGAGAATAGAAAGTAGACAACCAACTTGTGAGTTCGTTATACCGATATTTCATTATACCGACAGTTCGTTTTACCGACAGTTCGTTATACCGATAGTTCGTTATACCGATTCATAAATGTAAAGGGATTCTTACTTTGACTTCAGAAAAGCAAAACAAATAGTTGCAGTGGTATCAACGTAGAACGTATAATTAACTCTACTCGTAATAGGTTACTGATTCTTACTTGTCTTTTTAACCCTCCAGACATTACTAATATACGACCTCACGAGGCTAAAGTAGCTCAACCAGACACTACTAATGACTATGATTAAATTCTTAGTAAACATTAACTGCATGAAATCGGATTGAGATAATTATAGTTAAGTGTTTGTTGTTGTGAATGAATCAATATCATCTGGTTATGGAGATGGCATTTCAAGCCTGGTGTCTAGAGAGAGCAAGCTCTAATGGTAAATGTTATCTTTCACAAGTAATTTACCGGTCAATATGGTTTAATAGTTACAGTAGCTGTCCCTGAGGTCGGTTGAAACGTTAACAACTGGTCTAAAAGATTTGGTATCTTAGAAGTTTATTCCACTTCTGACACTACGAGTGGACATATAACGAAGTATGGTCTACATATGGTCTAGTATTTGTATTTTCCGTCCCAGGGGTCGGTTGAAACGTTTGCGAAGCGTCTTAAACACTTAGGACCCCACTTCTGACACAACGTGGGAAGATCAAATTGGTTTAGTAGTTGTAGTGTTTGTCCCAGGGGTCGGGTGAAGCGTTTGTAACGCGTCTAAAATATTTAGTATCCGACTACTGATACCACTTTTAGTGTACAAAATTAGATAACAAACAAGGACTAAGGTACTAGTAATACTTAAGTATATTGTATTATAATACAGTTAAACTTCGTTATCTCGAGCAGTGATCGTGACAGCCAAAATAGTCAAGATAAACTAGGTGCTCGAAATAACCAAAGGGCATGTAGTGATGAAAAAATGGATTCTGATTTAAAACTTGCTCGAGATAGGCCGAGTGCTCGTGATATCGATGCTCGTCATAACGAAGTTTTACTGTATTTAAGAATGGTTGAATCTCCAAACATGTATTTAATCTGAGCAGGGGCCTTGTACTGGGGGGGGGGGCCTTGTTGGCAATATTCATTTAAACCGACAAACACATTCTTTCGCGTGCATGAACATCCACAGTCTTGGTGTTTATTACGAACATGGGACAGCTGCATCTGATGAATATCGAAACTTGAAATGACCTATCCAATAGACGTGTCGCAGAGATTCGGTAAACATGAATAGTCGATTCAATTAGTGTTAAGTGCATTCATATACCAAAGGCTATTTGAAATGACCTACCCAATAGACGTGTCGCAGAGATTTGGTAAAAATGAATAGCCGATTCAATTAGTGTTAAGTGCAGTTATCAATGGTATACATTCATTTACCTAAGGCTATTTATACAATTAGAGATATACCTGAAATTAGTATTAACAGATAGCATATACAGACCTTTTTCTGACCTTTTTGGGAAAAAGGCCTCAGCCAAACTTGGGAATTTTGCGTCGCTAAATTTTCGAAATTGGGATGCAATTTAATCGAACAAATTGCAAAAATTAGGATTTATTTGGTCAATGATTGAATAGGGAAATTGAAAATAGAATGAACTCAACTGTTCCAATTTATTGACACCAATGGTTTCATTTGTGTATTTGTTAATAGTTCATTGGTTTAACTTAAAGAAACACTTTACTTGGCTTTCATGATTTTGGTTTTATTATTTTGGGAATTTTTTTTCAATTGGAATTTTTTTCAGCAATTGGGATTTTTTTTCAGCAATTGGGAACCAATTTTGAGGCAGAATAAAGGCCTCAGACAATACCAAGAAAAAGGTCTGATCTAACGACCGACATTGTTTAATATCTAGCCTTGGTACATAAAGATATCTTATCTTAAAGATATTTTGTTTGTACATTCACAATTTCACCCATTCACGCGAGTTAGTCTATAACTTGTCTTAGGCAAGAAAGTAGTTATCGTGACGTCATAAAAATCCCAATAATATGACCTGTTCACATCTTATTTATATTATCACATGATCGTTAGTTACATATCGTTGGTACTATTAACTACAAACAAATCGCAAGGTAAACATTTAACTTATGGTATTTGCCAGCATTAGGTTTTTTATTTAATTTTTTGAATTTCTGAAAAAAACTTGATTTGCCCTCTGACACGAACACATTTGTTTGTGAATTACTAAATTCGCAATGGATATAGATATATATAGCCAATGATGGCGTAAATCGATCACTCGTGAAAATGTCTGATTTGACAATAATTGCTTCGTGTTCAATAACACGTCGTCATCAATTATATACTTTTGTATTAAGACCAGCTTAAGCATGACCAAAGACCATAGTAGTGTATATCAGAGTTTATGAATTATTGAATGGTTAATAACCCTCGTTAGTAGCATTCAATATTATTCCTTCCACATCGTGCGTTCACAGGTCCACAGAGAATAAGATAGTGTTTTTTGTGTCGCCGTTGCCAAATGCCAAGGGCATTTATAAATATGAATATCATTTAATTTGAAATATGTCCAGCAATGCCGAAGAATATTTTATAGACATTATCAGAAGCCCTGTCCCTTATCGGCCATTTTTTAAATATTTGCAATGTGTTAGAATGTCATCCAGAGAAAAGCTTAAGGGAATATATTTTTTTCGTTTTCACCATGTCAACCATAATTCCAAATAAAATGTTTCTATTGGTGCATGTGTGCATTACTTGAAGAGGATGCGTTGTGTGCATGAAATGTTGGCCACACACGACGATGACAGGAGACAAAAACCAACCACAAAAGCTCACCATGAGCATCGACTTCCTGCTCAAATGAGATGATCGAACCAAAATGACTTAATTAGTTTTAACCTTCCAATACCACGTTCTCAAGACTCGGCACAAATCCGTCTTCAAAGATCTTTTGTGAAGTTGAGAATCATTACTGATACTAAATCGATGGAGTTTTGTCTTGAAAAAGCTATCGATATCTCATTCATTAAGATTTCAAGGAAACTGGAATTTATTGACCATGTACCGTAAAATAAGACAATTTCGCGAACAATAATTTTCGTTGTATTTTTGAAATCGATAATATTGCGAAAACAATGTTATTGAACTTAAAACGATGGAAAATTAAAAATCGCGAACATTAAAAACCTTGTGAATTACTTAAGAGTGACACATTTACGAAATGTTTACCTCACGAAGAAATGATTTTTGCATCAATTTACATACATGTACTTAGAAGTATTTCAATCTGTTTAAATAAAGAAAAAGGTTTTAAACATCGCTATTTGTATAACAACAGCCACGATACAATACCGAAAACATATCAAGAACAAAGCAATTACTATACTAGTAATTATTAATTAAGTTAAATTATTAATATTGGTTTCGTATTCTTATTTAGTTTGTGCATACTTATTAAATTATTATATTTATATAAGGACATATATGCAGTAATTAATTGTCACGAAACGGAAAAATAACACGGTAAAATAATATAATACGTGTTTTTAAATTAAAGAACCGTGAGCTATCAAATGTAAATTGTAAAATTAATATTCTAGACGCTTTTCAAAATATAGGTCTGTCCCAGGGGTCGGATGTAACGCATCAACAAAGTTTAGAAAGTAAATTTCTGACAAGTCAACGTAAGCACAATGTCTTTGATGAATTTCTGAAAGAACTACTTTCTTTTGTTTTGTTTTACCGTCACTTTTTAAGCTCTGTCAAGAACACAATTGTTTGCGAACATGTTACTAAATTCACAATGGATATAGCGTATACCAATCACTCGTGAAAATGTCTGATTTGACAATAATTGCTTCGTGTTCAATAACACGTCGTCATCAATTATAAACATTTGTATTAAGACCAGTTTAAGCATAACCAAAGTCAAAAGTAGTGTATAACAAATGTATATTAGAGCTTATGAATTATTGAATCGTTTATAACCCTCGTTAGTAGCATTCAATGTTCTTCCCTCCACATCGTGCGTTCACAGGTCGACAGAGAAAAAGATAGTGTCTCTGGTGTCACCGATGCCAAATGCCAAAGACATTTATAAATAACAATACATGTATAATTTAATTAGAAATTAGTCCAGCAATGCCGAAAAATATTGCATTGACATTAACAGAAGCTCCGCCCCTTATCGGCCATTTTTTAAATATTTGCAATGTGTTAGAATGTCATCCTGAGAAAAGTTGAAGTGAATGTTTTGTTTTCGTTTTCATCATATCAAGCAGAATTTCGAATGAAATGTTTCTATTAGTGCATGCGTGTATTATTTGAAGATACTCTGAGTGTGCATGAAATGTTGGCCACACACGACGATTACAGGAGACAAAGGCCAACCATTAAAGCTCACCATGAGCATCGACTTCCTGCTCAAATGAGATGATCGAACCAAAATGACTTAATTAGTTTTACACTTCCAATACCATGTTCTCAAGACTCGGCACAAATCCGTCTTCAAAGATCTTTTGTGAAGTTGAGAATCATTACTGATACTAAATCGATGGATTTTTGTCTTGAAAAAGCTATCGATATCTCGTTCATTAAGATTTTAAGAAAGTGGACATGATTGATCACGAACCGTGGAATACGATAATTTCGCTAGTGATTAGTTTTTGTTATATTCGCGAAATATTATTGATCTATTCGTAAACTAAAGCAATGGTGGAAAACATCAGAAAACAGTTCTCTTTGAATTTTATAAAAATATCTAACATTTTTAACCTCGCAAGCTACTTAAACTTTTAAGCTAGGTCAAGTCGGTGTTGTGTCTCTTTAGGTCGCATTAACGTTAGCTCACTGTCCTTGGTGTTTTAAACTAGGTCATGGGGTGGTTGAGTCTCATTTGGTCGCCATTTTGGCATGGGTTTGTGCGTTTGGGTCGCCGTGCAGTGGGGCCTTGGGGAACTTAGTCAGGTCTTGACAGCCTTTCATTCGAATTTATGCAATAACTGCTGTTCTATAATTGCTTTGTGAAATTGGGTCATCCTGCATTTTTTCGGCGGGGACTTGGAATTTAAATGTTTCTTTGGCTTATGTGTGGGCATTACTCAGTGTAGTTGTGTTGTGGTGTTTCTGATTGCTGTGTTCGGCTGGTTTGGTTGAGTGCTACCTTCCCTGTCTGATTTCCTCATTCCTTTTGTTAGGATAACAAATTCGCAAAATTCGACCTCCAGTAGTCTCCTGATTTTACATTCCAAGTGCATTATTTGTATGTTCTAGTATTTCAACCTGTCTTCATAGAGATGTATGTTTTAAGAAATTTAATATCTTTATTTGTAGAATAACAATAAGGATACAATACCGAAAACATATCAAGAACAAAACAATTAATATATTTATTAATAAGGTTTGAATATTAATATTGGTTTCGTATTTCTATATAGTATTTGAATATTTAGTAAGTTTAATGAGAACTTAGAGTAAATAATTGCAGCGAAATGGAAATATAACACGGTTAAATAATGTAATACACATAGTTAAAATAATGAACCAAACAGTATCAAATTCCAATGGTAAGAATTATCGTATAATGTAGGAGTAGCGCTGTATTAAAGTTTATTTACAGTTTGTTCTCTCATTTTAGTTACACAAACGATTGTTAATATACGGGTAGCATTTCAAACTATATCTTCGAGGGTGTCGGGAAAATGGGTTTTTGAGCAGTAAATGTCATTGCTATGTTATTTTGGATGTTTTTAATGTAAATTTGTGCTCTTCCTTCTGCGTGTATAATCTTATCGTCAAAGAATGCACCTTATTTCAGGAAAGTTCTTGGCCTTTATCTATAGTGCTGTTATTGTGAAATAGCAGGCTCAACTAGATTGACAGAACAACAAAAAATTTAAATAGACTGGAAAACTCTTTAACCCCACCCCATCACACGGGTAAAAACTTAACCTTTGACTGACGTTATGTTCGTCTGAATCTGAACCATGTTGCTTCAGATTATAAGACGGAAACAAGGAAGGAAGAATACACACACGCATAGAGTATTTTGGAACATAGCTGATGGCTTTGGGATTGGAAATTTTAGCGGCATTTTGTCCAAATTTGGAATAGTACAAATTCAATACACAAACCTGTTAAAACCAATGGGTGAACAATAACTTACGTTTTATGTATAATTTACTGTAATTAAGTGCGTTTCATGCTAAAGTTAGTTGTGCTGGCTCTTTCATTCAGGAATGTGACTATGAGTCATTTTTAACATTTTTAAAATCTGAATTGGAAATTTCTGGCCTTAAATTGGAAAAAGGAATTTCAATTGGGAACGTAGCCCATACTCGGTTATAAATAATACTGTTGCTCGATATGTTTGTTTTGACGGATCAACGATTGGCAATAATTAACAAGGCCTACAACATTTCCCGCAAACAACTTTAAATCATAAACACGATTATCGACAGAGCCGTGGTCATTTGGCACGAAACAATAGCGTAATAACATAAAATTATATAAAATAACATAAAATAACATAGCAATGATAGTGGCACAAAAGAAAGTAATAAGCAGCGATCTTTCAGTATAATTTTCACATTGGAGGGGCGATCAAAGAAATGTGATAATAATTCTGTAAAACATTTCTGATTCTGATAATGACTTCGTGATTATCTAATACTTGTTAACCTATACCAGTATTGAGACTTCGTATCGATGTCGTCATTAGCGATTCTACCATTCATTCGTACTGTATGGTCAATCAATGGATGGTGTCAATGTTTTATTGTTACGTTGTTCGTGTTTAACTGAGTCCATCGCACATGTACGTGCTTTGCAATATAACGCTTTTATTAAAGTACATGTCGCCGGCTTAGAATGAGAAGGTCGTAACTACAAAATCAATTTTTTGAGAAAAAAACACAAACTATCTGGCAATCACTCTTTACTTATGGTAAAGCAAGCTTTTTCAACTTCAGTTTGGTTAATATGATAAGTTTCGATTGAATGAATATAGACTAATAAGAAGCGCATTATGATGCAGATTTCAAATATGCATTAGTCTTATAAGGTCGTAAGTGGTACTAACGACCTTCTCATTCTAAGTCAGCGATGTATTTAAGCACGTGACCATCAGATTTTACCTTGAAACTCGTCTGACAGACTTCCGGACTTCCAGATTATCATTAAAATCCGGGTATATGAACCTTCTTCTGTGCTCGTGGCGTGGGTTCGAGTTCGACTCACGTGCTGATCACTTATAATAAATCGTTCGGGGAAAGCAAAAATCAGCGTTAACAATATCACAGTCTCGTAAAGGGAACCAGTGGCAGGACGCGACAAGACACGCGTACAGAAGTAACCGTCAAGTGTTTTTTTAAAAAAAATAGAATATTTGTTTTGTTGAAAAACATAATAAATCAATGGGTACGTACCCCTGTGTAGATCTTCCGGTTGATGAATACAGTGGACAGCATTAAACATGTTGTTGCTACAATGGTAACCAGTACAAATAGTACCCGAACCTTCGTCCAGAACCGACTCATGACGTGAAGAATGGTTGACAACCAGAATCTGAAATAATATATGTAATAGATACAGTACTAGTTTTCGTTCAAAAGTGTCTCCTTACATGCGTTATTGTACAGTTTCGGAAGGACAAACAACATAATTGTCCGAGGCGTAGCCGAGGATAATTTGTTGTTCGTCCTTCCGAAACTGTAAAATAACACTTGTAAGAAGACATTTTTGAGCGATAACAAGTTCTGTGTCTGACTTATACTCCGACAAAAAGCAAAATGATCTCCAGAGAGACAATGGTTATCCAAACTTTCCTTGCACAATTCATGAACAGAGCATCGTTCGCAGCATAGAAAATATAGTTCTAATGTAAAAATATGCTTGGCCTATAATGTACCAAAGGGATTAAGTTAACTGTCCAAAAATGTCCATTCACAGGTTTAATTAGCTTGTGACTAAAATTCACAAGTGTCAATGTGTTTATACACCTTATAAGTGCTTATAATACACTTGCATCTAGTATTCTTCATTCATTGATAAAGGACTTAGTGCACAAAGGTAGAAATTTATGCATCTTATTTTCACAATTGTCATATTTCTATATAAAATATTTGTATTGTTTTATTTCTAATAAACATAACAAGGTTATATTCATACTACCCATGTTGACGTTCACAGTCGTATTAATATATAGAATAAAGTTCACCTGATAGACAATTATAGTAACAATTTGTACTTTAACAAGAGGGCCTGAAAGGCCCTAGGGCGCTCACCTGTTGCACATTGGTCTAGGTATCAGTACAACCTACATTCTGACCATATAAATTTCATGAAGATTGGATCAAAACGGTGACCCCTGGAGTGAACACAATATTTTTCTAAGATTTGACCTAGTGACCTAGTTTTTGACCCCACATGACCCAGTTTCAAACTTGGCCTAGATTTCATAGAGAACAACATTCTGATCCAGTTTCATGATGATTGGATCAAAACCACGACCTCTGGAGTGAACACAAGGTTTTTCTAAGATTTGACCTAGTTACCTAGTTTTTGACCCCACATGACCCAGTTTCATACTTGGCCTAGATTTCATAGAGAACAACATTCTGACCAAGTTTCATGAAGATTGGATCAAATTGGTGACATCTGAGTGTACACAAGGTTTTTCTAAGATTTGTCCTAGTGACCTAGTTTTTGACCCCACATAACCCAGTTTTGAACTTGGCCTAGAGTCCATAGAGAACAACATTCTGATCAAGTTTCATGAAGATAGGATCAAAATTGTGACCTCTGGTGTGAAAACTAGGTTTTCTAAGATTTGACCTAGTGACCTAGTTTTTGACCCCACATGACCCAGTTTCATAATTGGCCTAGATTTCATGACGAACAACATTCTGACCAAGTTTCATGAAGATTGGATCAAATTGATGATATCTAGAGTGTCATAAGGTTTTTCTAAGATTTGACCTAGTGACCTAGTTTTTGACCCCACATGACCCAGTTTCAAACTTGGTCTAGATTTCATGAAGAACAACACTCTGACCAAGTTTCATGAAGATTGGATCAAAACGGTGACCTCTAGGGTGTACACAAGGTTTTTATAAGATTTGACCTAGTGACCTAGTTTTTGACCCCATTTGACCCAGTTTCGAACTTGGCCTAGATTTCATTGAGAACAACATTCTAACCAAGTTTGATGAAGATTGGAACAAATTGGTGACATCTGGAGTGTACACAAGATTTTTCTAAGATTTAACCTAGTGACCTAGTTTTTGACCCCACATGACCCAGTTTCGAACTTGGCCTAGATTTTATAGAGAACAACATTCTGATTAAGTTTCATGAAGATTGGAACAAATTGGTGACATCTGGAGTGTACACAAGATTTTTTTAAGATTTGACCTAGTGACCTAGTTCTTGACCCCACATGGCCCAGTTTCGAACTTGGCCTAGATTTCATAGAGAACAACATTCTGATCAAGTTTCAGTAAGATTGGATCAAAACTGTTGCCTCTAGAGTGTACACAAGCCAATTGTTGACGGACGACGACGGACTACAACGGACGGACGGACGACGGACAAAGAGTGATCACAAAAGCTCAGCTAAAAAATACTGTAAAAGCATTGCTTTTCTTGGGAATAATTGGAAAATAAATTTTGCTTGGTATGAATACTGTAAACCTAGAAATTATTTCGCGCGATTAAAGTTTGCGGTGTTCGCGGTTAG
The DNA here is from genome assembly GCA_963678985.1 of Spisula subtruncata. Classification (NCBI taxonomy): domain Eukaryota; kingdom Metazoa; phylum Mollusca; class Bivalvia; order Venerida; family Mactridae; genus Spisula; species Spisula subtruncata. Next base: position 1,351,598 of record OY787665.1, on the reverse strand, counting down.
TAAAAATCTGCGAAAGTAAATAGCCGCGAACATGTCCAGGACAAGAAAAAGGCGAAAGTTTCTCGTTTTTGAAGGAAACTCATCATTTTGGTACGACGTTTATAAGACCGTATTATAAGTGCTATTTTGTCAAAATATGGAATTTTAAGTGTATGTACTTTTTCTGAATAAAGCCTTTTATAAAAAAAAATCTTGAAAACGTGTTTAACAATACACTCAATATATGAACATGCGTGTAAATAGCGCTGTTTATTACCGGGTATGTCATAATACAAAATGACTGATAGTGTCAATAAAACTGTGAAAACATTACCAGCGTAGTTTGCAATTTGTGTAAACAAAACAATAGGTAACTATCTGCATCAAAAAGAGTTTGAAAGGGTTTAACGAAGGTGAGAAGTATAATTAAGAAGCAATTATATACAAACCGAGCAATGTATGTGACAGATTATAATATCAATAATTTTTTCGCTATGCGACTTAGTGTTCGCGGAGTTCGCGTGAGACTTAAAACCGCGAAAGTTTGTAGCCGCGAATATGCAGGCAATCGGCAAAACGCGAAAGTTAGTAGCCGCGAAAGTTTCTAGGTTTACAGTATTCTGTAACTTTGCCTCAATTGCTATAATTAATTTCTACTTTTCGTGGTCATTTACAAGAATATAAATTTTGCTTCCTATTTTGCGGTTTACAAAACAATAAGCAATTTCTATAAAATTTGTTCTGGCCTAAATTAATCAAGAATATTGGAATTCATGATTTAGTTATCTACGCTATTGATTCGAGTAAAATGCCACAAATTAGTTTGTTTTACAGTAGTACAGGCTAATATTGCACTATCATTGGGTGGATTTACAATTTTCTAGCTACATGTTTTTGACGAGTAAAAATAATTTAATTTCAATGTGACAAATTTTGTGGATATGGTGAAAAAGACCATTTCGTGGAAATTTCACCGTAATTTAAAGGATTTTCATGGTTGAATTCATCCACAAAATTCACGAAGTTAAATCCTCCTCGAATATTATTGATTTTACAGTATGTAATTTATTTAACTGTTCATGTAGTTATAAGCGGATTTGTCATGATTGACCAACTATTTTCTGAGTAAATGTTTTGTACAAACAACTTTCTTACAACTCAAAAAGTGTACACTTACGAAAATAATGTACACTTTATGAATAGAGTCACAGGGCGTGTCGGAGTATAAATAAATATAATATCATATTTGAAATATAAGGCCAACTTTAAGAACGTGCTACCATCTCATGGCGTGATGAATGGTTGACAGCCAGAATCTGAAATGTAGAATATCGAAGGGATCGAGCCGATATGATTCAGATATACAAGTGTATTCATGGTTTGGACGGGCTAAAATAGGAAAATTTGTTTGATTTGGCACCAGGCCACTCGAGTGGACATCATCTATCATTCTTACCTAAGAAGAGAACACAAAATCTACGTCTTCACACCTTCAGTCAAAGAACAGTTAGTGTTTGGAACAATTTAAGTAGCAGGACTGTGTCTGCAAGTTCCTTGAATATTTTTAAATCTACCTTAAATTCAAAGAATTGGAATGGAAAGAAATTCTTTCCATCTTGCTATTAGTGCGCACTCTTGAGGAAATATATAGACAAAACGTATACATTGTGAGGAGAGACCACTACATAGAGGGGTCAGGATAGCGTATGTGACGGCCCTACATCCAGGTATCCAGGTACATATGAGGCCAGCCTTGTTAGAATTTGTCTACCGAGTACTACCGACTCATGACATGAGGGACGTTAACAGTCAGAAACAAATATTTGAAATATAACACAGGCCAACAGTAGCCTGCCAAATACCACCGATTCATGACGCAAAGTGTCGAAGAAAGCCTGAATCTGAAATATATATTAGATATGTAACTTACGGGTCAACCTAAGTTACCTTATGACAATATGTGTTGGCTGAAGTCTGTCTAGATGGTTGCAGACTATGAGTTGGTAGTTAGACTTTTTTCAAATTAGCAGTTATATGATTTACACAGAATGTTTAATGACGAGCAAAGCCTTTATTAGCCTGTCAGACTTTTGTTGAAACATGGCCGGTCTTCGCACAATACAAATTCGAGTGCGGATCGCCAGATAAGACAACAAGCGCGCTATAAACTACTGCCCAAATGCAAGCTACGGCGGCAGCTGGTAGTGCTAATGCAGCAAGCGACACGTCTAAGATAAAGCAGGACAGACATGAAATCACGAGATTGAGCTCTTTATATGGTAATTGTTAATTATCTTCGCCACTGGTCCTTCATTGGCTTTATCGATCTTGATAAAAGCCGTCTTCGATATACAGAATGTGACGGCTAATCAATGTCTTCCGTACACTTAGAATTCTTGTATTCTGCCAGTAAACAATCACTGCCTTATTGTTTTAACCAAACTGTCAATTCTAGGAATATTGCTTAATTTATTGTCGCATGAAAGTTGGACGATGTTTTTGTTTTAAAAAAATCCTGTCCATTTATTAGTTGATTTATTTTGCCGGTAAACAATTACTGCCTTATTGTTTAATTTATTATCAGGCTGTTCTAAGAATATTGCTAATGTTCTATCACGTGAAAGTTGGATCAATCAATGTCTTCCGTAGGCATATACTTAGTATTATTCCAGTATTATACCAGTAAACAATCACTGCCTAATCATTTTTTTAACCAAACGTCAGTTTTATTCTAAATACTGTGTATACATATAAACAAGTCGATTTCCGGCAATTGCAATGAGGGGTACACGTTTATTTACATAGTACGGCAATAAGGAGTACAGTGATCCGGCTTCACATGTGCCTTTATTTAATATCATTTTAAATAACACAAGCTGAGTTTTATAGTAATCAGATAAGTCAAATTTACATATATACTAGATCTATGTTGTGATTTTGTTTGCACGCTGTGAAATATATTGTCACAAGAAAGAAGGAAATATAACTTTCAATATTTTTTTTATCATTTTCAGTGTTGGTTATTGTGACGAGCAGAATCTAGATTCTACTTGTGTGTTCTCGGAATTTTCTTCTTAGTATACATGTTGCTGTTTGTGCATTCCGTGTTCTGACGTTTGTTTCTCTCATTAATTTAATGATGCTAATTATTCACGTTCCGGTCACTCCCCCCCCCCCCCCCCCCCTGGAAACTGGATGCCAGTGCAGCCATTGGTCAGTTAGGCTTGGTTACAACAGACAGGTCATGCACTACGATTAACTAGACAGTCTGAGTAGGCATCATGCAGTAGAACGCAAAATTGATAAATATCGTTTTCTAAGTTTTATTGTCAAATATAGAGATCTCGATCTAGATTCAATGTTAGATCTACAAGGTAAAGTAAAATGTATAAAATAAGATGACCTTGTTTACGAGATCTATATTTTTTATAATATAATGTTAAAAGAAAAATGTGAACCAGGCGCGTATCCAGGCGTACGCACGTACGCCAATGCGTACACTTCCTCAGAAAAAGTGAAAAAAATAAAAAGTCCAAAACTGCAATAAAAATCAGTGGCTAAGGGGGGTTAGGTCCTATCTAATTGAAACTGTACTTTATGTTGCATTATTGGATCTCTTAAATGCACAAATAAACCCTTTTTCGCTTTCAATAATATATCATTTTTACATACGCTGTTATCTGCGTGAAGTATACAACATCATACTGATTTGTCCCCCTTTAGTGGATAGCATTTTATCCAGTGGATAGCATAAAACGAGCTCGCTTCGCTCGCTATTTAGTTTTCAAAATGAATCATCTGATAGAGATTGTGCCTGCCAAAATAATATTTTTTTGTAGCTCGATACGCTCCCTCAAATCTTTAATGAGCATACAAATTGCATGTAAATTATAGCCTCCTGCTCAGGTATAATCAGTATTTTTTCTAGCTCGCTTCGCTCGCTCAGTACTGTTATAAGTAAAAACAATCAAGTACAGAACGTATATAAATTATATGGCTTGCTGCTCAGGAAACTGTATTTTTTCTAACTCGCTTCGCTCGCTCAGTACTGTAATTAGTGAATGTCATAAAGTAAAGAACACGTATATGTGGTCTGTTGCTTAAGGTAATCAGTCACTATGATTTTTCTAGCTCGCTTCGCTCTCATAAAACCTTTATTAGTTTATTTTATCACGTGGTACATGTTGCTGTATACTCCCAAAATATATCTGACAACGGGCGTACACTCTGAATATACCCAGCTACGCCCCTGTGAACATTCCGGGTAAAGTTTAGTAGAGTCTAGAACTAGGTCAGACTGAATCTGGACCATTTTCTTTGAACAAAAGATTTTTTTAAAAGGACAAAAAAATGAAGAAATTATTATCTAGATCTATTTCATCAAAATCAATATGTTACCTACAAGAAAATTGCAAAATCAAATTAATAAAGATCTATAGCTAGAATTATTTTAATAATAACTTGTTACCTTGTTAGACGCGATCAGAAATGAAGTTACGTCATAAACTTATTGACGTCACGATCACGCGACAATTAAAGACCATAACAGGTACCTGTCTGCTAAACTAAAATGAGATTTCAGGGACGTATCCAGAGCCATAAAAGTAACGAGGCAAAAATTTAAATGTTAATTTTTCTTCAGAACATGCTATTTTCTTCAAAACATGCTCATTTGTGTAAATTACTCAAATTTTCACCGATGCAAGCGCTTCGGTGTGCCTCAACATGACTACGGGCCTCACGTGTTGACATTTTTCATTTATGATTCTTTGTGTACTCCTGTTTTTTGTCAGACACTGCTGTTACTGACATATTTGATAAGATCGAATCCCTGATTTGTTTTGGTTCTGTTGTGTTTCACATGCATATAATAAAATATCAAGTAGCCTATAGGTTGAAACCAATCGAACTTATATTTTTTACCAAACCCACGAAATCTCATCCCATCGAAATTAAATGATTTTACAGAATGGATTTTTGATGTCGTGTAGGGTACATAGTGAATCGCTGATCTATAGTATCCTATATAATATATGAGCAAAACAGGATCTATATAATAGTATTTAGAACATTTTTTAAAATTCTGTTATCTTACAAAATCCGGGTTTGCTCAAATCTGCTTATCATTATTAATATTATTTTCATATTGATTATAAACAATTGATCGGAAATCCGTCTATCAATGGAGAATTTATCCTGGTCCTCATTTGTCCATTATCACACTTAAACAGTTGACATATCGATGACTTAGAATGAGAAGGTCGTAACTACTATTTACGACCTTATAAGACTCATACATATTTGAAATCTGCTTCACAAGGCGCTTCTTATGAGCCTATTTTCATGAAGATCAGAAATTGTCATGTTGACCAAAATGAAGTTTTAAAAACGTGTTTTCCCATAGGTAAAGACTAAATTTGAGTAAATTACAGACAGTTTTCTCTTGTTTTCTCAATATATCGATTTGGTAGTTACGACCTTCTGGTTCTAAGCCAGCGATATTATCTATATTATAACCACAGTTACGTGTTTTCAAAAGCAGATACTCGATGTGTGCTATGCACACGTAAACCTAAATGACCGGCATTGCACGATAGGCAGTCACGAAATTATATATTATAAACACAAAAACCTTTTAATTATATTATAGTAAAACTTCGTTATCTCGAGGAGTGACAGGGACAGGTAAAATGCTCGAGATAAACCGAGTGCTTGAAATAATCAAATGATATGTATGAATGATAAAGGTAAATTCTGGTTTAAAATTTTCTCGAGATATAGGCCGGGTGCTCGTGATATCGATTCTCGTCATAACGACGTTTTACTGTATATAATGCTGCATGGCGGTTTAGAAGCAGGTCAAAATCTCCGTACTATTATCATTCCTTTTATTCCATATATTGTAAAGTTTGTGTCACCTAAGGTGGAATTTCACTCTGCACCAACCGTCTGCCTTTTTAAACAGAGACACGCCAGACAAATAAATACACACAATAGCATCATATACAAAGGTAGCATCCATTTTGCGGTTACTACAATTGGATAAGTCTTAACAATATCACATTTTGTCATAGTAAACCTTTTTACAAAAAAAACATCTGAAAAATAATAATATAAGTATTGGTATCATTCGACGTTGTTGTTATACATTTTGTAGGCTATTACATCTTTCTTTTAAAGGATTTCACGGAAAAATGCCAATTCTTTTGATGAAAGCTGCGAGCTTCATTACATCGTATAACGATATTCTAAGTAAAAAAAAGGTGTTTCTATTCATCGTTCTATAACAGAATCAATTATTGAATTGAAATACTTCAATAGCAGAAGAAAACACCATAGCACGTTATAGTAGGCGGTTCTATTATGCCCGAGTCATTGTATAGATTAAGTGTACGAATGTTCCATGACAAATTTGAATGAAATGTGATTCTTGATACTAAGGTCTCAATGGCATATCTAGTACCTAAAACAATTGGACTCGAACGCTGGGTTTTACCGCCCCATCGATAGCCTAGTGGTAGAGCGTCCGCTTCGAGCGCTGGAGGTCACGGGGTTCGATCCCAGGCCGCGTCATACCAAAGACAAAATAAACATGGTACAAGAAATTCCCTTGCTATACGCTCAACATGTACTGAAAACTGGCTTTTCTTTTTTCATAACCTCATGCCGATTGTTAATATCATGAATGGGGTGTCGAGGGTAACTAATATAAGTTTTAAATTGTCATTTGATTGCATATTAATCACTAAGGTCTTGCTTATATCATGGAGATAGATAGACAAATAAATACTGTATCTACTGTCCTCGCTTATATACTTTAATCAATAGTTAATCAATACTTGGGAACTAATCATTAAGAGCATTTAATCATAGAACAATAGTATATTTATGTAGTATATTATTTCAATTAAATGGCATTTCTTAAACTCAAAAAACTTGGCTCTACATCCTCTTAAAACACAATTATGCTGACAATTGAGGAATACGTGGAAAAATAAGATGTAACTAAAAACCAGTTTTTTTCAATTATTTCAAAGCAAGAACTAAACTTAATACCAATTTGTCAAATTAATTAATTCAACTAAGAACTATATTAAATATCAAATTTATATGATAGATATACCTGTTAAAATGTAATCCGATATTCTGTAAAGTTGGTTGATATTGCCGAGCCAATCCAAATAACTTCTAACGTTTTAATTGCAAATCCATTACCAATTGCACCATGTTTTACGATATCTCAAAACTATCTAGAATCTAAAACATTTTTATAAAACAAAAACAAAACAATATCCGAACAAGATCAAACCAACAGATCCAGCTTAGATCACTGACACATTGGAAAAGTTAATACGCAGACGACTCGATCAGAACGCGCGCGAGAAATTACCATTTCCGGTTAAGAGCGTCATGGTCGAGAACTTTAGAAAGCTCTTGTCAGATGATAACAAAAGCGCAGGGATAAATTTCTACGTCTTTCTTCTATCGTATCAATAAATGATTATTTTCCTTGAGAAACCTTCACCGATCACGAATTGCCAACATATTGCCTTATAAATATTAACGCATCTCTGTTATACATGTACGTGTATAATTATGTATATTTTCCTATAACTGACGTATAATATAGGTCTATAGCTAGGCTTTTTTACCTGAGCCTGACCTTTATGCAAGAATATATTACACGGTCCTTGCTTGGAATATATCAATTTCCGCAAGCAAATTGTGTACTATCGGTAATTCAGATTTGTGTTTGTATTACAGCTCGAGCGTCTTCGTCATACACCCCGATTTTGAAAACATACAATCGGTGTTGTATCATAGGTATAATATATCGACTGTTAAATTATGCTAATCAAAAGGTCAGACTCGCGTCAAATTGGCCAAGCTATATATTTTCCTATAACAGAAGTATAATATAGATGTACATGTACTTACAGTCCGATAGAAAACCTTCCCGTGGGGGAATTATATACATGTATGCAATATGTATAACACAATGAAAGCATTCTAACCTTCGTTTTATGACCATCAGGTGACCTTATTAAACATTATTATATTGATGTTTCTATATTCTTCGTAGGATGTCGGTCAGCTTTGCGCTACATCCTCTTTAAAGAAAAATATGCTGACTGGAAAATAAGATGTAACTTCAAACCAATTTTTCCAATTAACTCAAAGCAAGAACTAAACTTAATACCAATTTGTCAAATTAATGCAATTAAGAACTATATTAAATATCCATTTGATATGATAGAGATACCTGTTAATCCAATATTCCCTAAAGTTGGTTGATATTGCCTATCTCATATCCCAATAACTACTAACGTTTTTAATGCAAGTTAATTACTAATTGCACCATGTTTTAAGATATAACAAAATTATGTAGAATCTAAATCATTTTTAAGAAACAAAACAAAAACAAAACAATATCCGAACAAGATCAAACCAACAGATCCAGCTCAGATCACTGATACATCGGAAAAGTTAATACGCAGACGACTCGATCAGAACGCGCGCGAGAAATTACCATTTCCGGTTTAGCGCGTCATGATTACTGCTTATATTGTCGAGAACTTTAGAAAGCTCTTGTCAGATGATAACAAAAGCGCAGGGATAAATTTCTGTGTCTTTCTTCTATCGTATCAATAAATGATTATTTTCCTTGAGAAAACCTTCACCGATCACGAATTGCCAACATATTGCCTTATAAATATTAACGCATCTCTGTTATACATGTACGTGTATAATTATGTATATTTTCCTATAACTGACGTATAATATAGGTCTATAGCTAGGCTTTTTTTACCTGAGCCTGACCTTTATGCAAGAATATATAACAAGGTTCTTGCTTTGAATATATTAATTTCCGCAAGCAAATCGTGTACTATCGGTAATTCATATTTGTGTTTGTATTACACATCGAGCGTCTTCGTGATACTCCCCGATTATGAAAACATACAATCGGTGTTATAAACGTAGATAATATATCGGCCGTTAAATTATGCTAAGCAATAGGTCAGGCTCATGTCAATGTGGCTGAGCTTTACATGTATTTACAGTCCGATAGAAAACCTTCCCGCGGGGGAATTATATGTATGCAATATGCATTAAACAATGAAAGCATTCTAACCTTCGCCGGTTTTATGACCATCAGATGACCTTATTAAACATTATTACATTTTTGTATATTGATTTTACAATATTCTTCGTGGTATGTCGGTCAGCTTTGAAGGCACATCTTTAAAACTGACACGAACAATTTTTAGACGTTTCCCACTTAGTAGTCTGTCTAACATACCCTAAACCCTATGTTTAGAAAGACAACTCCTCAATCTACTCTTTTCTCGTGAAAGTTTTTCCCTTTGCACCCTCAAACATGGGTATATATAATCAAGCCCAATATAAAATCTAGCGAAAATTGAAAAACAGATTTGCTATTTGATTGATAAAATATATTATATAGTCGGGTGGCTAGACTACCCACTAAGGTTCCTTTGTATTTTTCTTATGACCGATTTTCACGAGTAATATGTTATAAATGATTATAATTAATGAGCACTACCTACATACATATAACTTAATAGTTTTGTGGAACAGGTAACATATTATGCCCGAAACCGGCTTAACCTCATGGATCGGTTGTTTTTTTAAAATATTTTTAGACATACTTTTACTTGCAGACTTAGCCAAAAAATTACGTGGAATGTCAACCCTGTTTCTGTCGATAACTGAACATGACAGTGTGTGTGAACGAGGCAGTGGTCATAGTCACAAATCGAAGTAACTGAGTAGTCTACGAGTATATTTTACAACCATACACTGGAAAGTTAATTAAAGCATTGCCAATGACGATTTCTTATGTCATTTAGTAGAGCTTTATTACTTTTTACGGACGTTGATAGATGGATAAAGACTGCTATTATTTGTTTTTAATTCCAAGCTTCCCCTTACCAAGATATATCGACGGCTTTGAATTAGAATGCGTAACTACCAAATCGATATTTTGAGAAAACACGGAAAACTGTCTGACATTTAGTCTTTACTTATGGTAAAACAAACTTTAACAACTTCATTTTGGTCAACATGACAAGTTCAGATTTTTATGAAAATGGGCTCATAAGAAGCGCCTTGTGATGCTTATTCTAAATATGTATGAATCTTAAAAGGTCGTAAGTGGCACTTACGACCTTCTAATTCTAAGCCATCGATATATAGAGAAAAACATACAAGCATGTCTTTCAAACGACATTATAAGGTATTCAATACCTCAAATAATGCCATTCTATTACTGGGACACTGACGCGTTTCCATACACCCCCATAATTATGCATCGTAATTAAAGAGCAGTGACAAGGGCGATAACTGCAAACGAGTTCTAACTGTGCTGTCTCAATATTTAAACGACAGAAGGTGGCGATCTTTTTTAACTTTTTAGTATTTATTATGATACTGTAAGTATTTCATATGTTAACTGCATTTTCATTGATCGCTTCGGATGTATACACGTACATGTGATTTTTGTGAAAGATCGTCGATGAAACCATCCAATGAAAGAATGGTAAATCATCGATAATTTCCGTGAATGAATCGTACACCATCGATAATTTCCGTGAATGAAACGTACATCATCGATAATTCCCGGGAATGAATCCTGAATCATCGATAAGATCCGTGAATAAATGATACATACATGCGATTGTGTATTTTATTTTAATTTCTGATTATTACTGACAATGTGAAACATTTTACATGCACATTATTTGAATAAGCATTGAGCATTAACAATGAAATATCACAGACAGCGCCCTTACAGTCCCCCTTGCCTTGTCTGTCAAGGTCACAATCAAGGGTTAAATTGAGACACAATCGGGTTTTGTCCGGACCATAACTAAGTAAACTTCAGATACCATAAATAAATATACATGCACCGTCCATGAACTGTATCGCACGCAGCTTTCACACAATTTATTCTAGGTCGACCAGCATTGTCCTGTTCAATATTAAATTGATGAATGTATTCAATTTATTTAACCGGACGTAATGTATCGACGGTCAAGATATTACCAAGTAACTTTGTATTGAAATTTAACCATTAATTTCCTTGAAATGTCTTTGAAACTTGAAAAACAATGATAATATTTATATAACGCCCTACTGTTTGAACTTTCAATTGATTAGTCATCATGAGAAAACTTGTACATCCTAGTACACATGACCCATTAAAACATTACACTACTCAAACAGTGAAGGTTAAACAGTTTTTCCTGGTACATATTTGCAAAATTGATAAGATGGACTTTTTGTTTGAGACAATTTAATTTCACACCAGTCAATTTGTATCCACGGGGACAATATTTAGTTGCCAGAGGCCCGAGGAATACCGGCTTTTGACCATCAGATGTCCCCACAGGGACGTGGAAGGGCGGATATTTAACGAACCAAAAGTAAAATTCCCGACTCATTCCGGGGGGGGATGCAACTGCCTGGGGTAAACATGTTACATGTGCAATATTCTAAAACATTAACATTGATAAAAAAAAATTGGTTCCTGTTATCGCTGAATGATACACCAAATCCACTAAAGAGGCGTTCCCTAACTAGCATATTTTTCTCTACTATCACATTATGCACATCGAATGAGCTAAATGTACGAAATTCTATCAATTGTCATACTTTGTCAGAAGAAAGTGTGTGCAAATATGTCTCTATAATGTCAAAATTATATTTAAATCACCAATAATAATTTATCGCTTCCAGTCATTTATTATTATGTGATCAAAGGGAAACAACTCATGACTATTTAGGCTCGTTACGGACATATATTTTTATTCTTTTCTCGGTAATTAGTGGGAGCTTTTTGTTGACATTTTGAGGAGTTTTAGCAATAATAATTCTCATTTAATGTATGATATTTCTGAATCGATGTAAAAAATCAAAATAATAGGGAATGCCACTTTAAGTATTGAATTGAGCTACAAGAAAGTACAAGATTCTGGAAATTCAAATACAAGTTATAATGAAGGAAACGAGACAAACAATAAAATGCACATGTCCATGCTATTCCTAAGCACGTTTAAATTAAGCCTTTGGAAATACTAGTAACCAGCTTAACAATCAACATTAAATTCCGGACCAACTTTGAAAAAATCCACAGAAAGGATTTGAAACCATAGAGGTGGGATAACCTTGATTGATGATAAGATAATAGTATTTCGTGCAAACACGTGTCTAAGTTTTCACGGTCACAATCTGAAAAACAATTTTAAGACTACTCGGGTCTTCGTTTCGATGGTTTCAAGATGGCGCAGACGAACGAAGAGCAAAGCGAACTCGCGATACTTCGACCATAGTATAACCACTGAATGTTTTTGCGGTCTCTAGTTGAAACAGTAACCATTTTTAGCACCAAAAGCAAGTCTAAATTGGTATATTTTTGAGAGGAATGATGTCTGACGTAAAGTTATGACGTCCTAGCAACGTCACGGGGATTTCAACTTTTGGTTTGACGTCTTAGAAGACACTTAATCACTAATCTTATACTACCGGTAATATTTCGAATGCAATCATTTAATGCATACTAAGACGGGATTAGAGTTTAATCTATAAAGCTCTTGGGGGACAATTTATTGTGACGTCACGAAATTCGACACTTTCGATAAGACGTTTAGAAACAAATGCATTATTGTTTTAAACAACTGAAAACATATCGTTGCTACCCTTTTTTTTATTGAAAACGAATTTCCAATGTAAGGGGGTTTCTATCGACTCATTAAATATAATACTCGAATCAGCTTTAGACGATTAATTTATGGCAAGCCATTATTTCTATGAGTTATGTATTTGAAGGGTCTTATTAAAGCGATTATGTAAAAGAGTGTCTAAAATACCGGATGTGTCAAATACAGACTGGTTTTATATAAACATGTCATAAACAGAGTAGTACTTCATACATTATTACGTCATGAACAAATATAGCAGTGTGTGTGTTAATCTTGTAAAATTCCACGTACAATAGAATGACTATGCAACACAATTTACAGTCATTTCAATCATAACTCGAAACTCGAATTTCTTGACTCGAAACTCGAATTTATTGACTCGAAACTCGAATTTATTGACTCGAAACTCGAATTTATTGACTCGAAACGCGAAATTCTTGACTCGAAACAAGAGACTCGAAATTTAGAAACCCCTTGGCTATGCATGGTGATGAGAGGCAAAAAAGCATCGAGGGCAAACAATATTTTTGGATATGTTGATGGCATTCATTTCCTCAGATGTTTCATGCATTTTTGGACTTTTCTTGACTGTTCACCGATGTCATTGATTTATCATGCGGCTTTGTTGCACCGAGCCATATTAGGCGCAATATATCTTCACCCTAGGAATAGAGCTCAAATGGGAGCCATATTTAGTCAAATTCTACCCAACGCGACTTGTCTCTACATGGCTACGTGCATCGAATAAAACGTAATCGCATGCATGTTAGTACATACACGTAGCTACAATATAAGTCAAAGTAGAGCTTTTTGTTATAAATATATTGTGTCTGAAAACAGATGACCACACCTCAGTGAGTAGTGTTGGGAGCTTGGATACTGGTTTACATACCAGATAAAGCGCATTTCCATATGTACGTTTGCTAGCACGATAAAGGTTCTTCAGAGGAGAGCTTTTTGTGACGCTGGTATTGTATCTGACATTAGATGACCGCAGGAGTAGTTTTGGGAGCATGGGTATTGGTTTGCGCATAACAACGGATCCGTTTGCTAGCACAAACAGGTTTATTCGGTACAACCTCTCTTAAGCGGCACACGTGGGAAACAAAATGGTTAGTTTTTGTATAGAGGCTGTTGCCATAGAAAGGTAAAGTATAGGCCTATAGTAAACAGTTACCTCTGAAACGCAATAATAGTTGCTTCAAAAGAGGTATTTCCTCTCTGACTGGTTGCTATGGAAAGATTACACAGTTCATATAATAATAATAAATTATACAAAAGTGTTATTAGATCTTAACCTGTAAGTGTCGCGATGTTTGCGGCTAAGTTAATTAGATCAAATTGCGTTCCAACTGTCCCCTGGGATATATAAATTAGTTTCGTTCAGTAACTATAAAGGTGGATCTTAAGGTACAGCAATAAATAAATAAATATGTAAAAACTATATATTTCGTACAAATTACTGAAATGTATTTCTTCCAATTTTTCGCCTTATTGAATATGTATAAAGCAATTAGAGCTTTATATATAATCACTCGAACATATCGTCCAATAAACCATGCAGGGGTTGGCTTGAAAGAGAATATAATTTAACAAGTTCTAAGTTCACTTTGTGTTTATAGAAATACAGTAAAACTTCGTTATGACGAGCATCGATATCACGAGCACACTTTCAGCCCTATTTCGAACAAGTTTTTAACCAATATCTGTTTGTATCACCAATGCATGCCATATGGTTATTTCGGGCACCCTGTTCATCTCGAGCATTTAACCTGTCCAATCACTCCTCGAGATAACCAAGTTTTACTGTAAAACAATATAGTACACACCCCTGTCGTGAAAGAAAGGGCACATTCCATAAAGTATTTTATAAATGAATTTGTAATAAATGAGGTAAATGAATTAAATATCAAGTTTGCGAAAAAAGTTTTTATTACTTTTTAATATTATTTTATGCGCAGTTGGATACCTCAACATCTCAATAACCCAAATATTGTCAGAAATATCAAAGAACCCTAACCCTTGCAATTACTTATTAATAAGACGAATTGAATACGTTTGAGAATGTCAGGGTGTAATAAAGAATCACCTATGAAGAGTATACTAAAGTTCAGTAATTTTATACTAAATCGTCGTGGCTTCAACCACATTAGAGCCAAGTTATTTTTATTCATTTTTTCTTTAATTTTTTGGTTTTTAGACGATGTCTCGGCTTCAAAATATCATTTTATAGAGTAAGTTGGAGAAATATATTTATTTAAACAGCCCAAATATTGTCAGAAATATATAATAACCTTCGCCCTTGCAATAGCTAATCAATAAGACGTACATCACAAGTGCTTACGTTTAAGTTCATATTAACGTTTATTAGTCCCCCAGGCATTGTGATCTGTGGTTTTGGTGTGTGTTGTTTGTGATGATTACCGTGATCGGCTGTTTTTGGTTAATTGTTGCCTTCACTGGCCGATCTAATTTGACAAATCATACTCCATGCTTTAGCCATAAAGCAAACACTCTTTGCGTAATATTCATTATTCATCAAATACTCCAACTGCTACTGTAATTGTTTACTGCTGCTGCTACTACTACTTTTGCTATTACTAATACTATCATTTCTGCTACTACCATTTTTTCCCCGTTTGTTACACTTTCGCTATTACTTATACCACTCCTGTTAAAAAAAACAACAGTTACTATAACTGCAACAGATCGACCGTACTATTAACACTACTATAGCTATAGCTTGGTTATTTTGACCTGAGCCTGACCTTTATGCAAGAATATATTACAAGGTTCTTGCTTTGAATATATCAATTTCGGCAGGCAATTCGTGCGATATCTGTATTTCAAATTTGTGTTTGTATTACATCTTGAGCATCGTCGTGATACTCTCCAATTATGAAAACATACAGTCGGGGATGTAAACGAAGGTAAAATATGTTAAATTATGCTTATCAAAAGGTCTGGCTCGTGTCAAATTGGCCAAGCTATACTGCAAATGTTATTGCTGCTGTGTTGAACACCAACAAACTACACGTTGTATCTTATAATTTCGTATAATTATAATCTGTTGACCACAGGAGTGTGATAATGGGGAGAAAATGGACACATAGCAACACTAGAACGTAGATTAAGCACAAGAGACAGCTTCTTAAAGACCTCCACACATGGCTTGCTTATTTCCAATGTATGTGCCAAGTAATTTCATCTTCGATACGAAAATATATCGGATATGACAGTAATTTTGTACAGATCATTCGCAGGCTAGCATGTGCTTGGCGAGTGTATTGCTTGGCTATTTTGACCTGAACCTGACCTTTATGCAAGTATATATTACAAGGTTCTTGCTTTGAATATATCAATTTTCGAAAGCAAATCGTGCAATATCGGCATTTACTAGTATGATTAAATATGGTTAGGTAGGATTATTCGTCGGATTGATTTTACTTATCAGTTTTTTCTGTAGTATATACTTATTATATAAATCCGAAAGCTTAAAAAGCAATTTTGTGGACAGTCCTGTTACTAAAATGTCCATATTTATTTAATGAGATGATCTGGTATTTTTGTTGCTCCGGGTATTATTTTATATCAAATAGCTTATAGGAGTTTACCTTTATGACATTCATCAATTTTCAATTTGGATAATTTATCACATTTTCTTATCTCATAGCTATAACTACATTTTTGAATAACCATTTACAGAGTTCGTCATATGAATATTTAAAAAAAATATTTGGGCCTCATTGTAAAAGTGGTGTCAATTAGGAGAAAGCATTGTTCATCTGAGTAGAATGCCACACAAAAAACGAATTCCACATACCACATAATGTTCACTTATCCAAATATTCATAAATGTGCAAAGGTAGCAAGTTTGAAAATAAAAATCATTTGTACCTGAGCAGCACACCACACATACATGTACTTATTTTCTACTTGATGATATCCAATGGGTACACTCATGATACGAGCGAAGCAAGTCTGAGAAAATGCATAGTTTATCTGAGCAACATACTACACGGTAGGAATCGGGTTACGATACTTCTCAGTTCCGTCAGAGAATTGTTCTGTCTCCATATGGCTCTGACGGAACTTGAAACAGATGTTACATTCGGACGGAACTCAAATGTCATGTGTCCTGAGTTCCATCAGAGCGTTACGTCGATTTTCAGTTCCGTCAGAGACAAATGAAAACAGAACAATTCTATGACGGAACTGAAAAGTAGTGTAACACGATTCATACCGTGTACTAGTACTCTACGAACTTATTTTCGTCTTGATAATACATCAGTCAGTGTCATCCAACCCCCCCCCCCCCCCGTTATGGGCCAGGATTTATACTTTTGGGTTATTAAACCCCCACCATTGCAAAAAAACATAGAAGTACGAATAAAATGTCGACAAAATAAATCAACGGAAATTTATTAACTACGAAAAATACTGATTTTACTGTTCGTCGATTTATACATGAAAATTTGTATTAAAATGTGTTTTGCACTGATAACAAAATTGAACACACACGGTTAATCTGTTTAAACTGCGATAAGATATAAAGGAAGTTGAAACTTATAAAACTTCATAAGAAAATCGGGAGACAGTCAACTAGTACACACTTGAATATGTTGTGATATCAATAATATTATCCAAGTACTAACTGATACTTGTAGATTAATGTATATTATCAATTTATCATATATTTATAATCGTATACACCGGTAGCAAATGTAAGTCAGTGTCGTTAGTTTGTAATTTTGTACTAAGTTACTTAAGATCATTATTTTGAAACAAGTATTTGCAGCTTCTATTAATCACTTTCGACACCTCTCAAGTGACGGTATCCATTGCAACAATACTTTATATCCTTGAAATGTCACTACGTTAGTATATCGGTCAATCCATGAACCGTTTTCAATACTATGCTGCTCTTTTAATTGATTTTTGCACTTGAATACTTGGCCACTGAGTTTTGTATATTCTGAATTCACTATAATTTTACGAAGCAGATTTCTGGTGTCGGCTGCGTTATTTCTATAGCCGTGCAGAGTTAAAACGTCACACGAATTTCCTTGCGCAAAGTCATAGACATTTTGACGTTAATGAAATCCTGACTCGCCTTGATCAAACAGTTTTAATTCAAACTCCAACGTCCATATTACTTCATACTTTCATGAAATGTCATAAGGATATCTTGAAATAATCTGGCAGAAATATGGGAATATGAATAACCATATTCAAACGTTATTACAAGTTGAGCCAATAAAAACGGTACGCTACGTCGGCCGGGGTGGTAGCGCGTTACTATAGTAATACAATGGCTGCTCACGTGCTACTGGTTAACATTATTGAAGATCAATTTGTTTTGACGGTAGATAATAAGTTAATGTTTTTACTGACTATATAAGAAATTTATTATGTAAAAATATTTCATATTTAAATGAGAACGATAATGTTGAATGACCCTCTTATTCATGAGTGCCTGCACCCGAATTCGAGCCTGGGTCGCCGGGTTGTTGCGCTAACCACTAAGCTACGAAGAAAAGCATATTTTAACAGATGCCTTTGAGTGCGATCTTCATCTATAATATATTAGTCAATTTTCCTCATGACTACACACTTATTCATAATTCATGGATTTTAAAAACATCGCAGGAATTCGTAGATAAAAAGATGTGACCTCATACAAACTCACCACTTATATTACTTAAGTTTTTTCTTCAAAAGCATTTGTTTATAAAATTTGAAATAATATATCGCTGACTTAGAATGAGGTGGTAAGTGCCACTTACGACTTTATGAGACAAATGTATATAATTATTTAAAATCTACATTATAATGCGCTTCTTATGCGCCTATTTTCGTGAAAATCGAAAGTTGTCTTGTTGACCAAACTGAAGTTAAAAAGAGCTTGTTTTACTATAAAAAATAAAGAGTAATTGTCAGCCTGTTTTCCTTGTTTTATCAAAATATTGATTTTGTAGTTACGACCTTCTCATTCTAATACAGCGATATAAATAAGTACGTATGGTGCAAAGTTCGAGCTAAGATCGACGTCAAGTGGCTTACTGGGTTACTTATACACCGTTGTAAAATTTTCCAAGAAACTATAATGTGAAATACTTGTAAATACAAAAATAATAAAAAAATAAAAAAATGAAAGATAAACTCACACGTTAGTTTTATCCGTTAACTGGAAGGTTAAATATTTGAAGTGCCATTTGTTCGCAGTATCGTTTATACGCTGGTTGTCACATGAAAGTATCTGATAAAACGATATTGTGGTTGAGCTAAATGTATGAAACTCCAAGGACGTCTAATAAATATATCGAAGGTCTGAATTGTCAATATGGAACGCCAATGTATTCAAACTATCATGGTACACTTAAGTTGTAAAATGTATGGAACGTCAATGTAGTCAAAGTTATGGTACGCCAATGTAGTCAAAGTTATGGAACATCAAGGTTGTCCAATGTTTGAAACGCAAAAATATAAAGACATACAAAGGCAGTCAATGTACTGAACGGTAAGGTAATCAAATGTATGGAACACCATGTTTATCAAAAGCATGGAACGCCACGCTATTCATTTGTTTGAAACGCCAACTAAGCAATCGAATGGAAAATGGAAGTCAATTTGGTCAAATGAAAATATTATAATTATAAAACACTGATGTATTCAATTGTATGAAACGCCAATTTTGCCATCGTATGGACAGTAAATTTAGTCAAATGTATGGAAAGCCAATGCAGTTAAATGAATCGAACGCTAACATAGCCGAAATTAATGTTTGGAACAAAATATTTATCAAATGTATGGATCCCCATGTTATTCAACTACATGGAACGCCAGGTTTGCGACAATAAGGAACATCAATATAGTCATATGTATGGAAAACAAGGCAGTCAAAGGCATGAAGCATCAAGAATGTTAATTGTATAAAGCGACGGTGTAGCAAAATGCTTGAAAAGTCATGATATTCAAATTTATGGAACGAATGTATAATCGAATGTGTGGAACGCTAAGATAGTCTATTCTATTATATTCTGTTCACTTAAATAGTTGAATGTATGTATTACCATGAAAAACAAATACTTGTACACCGTCAAAGAAGTCAAATACAATGTATATGGAACGCCAATAGTGTCAAATGTAGGCAACATCAATGGAGTCAAATATATGGAACGTCCATAATGTCAAGTATATGGAACGCCAATGTAAACAAACATGGAACGCCATTATGTCAAATGTATGCAACGTCAATGAAACTAAATAATTATATTGAACGCAAATAGTGTCAAATATATGGAAAGTCAATGAAGCCAAATTATATGGAAGCCAGTGCTATAAAATGTATGGAACGTCAATGTAGTCAAATACAATGGAACGCCAATAATGTCAAATATAAGAAACACCAATAATATGAATTATATGGAGCGCCAATAATTTCAAATGTATGGAACGCCATTAATGCCAAATGTATGGAACGCAAATAATGTCAAATTATTAATATATGGAACGTCAATGATGTCAAATGTATGGAACGCCAATAATGCCAAATGTATGGAACGCAAATAATGTCAAATTATTAATATATGGAACGTCAATGATGTCAAATGTATGGTACGCCAATATTGTCAAATGAACGGAACGTCAATGACGTCAAATAATATGGAAAGTCAATGAAGCCAAATGTATGGAACGCCAAAGAGAGTGAAACACATGGTAAGACTGGGTTGCCATATGTATAGAACTCACATAACATTAAACATATTAAATTTGCTCGATATCATATGGCTGAACTGCTATTAAATTAACTAAAAGTAAGTTTCTATTTGTAGGCTACAAGCCAAAGTATGGCTTAGGAGCTGACTTAATGCTGTTGTGGTTGATTTTGTTTTAAATTATCGTATCTTATGTTTCTTTATCATTTCAATATATTGATAAAGTCTGTAAAACAACCCATGGGAACATGTAACAGTACTCTTTGTTAGTCTAAAACATTATACAAATGTATTCAGATGCAAGTTGTTACAACTTAATATACGACTCTCTCTTGGGTGATTGCTGTTGGCAGATGATCTTTATTAACATGCTACATATCACTAATAAGTGTAAACTTATCGATTTAAGGTCGATTTTGAAACAACTCTTTCCAACTTACGTTAATTACTCACAACGCCTCATTGCTGTGTTATCCATAGGTACAAGGGTGTGCGAAAAGAGAAGCCAGTTTCTTTTCTAGTGTCTGGAAAGGGAAATATTGGTTCCATGTTCTATTCTTTTCTAGTGTCTGGAAAGGGAAATACTGGTTCCATTTTCTATTCTGTTCCTGATATGACGGAGCTTGGGATCAAACCCTGGAACTCCCACTCTGCAATGCTCGTATTATACATCTATATGAATTCGTCAAAAATATGCTAGTTACACAAAATGGTTCGCGTAAACATGCTTGCAAAACTTAGGCATTTTAACTTTCTCTGGTCATTGGGCTACCTATGGAAATCTACACTCGTGTCTCCCTTGGCCAACATCGATCTGCGGCACCCAGGAATAGGCACTGCCCTCACAGGTACCATTTTACACCATGATGGAGTGGAGTATGTAGGTCCTGCTCAGAGAAATTAACCAGTGGTCCAGAGAGGGATTGAATCCGGGACCTCTCGATCCCGAAGCGCGCGTCCTACCACTAGGCTACCGCTCTGTACTTGCATGGGCTATTTTTACTGGATGAAAGCATTAAATCACCAATGTGTATGTGTAGCTTTTCAACATCATGTGGAAATATGCACAGCCATATTCTATTAACGGTAAAAGATCTAGAAGGATTCTTTTTACGCAGGTATGGCTTTAAGTGCATGCATAACTTAGAGTCGGTTAAAAATTAAATAATAGTGGTTATAAACATTGGCTCGTCCTTTAGGTAAAATGTATTTATCTTGGTTTAAATGTGTGTAACTGATTTGACTGTAATCGTCGCTATTCTTTCGATTAGGATAGTTCCCCTATTAGTATAACTTTTTGAAATGACAGTTATTCTACAGATTGTGGGTATAACAGTCAGGAATGAATACCAGGCTTTCCAACATCATAGGCTGTTGTGCACGATGGGATAAAGGTTGGTGCTGCCATAACTTACAATCTCATTGATACGCGATCTGTATAATGTTACACGGATTAAAGTGAATTTTATAATTTACACACAACACAAATGGAATAATAAATGCTTTTATCATGCTTGGGAAAAATATATTCCTGACACTTTATACTAAACAAACTGTATGTATCTATTCTATAGCAACATACCGACGCCAATCCTTTATTTAATAACGCACATGAGTGATTGAGTGTACACATTTCAACTGCATGATAATATGTAATCAATTCAATTCATTTATAAAACGCACACTTTTATCCGTGCACATTGCGCAATATTCGTAAAGTGTCATATTATACATGAGGTTTTACAATTCCGGAATATTCAGGACATATCGATGACTTAGAATTAGAAGGTCGTAAGTGGCACTTACGACCTTTTAAGATTCATACATATTTAGAATAAGCATCACAAGGCGCTTCTTATGAGCCCATTTTCATAAAAATCTGAACTTGTCATGTTGACCAAAATGATGTTGTAAAAGTTTGTTTTACCATAAGTAAAGATAAAAATTCAGACAGTTTTTCCGTGTTTTCTAAAAATATCGATTTGGTAGTTACGACCTTCTAATTCTAAGCCATCGATATGCATTTGCTTCATAGGAAAGAATAACCTTTTCTGCTAATGTTAAAACATTTTGCAATTGATGATAAGAGAGTATACTGTATACAAATACTAAATTATTCAGATAATTTTCCATTAGTAGATTTTGTCAAACTCTAATGGAAAACCATTATCATTTTAGGAAATGCTTTTACAAGATAAGCCCACCTAGCCGACCAAGCCGACACATGCACGTCTATCAAAAAAAATTCATTTCTTGCGTTTATCATTTAGAATTGATTTAAAAACAAAACAAATATGGAGAAGGGCGTAATTAGCATAATTAAGACATACCTTTTTATGAACTGCATCTTCTAGGCTATTATTCAATCCGTGTGGTGGAAGTATAAACCTATCGTGTAACTATATGACTTTTGTGAATGATAAACCAAACATCGTATATAGTCAAAGGTATGCTGAATTTTCCTCAGATCCATGTTAACATTTCTGTGTAAAGCAATTATGCGAGAAACTCGATAATTCCGTGCAAAATAACCCGATGTTGTAAAATAACGGTAAAGAAAAATGTGTAATCAAATTAAAACGTGAATGGACCCGTGTATGTAGTTATACAATTTTAGTTTACTTTATATAATATTAGGATGAGTTCTTTCAAACAGCAGCCGAATACGAATTTGCTACATAGACATATCGTGCGTGGTATAGTATGATGGGTCACGTCATTTTCAAGAACTCAAATAAGAAAACTACGCTGCAGCAAAAAGATGTCTTCCGGTAAGAAATATATTCTGTTCGATTCTGAAAGACTAGTATCAAGCCCACTGAATGAGTTTTGTCTAAATCCATCTCAGCTGCTAAAACATGTAAAATCTTGATAATATTTTTTTCGTTTCGCAAAAAGAATTCTCGCTTTTGCAAGAAGAGCAGTTTGTTTATTTTCCAAACGGGAAAGCATTTTTGCGTTTCCAATTGACAGATTCTGTTTTTTTTTAAATTAAGATTTAAAGTAATAAAGAAAATTTCAACACGAAAGAAGACAACTCTTGAAAAATTATAAATATTTGAAGCCAGAATTGTCTTTCTTCATACAGCTTCAATTCAAGAAGGGTTACTCTGGCAACTTGCATATACACGTCGGATGGAGTTGCTTCCCTTAGATAAATAAAATTGACTTTTAGCTAAAATTGCGACTGCGACCGAGTATAGCTTGACCAGATTTAGTAGGCACTCATTAAACTTCGGAAGCGTGTATTATTTTCCGTAAGCGTAGTCGGGACGTATCGGAAATATTTGTTTATTTTTTCACCGACTTTGTCCGAAATATGCACGGAATATGTCCGGAGTGCCTGCTAAATCTGGCCAAGCTATACTAGTAATAACGGTTTACGAGTAACATTGAAGTATATATGAGAAGGTAAGGCGTTTCTATCTTCATAAGAATTGAGTATATGATAGTGTGTTAAGAAAATATATAGCAATAAGTAAGTGCCATTTTAAAACATTGTCGTTTCTGTACTAAATAGCCTGTGAGTACCTCCTCCAAAATAACAATAAGGTGTACTTGTTCGATCATGACAGTCATAGCCCGTTGTCATTCGATTTTACTATTACCAGATTGGCCAATGACTTCCTGGGTTTAACTCTCCGCTATCTTAGAAATGTCTGCGTAGAAAAGGGTTTATATGTTTACTAAATGATGCCCCTGAAACTGTAGAAGGTGTAACACTCATGTAAAGCATTGTGGAAAAAGGGAGAGAAATCCGAACTTTGTAAGGGGAGATCCCTTCGTATAAGATTTGATTAGAAAATGTGCTCAGATGTATACCATCCCACATTAAAAAGATAATGAATAATTGGACGGAGAATGCAGCACCCAACTTAACAGCCTAGCCCTGAAATCAGAAATAACACAGAACACAAACTCACGGCACAATGCAACTGGTGTCGGGTCATGAGCGGTAAGTGTAATTAATATTAAAACATACTGCTTACGTTTTTGAAGCCTTGAAGCGCTTAAATTCAATTCTCATTTTAATCTAAGGAAATGGTACGCTTTTACTATAGTAGGAATAATTGTTTTTACTTAAAAGTAACATGTAACAGGTTTTCGAGCCTATCAATCAGGGGTCCGGCTAATAATGGAGGATATGCTTTTGGGAAGCACTGTAATCAGGAAATTGTTATCTTAAAATATAATTGACTGTCACCTTTAATATGAATGACATGGGGATAGACAAACGATTCACCTAATTAATGTTAGTGAGTCACGGCTGTGATTCAGTGGTTAGTGCGCAAAGATGTGTATCCCATTAACGTTGGTTCGATTCCAGGCCGCACAGGCCCCTTCCGTGAATAGTTGACATCTATGTATTATTTCCTCAAACTGTGTAGAAGTCGCCGGTTCCTCTTGGAAGGATAAGTTAGTACTGGTTAGGATAAGATTAAGAAAAAAACTGGTTTGGGGAATTGGTCGCCATATGTGAATTAAAACAAGTTAAGTTACCAATTTTCTAGGGCTCTCTCAGCTGTTAGGCCGCTCAAGCACCCTTTGACATGTTAGCTTCCCCTGGCCATCGGGCTATCTATGGGAACATAAGTTCGTTTCTCTCTAGGGAGACTATTTCTCTCCTGTGGTGTGGCAGCCAACATCGATCTGCGGCGCCCATGAAAAGACACTGCCCTCGCAGGTACCATTTTGCACAATGGTGGAGTGGAGCATGTGGGTCTTGCTCAGAGAAATTAATCAGTGGTCCAGAGGGGGTTGAACCCGGGGCATCTCGATCCCGAAGCGCGCCCTACCTCTAGGCCACCGCTCCCCATCTTCGGATAATTAATGTTGAGAAACGACGTTAGACCCGAATAAATATTTAAATATTGATGTCCGTGAATATTATATAACAGCAAAGCTTTATAATTCTAAAATTATTTTTTTATTGACGGTCAAAATATTTTCACATTTAACATAGTACAACGATACAAAAAACAACAACTGACATAATATGTATAATTATATAATCAAAGATCAATAATTCAATAATGCGCATGTACAACCAATATTCCAAACATGTTTTATCTCGAACAACTTGCCGCTAAAACATGCTTAATGCATCACCAACTATATAATACAAATTTAGTTTATTGACATACATGATACTTGTTTAATAATTAATATAACGTTTTATGGCTATTCTTTTTCTTGCATACAAATCAGAAACAGTTTTTTTTTTAAACACAGACAGACAAATAACCATGACTAGCTTATTGTTACCATACCAAATACATACCCAATCGTTCATTACACGAAAAACGGGGAAAGGCATAATATTTTTTACCAACCGAATTATTTTAACATCGCCGTAATAGTGGCAAAGGAATTGACATCTAGTATATAGTCAACACAATTCAAATTTTCATTTATTTGTCATCAATGATATGCTGCATTCAATGCCAGAGCATCGTGAAGTAACATGCACAAACAACACACTCATGAAGGTTCAACGAATGTGGCAATAATCTATTAAAGGTATCGTTCCTCGCCAATACGATCTCCTCATGCGTTCAAACAAGTTTTAAGCATATCTTCAAGTCGATATACATAAAACAGCACTTCAATTTCTTGTAAATAATAATTTTAAATCAATGATACAATATAACATATCATAGTTAAGTACATTTAATGTTGCACATACATACAACCATTCCGACAAATTCAATTGCGAACCATGTAGCAACCAAATGTCAACAACAAAATGTCATTTACATAACAAATTAAAAATGCATTCTCAGAACTGATATGCAAACAACTAATTCCACACAATTCGAACAATGGTGAACAACATGTTAATAATTAAACATCATGTAAATGTCCACAAACTAAAATCCTCTCCTCGCATCTAAATCACGATAAAACACTATTTCAAAGGGTAATGTAAATCACATTTTTATAGTTCGTCATTTACGTTACCGCACACCAATCGACATCGCTTCATCTTGCCCAGCACATAGTTAGCGGTCTATATGCTTATTCCATAACTCATATCCCACCTTCTCTCACTTCTGATACCACTTGTATGGTGGCATTTTCACACACGTCATGCGATTGCCATATTCTACAATCTACGTTACGGGGGTAAAGTGCTAAACGTGTTCAGTAACTTACGTTACTCGCGGATTTGAAACCTACGTTCACAATCACATTGTAACGACAATATTGAAGAGTACATTTAGATATGTATCGCACTAGGAGTTAATGTTTAATACAGTCATAATTGAGGATATGGTAACGGTTGGGGTGTTAGTGTCCGTGGGTCATTTACGTTACTGGAATTACTTGGTCGCTCCCTGTTGTCTTCATCTGAAAACAGAAATATAAACATCATAATTTAGTACAAAAGAGTAGGAGTTACATCCATGGGACCGGTCGGCTGGATCACATGTGTCATTTGGATTATTGTACCTGATTTTCCAGTTCGTATACGTAGCAGACACTCCAGGCAGCATTAATTTAACGAAACACACGTTACTCTCGGTAACAAACACTAACGGTGTGAAGGGAAGCAACTCAAATGGCAAACACAGACTTAAATTGTATCGATAAAAGGGAGAGAACTATTTTTGAAACGATGCTGAATTTATACAATAATTGTATTCATTTTATGACTTTTGACTGACATTAAGCTAAATTAACAAATCACTGGTAGTTACATTTGACAATGGAATATTGTCTTTATATTGACAAATAAGTTTCCTGGTAAAATAAAAGTATTTATTATTATTATTTACACGTACCACTTGAAATGTGCGGGGGTTTCATTGAAATTTTATCATTATTATTGACTGGTGCCCCTACTTCCGGTTTAGGTGCCACGTGATGATTGACCATGGATTCATGACCCCTATCTTCCAACCTCCGTCTTATTTTTCGTTCTTTTTTCAGTCGACGAATCAGAATGTCTGTAATGTAAAAATGCATGCATAAGAATATGAGTGAACGTTTTCGTGATAATAGTTCTTTAGCTCTGTACTCTGAAATTAATTACATGCATGATGATAAAAATGATCTTAAAGATTCTTGAAACTGGCGCTTTTGTTATGGTGTAAGCAGGTTAGTGCTTTTTTCTTTCTTTTTATCAAGCCATCAGTATGACCAATATATGGTTCCTAAAGTATAATTATATGCAAAATGGCACCAGAACTCCGACAACGCTCAACTATTCTAATAGATTCGAGTGAACATTCGCATTGCTGAGTCTAATTTTGAAACCAATAACCTGGGTGCCAACTAAGTAACACGGACGCGAATGTGTATATGACGGACGCAAAGGGTGGATGTTTTGTCCTTCACTAGAAAGTATCATTATCAAGGTGATGGGTGTATTTCTACTTACTTTTTTGTTTTTGTTCTTCCGACAACACTTTCTCTACATCTTCCCTGGCTTTCTTTTCATGCATTAAATCTGCTTTCAGGTCGTCTGGAAGAACAGTTATAACAAATAAATAATAAAAATAAATAATAAAAAAATACTACTAAAAAAATGATTTTTTTCATAAATTCGCAAAATTTAACCTAACATTTTATACAATATGTGTTCATCTAAACGTCTTGGCTTAGATCCATCATTTAGGAAACACCTCAACCAAACCATGACAGCTTTCTGGCACGCTGGGGTTTTTACAAATCAGCAACAATTGATCAAATTCTTTCATCCTCATAAATTCAAAGTATTTTTGTTTAATTTGGCATAAAATACGCTATATCGCCTCCTATATGCTTTCCACATCTCTGATGTTCGTTTAAACATGTCGTTGTTTTGTTCGGCTGTCGCCACTTTAAACCTTCGTGCTGCCATTACATATTATATTTTCGTTGGCATTAACGTTCATAAGTTCAAGGCGTCTATAAATTATATCTAAGGAAACTAATGTATCATATTCATTCGGTCAATTATTAGCGGGAATTAGACTTCAAAGTGGAGTTGAATCACGAAATTAGCGAACTTTTCACACACAAAACCCCACGAAAACTAATGACTTTATATTACTAGTATATGAGTACATGTTACTATATACGTACCGATTTGTCTTTCCTGATGTCTTGCATTTTCTCCGGCCACCTTAAGGAGACCTTGGATGTTCATTAACAAAGTTTCAATAGATGAATAGCCAGCCAAAGAACCGTTACTCATGTTGGCTGTATTATGTGGGCTTGACAGAATTCTCTCCCCTGGGTCAGTCTGAGACATCGTTTCCAAAAGATCAGTGCTGTCTGCTGAAAAAGATTTTTCAATGTTTAACCCATTTAATTACAATCATAGACTATGATATTATTCCGGGACGTGTGGGTTTTAACATTGCCCGAAAAAAACCGAAGTAATTCTGAATGTATTATGAGGAACTACATTAGACGCACCACGTCAACAGACTCGATGCCTTTGGTGTTCTTGATTCAAACACGGTCATTTTAGTGTTCACATGAACCAAGAACCAAAAACTTATTTGCAACTTTAAGATCCAGCATTAGGCTGATTCGTTTAATTCAAAGATGTTGTTTCTGCCCCGTGCTGCTTTGTGTGTTGCCATTGTGGTGACTGGTTGTAATAGCAATTCGTTGCTGTCTCTTGGTTTCCCTCATATTATGTTACTGTTGATTATGGTTTACCGACTGAGGTGGCAGGTTATAGGAGTAATGTGTTGTTTTTTATCTTTTATTTAATGTTTGTTAACCTGACTTGCGCTTGTCAACGTTTTTGTTGGGTTTTGTACCATTCGTACTCCTTTTCTTTGCATTACGTTTGTGTTGCATTTGGTTCTCTTTTGTGCCTTACATACTCTTTTTCTTTCCCTTTCGTCTTGTGCATGGGTGCTCTGCTAAATGTTACCTTATCAAAATGTTTTATTCTTTGTTAGTGTTGATGATTAGACAACCATATTTTTATCAGATGATCAACTTATATCTAACACTAACTTTCTTTAGAAGCAACATCGGTCTATCAACCGGAAGTAAATTTTCAAAGTAAGTTCCTAGGTAATGTGTGAAACGAGCGGTGAGCAGGTTTTCATATAAATGAATCATATGTAATAAACGAGCTTCGTTAATTGACAAACCTTAGTTCCGTAGACGTTCATTATAAACGAATATATAGGTAAATAGAGAGACTGAATTGCTTTAACAACAAATGTTTTACATGAAAAACGTAATAATTACGACTGTAATTGCGTAATATTTTCTTATTTAGTTTCTGATGCAGTTTGGAGTCGATTTATTTACTCGACAAACGTCAAATGTTCGGCATGGCGTGTGATATCTTGTAATGACGTGCAAATAATGTACATAGATTACCTTGCTAATCTTCTATGTAATTATTACATCAAATGTATAATTATTTATAATATTAAAACGACACGTAACGTAATTTGTATTTTTTACATTTCCGATGTGCGATGTATGAACGGGAAATTACGTCGTAATGTTTCCCAGATGAGACTTTCACGCGATTTGTATTTTATATAACACTCGAAACATGCCAAACATCTTTGACATGGGGTAGATGTCAGATCGAGTCAGGCTTGAAAGGATAACGGCCTTGGTGTTTGCTATATTTCATTATTACTTGAATATCTGAGAATATTATTTAGTATATACTCAAGATAAGAATGGTGACAAAAATTCGTAGGTAGGGTGCGAAGTTATTTACTTGTGACGCGAATCAACAGTGAGTCTGTCGAGTATCACGTCTTACCCCGTTCGCAGCTCAGTAGTTAGTGCGTGTGTCGTCAAATCTGGCGACCCGGGGTTCAAATCCGGGTGGGGACACTCATATAAATGCCTGTCATATTTCAGCAGAAAGCTGGCTGACAATAAAGGGTTTGTTCGGCTTTACTGTATGTTATTTTTAGACCTTTCAATGTTCTTAACGTAAACTTAACGTCTATGACGTCATCAATCGATGCGCACGCGTCAAGAATTCCTTTTTTATCAAACTAGGAATTTTCACTTTGATATAGTTCTAAATACATATAAATGAATACAGAAAGCGTTCTAAAGACTAACTAAGTTGATCATTGACAATTACATGCGTATTCGTGATTTTTAATTTGGCGTGCACGCGCATGCGCGATAAATCACGTGTCTCTGTGATTATCATAGAAAAGAATTTTCTGCACGAGCGAAATAAAAACGTTAATGTAATTGTTACACTGTAACGTCGTAGAGTTCATAATTCATACAGTTTTCAATCAGGCGTGTTTTTCTCTGAATTAACTTCGTTTTATAATGAACGTCGACTTGATTCGATCGAATTCTTTATTACTTTTGTAATAGAACTTTTCCGAAACACTCGGTTTGATATAAAAGTATTGCATTCTTAACAATATGTGATTAAAACAATTTATTCTCGGAAATTAATCACAGTCTCGTGAACTATGAACACAGTCGTATATGTAGAAAATTGCGTTCAAATCTAATAAATGACCTATTGGGCGAAGATTGAATTATTTCGCCTTTGATGCTAAAATATAGTTAGTATAATATGCCGCCAAAGGGTTGACAATCATTGACAATCATGATATGAACTGAAGAAATTATCGTCTCGCGCTTTATTGCACGTGAAAGTGCGTAAAGGAATTAATAAATTTATTGCCCGTTTCGATCACTGGCAATGAATTGAACACAATATTAATACATCTATAAGGTTTCGCATGATTACTAATTATCGTTAACAATTTGTGTTCGTGCCATGCTGACGTCTGATGGTGATTGCGAGGTGTTTGATCTTCGATTACAAAACTATTGTGTTGCTCTAACGTAGCGTAAGACTCGGAATTGTATCGAAATGAACGCATACAAGTCATTTAAACGTATCAAAAACAACATGTTACAAATGTTAATATGATAGTCGTTCGGTCGATTCGTTATAACGATATCGGATTAAGAGAAATCCCCGCTTTGAACGAGTTTAGTTTCAATTCTAATGTGTTGCTGTAACAACGGGCATGGCTCGGAATGATATTAAAATCAACGCTTATCAGTTATTCGCACGCTATAAATACAACAAAGTATAACGATTGACATTCGAGTGTTTCGATATTACGAATTCGGATAAGGCGAAGTTCCGCATATAGCGAGTATAACTTCAGTCACAACCCTGTTAACTATGAATGTAACTGTATATAGCGAATTTGAATACAACACATTTCACTATATCAGTACAGAGAATTGTGCATATTACGAAGTACAATTCCTATCCATTCTAAATGTCGATTGTTTAATGTAGCGTTGAGATTCGGTACTGCGTTAATTGGCCAATCAAAACGCTTTATTCATTCCCATAAGGGATGCTTCTGTTATTATCGATTGGCGGTTAAGGGGCCATTCATCAAACCCTTATTAGAAGAGACAGAAATTCCCACAAATTGGGCAATAATGAGACGTTTCACTTGCATCGATTATTTTTCGTGGAAATGTGGGCCACAATTCTAGCTCGACACGTGCCCGTATAAAAGAGCATTTAAATTCAGTCTATTAATTATTAATTTTACATAAATACTTTCATCTAATCCCTTTTCTTAGGACTGGTGAAATTAAGTTCTAATCAGATTCTTTGAGTTCCTAATATCGTTGCTTTCACAGCTTCATAAATTCTTTTGGTATTGAACATACAAAGAAAAATATTAAAATTATCCTAATGCGTTTGAATTAGGCAAACGTACATAAATGTGAACAATTCAAACAGAAATGCGAATTACTTAATAATATATGTTTTCTTTGATCTGCACCGATTATTTCCCACAGACGGATAGATAATCGCTTCGTATAAAAAGACATTTCCAGTTTACATGCATATCATATTGAAGATTATTTTTCTAAGAAAATTAATCTCTTCTGCACATGGACGAAATGGCTTAAGTACGAAACCGGCAGTTTTTGATAGTTTTCTTAGATCTTTATCATTAATACTTTTATACGTCATACGAATTAACGATTGAAAGAAACTTCTGTGAAATAAATTTGTAGTTATTTTTATTTCGGATTAAGCAATGAAAGGTGAAGGAAAATTTAATCTTACTTTACACCCAGAATGGGATTAGCGCAGTGTCTATACACCGAGTTCAGTTGATGATTCTAGACTATTAAATTGTTTTTGAATTCTGAATTTCACTCGATGAAACCCGTTTAATGACTCTATTTCAAGTGTAAGAAATATATAACACTCTTTCGCTTATCACCGTTCGCAGCAAAACGAACGTGGAAGTATCTTCTTAATGGCGAATTCGAAGTTATAAAACACGAAAATTACAAGAAATAATTTACAGTAAATTATGAAGATAAAACACCATGAGTCGTTACAAATGTTTTCCGGATTGTATTTTTTGATTCAACAAATATTCCATCAACGAGGTTTTGAACGTCATTAAGGTTGTCTGTTCGTTATCAAACATAATTGATACGCAGGGATGTATCATGTATACAGTCATCCAAAAGTGATTATTAACAAAGTTTAATGTTAAAACTGGTGCATCCGAATTAAAACTCTACGAAACGCCCCTAACGGAAGAAGCGTGTGCGAGCTATTAGCAGGTTTCCAATATAACAAAACGAATACAAACTCGAATCATTCCCCCACTTTGAATCGTTTTTGTTTCATTAAATATTTTATTTGAGTTTCCAAAGCTATAGGGAACTAACAGAACAGATGCGCAAGACGCTGCGCAGTTGCAGAGATTTGGTAGAGTTCAAAGACGACAACGTGCTGTGCGCGTTCTCTGGTTTTGACGGGAGAAGTCGTTGAATTCGTCATGAAAATTGTTTCATATTTTAATCATTCAGATACAGCCATAATTATTTCTCCCCGCATCGTTCATACGGTCTATCATATAATTTCTTGCACGCGCTTAGTGTAGTTTCTCCCTTGATGAAAGGCAATCGCGCATGCTTCGTTAAATATCGCCAAAAGAACGATGCATGGGAAACTAGTTCATATCTATGCGACATTTGCAGATGAAAAACATTATCTAGCAATTTCATGTAGAAATCTATTATTTTGCTATAAGAATTTCTAAAGAACATTTTCTTATTTCCGTTCAGCTGATTAACAATAAAATGAAATTCGTTGATTGGTCAACAGCAATGAGACGATTTCCTTTTAAAATGAATAAGAACCGAAATGACATGCAGAAAATTGAGATTTGTTGAGAATTCCAATTAATTTTATGTCTGTTGAATCCTGTAACTCGAGAAAGGACGTTTTGAACACCAATTCAACGTATGATTTAATATCTTATGTGTTGCAATTAAACCTGATATATGTTTGTCTTAACTTGAAGAAATAATTTGAAGACCATCTATTCCTCCCCGATTGTTTTGGAACTTGATGATGACATTTCCAGAAATGTTGCAAACGCGAAAAAGAATAGATATTTTCTTTGTACTGATTCTGGAACATGGCAATGGTGATTTCAGAACTGTTGTTATTGCCAAGAAGAATACATGTTACTATTTTCCCTAAATTTTGAATATGATGATGGTGATTTGGGAACTGTTGCAAATGCGCATGCAGTCCTATGGATAAGTTTGATCTCGATACGTATTTCAAATATTAGAATACCTGTACTTATTGAATTTTAATACTGTTTTTGAAAATTCACAGGTCAACTGTATTGCATTCATATAGTGACCGATTGCCCAGTCATATTATTTCCACATCGGACCCAACTAACTATGCTGAGCTTCAAATGAGGGAGACACCATTGTCACCTTGAACGACTTTGGCACAACACTTTTTTAAAAGCATCATATTGCAACATGTACCTTTGGGTACATTCGTTTTATTTCGTGGTGCATTAACGTTACTAATTTGCGACAATTTGCAATTCAATATACCCTGTATTTACCAATTCATGGATTCTAACAAATGTT
Source organism: Spisula subtruncata (assembly GCA_963678985.1). Taxonomy (NCBI): domain Eukaryota; kingdom Metazoa; phylum Mollusca; class Bivalvia; order Venerida; family Mactridae; genus Spisula; species Spisula subtruncata. Next base: position 1,317,268 of record OY787665.1, on the reverse strand, counting down.
CAATCAAACTGCATTCGCACATTAATATTTTAGGACAGGAATATTTCCAATTGCAATAAATCATCATATTAATGTTGCTATCATCAGTTTTAATTTCTGTTTTAAAATTACTTTCTTGTGTTTTGGTTATTAATATTAATGTTGGTTCTGAATATAACACTGTGGATGGAAACATTAGCAGATGCTTTGTATTTGTATTCTATCGTGTGTGGGTGCGACTGTACATTGTACTGATTGCAACTATTTATATTTTGCATACATGAATGCATATCGCTGGCTTAGAGTGAGAAGGTCGTAACTACTAACACTGATACATATAAGAAATATGCTTCTTATAAACATATTGTTATGTTTTCCATAAGTAAAGAGTAAATTTCAGACAGGTGTTTTCTTGTTTTCTCAAAATATTGACTTTTTGTGTTACGACCTCCTCATTCTAAGCCAGCGATATGTATTAAAAGTAATGGCTGATCGGACAAGGAAACAATACTCAACGGAAACTACAGAGCACATAAGGGCACTGAAACAGTCTAGAAACTGTACGCCCTGTATCTATCTTCATGGCAACTGCAAGAGTTTGTACATTGCCGAACCTTTTGGAAACTTGAAACACTCATTGATTGGTTATGCTTACGAAAACCCCATCTCTTAGTGACCAATGCACTAACAGCTTCGCCATTTTATTTACGTTGGTTGTCATTTATACCAAAACAATCGCCATTTTATTTCATTGAATATTTACGTTGGGTTCCATTTGTAGCCGGCGCTTTTTCAATGCACCAAAATGGTCGCCATTTTATTACATTGATAGTTTACGTTAGGTGCCATGTGTACCAGGCGCTAACACATGGCACCAAAAACAGTCATCTGCTTATTTCTTGGAATAGTTACGTTGTGTGCCATTTCCACCCGGTGCTTCTTCAAGGTACCATAACAGTCGCTATTATAATTCATTGCAAATTTACGTTGGGTGCCATTTCTACCTGGCGGTACTTTTTTCATTGGTTCTTACCTATGCTTTTATCATCGTCCGATGGATTATCGTCGTCAATATCATTGATGTCGTCACTCATCGGGTCTTCCGATCTTATACTCGGTGATTTCCGTAAATCTTCGGCGTGTCCGTTAATGTGAAGGTTCAGTGGAGCATTGTCTTATGGAAAAACAAGAGAAAAACAATCAAATATTGCAAATACTCGTACATAGATATCTGGTGGTTTTTTTTGCACAAAATATTAGATACTTTACTACATGTTCTTGTATAAGTTTTATTTGGTAACACATTAGAGGCTTCACGTTTAAGTATTGAAACGGATTTTATATATAGTTTTGAAACATTTACTAAATCTTTACTTTTGTACGAAGTCGTATCTAAATTAGCTGAATAGTCTCCTCTGAAATGACAGCTAAATACATTTACTACACATTAAGTATGTGTCTTCCTGTGTTTTGCTATCAATCAGGGAGGTTGCACTCTATATCGAAAACAAGCCTTATTTAAGTTGTTTTCAACGCCCAAAGGAGACAATTGTAAAACTCAAATATCAAATATAAAACTTATATCAAGGGAGACAATTCACTCAAAGAGTAACTATTAACTCAAGGGAGACAATTCACTCAAAGAGTAACAATTAACTCAAGGGAGACAATTCACCCAAAGGTAAAACAGTTAATCAAGGGAGACAATTCACTTACTGTCATGTTCTTTCATTGGTTTATGGTTGTATGCCGGATGGTAGGGGAGATCACTCGTGTTTGGTGATGATCTATCTTTGTTCTCGATGCTGTAATAATAGAAATAATATGAAACATTACAGAGTTAGCTCCCTTTTTCTACTCTCTAAAATTACATAGGTCCTATCATTCGGAATACTGTGCTTTCAACCCTATTTTGTTTGTTATGCATTGTAGTAATTAATTAAGCTGAAACAGTTGCATCCACGATTATCAAATGGCGTTTCTAAATGCCTAAAATGGAAATTTCTTTACTGGTATTAATACATGTAGAGTAATCTTATGTTTACCGATGTATCTGAACACCATAGAAATATGTTTTCATTGATAGTACGACTGATCTTATATGATTGATCTTTTTACGACCGCTAAAATACACTTGCGAGTATAATCGTAAAAGTAATTGTTATTATAATTGAAAATAATAATTTTGAACATCACACATGTAGAAGATTGTTTACGTGTATAAGAAGTATATTTATAATTTAGATATTACATGACCAAGTCAATAATTATTATACATTTGGGTATTGTTCAATAATAGTCATTATACCATCGGTACAAGTTATCTTATCTTCTGAAAGAACAATCTGATTGATCGTTTGTTGATTATGGTTGCGATATAGATATCAATGACACTGATGCAAGGTCATAGTATAAACCAAATGATCAAGACATCGTTAAAGAGGCATTCCCTATAACTAGGATATTTTTCTCTACTATCACATTAAATGAGCTAAATGTACAAAGCACTATCATTTATTTTAAATTGTCAGAAGAAAGTGTGCGCAAATATGTCTCTATAATGTCAAAAATATATTTAAATCACCAAAAATAATTAATCGCTTCTATCATGTGGTCAAAGGGAAACAACTCGTGACTATTTTGGCTCGTTACGAGAATATGTTTTCATTCTTTTCTCGATAATTAGTGGGAGCTTTTTTGTTGAAAATTTGAGGAGTTTAAACAATAATGATTCTCATTTAATGTATGACATTCCTGAATCGATTTTAAACGATCAAAGTTATAGGGAACGCCTCTTTAACTTGAGAAAATCATATGAATACAGTGTAACCTATGAAAACCAAGTTCTGGGAAAACCGGAATTATGTCTAAACGGACTACTGCTCAAACCGGAAGTCTGTTAAAAACTGACCAATAAAATATTCGGATTTCTAACTAATTCAACGGAAAACTTTGATTCCAAAATGTGACCTTCTTCAAATCAATGTAAAAACTGAATATACCTGACTTATATCTGAATAAAGACAACTATTAGGTCACCAACTAGTATACTTACTTACAAGCTAACTTTAATTTATCTACTATGACATCGCTTTGCCTTAATATACACGTACGTAAATCTTCTTTGACTGGTCAATTATTGTTTCGAACTACATTGTTATTAACGTTACTGCTACATACTAGTACTTGAAATTAATATGAAACTTTTGATAACATCACAAAGGGCCAACAAACCTTTCTGTTTCCCTTTCTTGATCCACGCCGTGGTTATCTCTCGACAAAAGTCCTTCGTGTCTGAACCCCAATTGTTGTGCCATTGCAAGGGTCACTGGCGGGGCCAGTAGGGGATGATTCAACTGCATAAAGGGATGTACTCCCATCGTATATGGGTGGGGTGGGAACCCATTCAGAAAGTTCTTGGTGGAATCTGCAACAAGACAAAATAAAATTAATAAAAATATACATCGCCAAATAAACGAAGCAAATTTGTAAGAACTAGTAAGAACCGATTCATAGTTATTGATATACGGGTTGACGTTTTATGTATTCAACTTCAACTTCTACGTCATACTCTTCAACGCTACAAGGACATCTACTGAAGAGGGTATATTGACTTGTTACATTTAAGCATAATCATATAAACAGTCAAACGTACATGCATTACATTTTCAATACAGGTTCGCATGAGAGCGGACGACTTTAAAGTCTTATAAAGTTTTTAAACAACATGCATCACGGTATGAATCGTGTTACACGACTTTTCAGTTCCGTCAGAGAATTGCTAGATGTTTTCGTATGGCTCTGACGGAACTGAAAACCGACGTAACGCTCTGACGGAACTCAGGATACATGCCATTTGAGTTCCGTCCGAGCGTTACATTAGTTTCGAGTTCCGTCAGAGCTATACGAAATCAGAACAATTCTCTGGCGGAACTGTTTAGTCGTGTAACACGATTCATACCGTGTGCACACGTATATAGAGACTGTAGCATCATCAATGACTTTTAACTTGTGTTTTAAACAATTGCAAACTCTGGAAAAAAACCTCATTTACTCTAATGCATTTATGTTATTGCTATGTTATTTTGATATTTTAAAGATTAATGTGAAAAGTATATCACTTAAACCATTTATATATAAAATGATTGTACATATTTATATAAACTGTTTTGATATATGAAATTTATAACGAATCTATTAAGGTAGTATTTAGTCACGTCAGCGGGGAACAAACCGATCGAAGATATTCAGAATTTAAATGGCTTCTCAGTATTAATATTTATTTATCACGGTTAAATAATTCCCATATAAAGAGACAATAAATGAGTGGTAGAAGTTTTTGATTAGTTACAAATTGCGGACATTTTACAGTCATTTGCTTTTCCCGTTTAACTACAAGCGTTCTAAACGCACTAAGCCCATTAGCTGAGAGAATTGACGATTTTCATATAATTTTGTTGTCATTTGTTTTGATTTCATGGGTTCTCTAAGAGTTATTCGTTTGCACGCAACGAGTGATCTGTTTCAGTGGGCAAATAATCGCTTATTCTCACAAAACAATTATCGTCTGCAATTGGATCGAAAATTTAAATTTTCCATTACGTCACTTCCTGTGCTGAATGCGATTTTCGAAAGATCACGTGGTTTTTTTGTGACAGAATGCACGCATCTTACAAGAAAAAAAACGTGGTTTATCAACACACCTTCTGCAGCGAAATAATTGCTTCGTTAATGAGCTTTTCCGCTGTTTGTTTGCGTTTTTGCAAAAAGTTGTTCCCCGTATTACGGCTTTCTATATCTCAATTCCTGCGTGCATTTATCCATACTCTTACATCTTAGATTTCCTTAGTTATTAAACATGCTCAGTTTTTTTTAACTTATTACACGGTTTCAGATAGTATGCAGTATGTTTATTCCACAAATATTAAGTTATTAACAAATGGGTTGATACTAAAATAGATGACTTTCAGGAGCGATACTTTGATAGCGTGTTTATGATATGATTTTGAAAATTGTATTCAATCAAAGGCGCATGAATTTCAATTTGACAATTACAGCGCTCATACCTCTCGAGCAATTTAAAACTAGAAGAAGGGGCCTATTCTCATCTATTATGAATTGCAAGAAAATGATAAATGTGCGCGCATTTACGCTGCTTAATTGTTATGTGAAGGCTTTATGACAATGTAAGCGAAGCTTGCAAATTAAAAAAAGAATTCTATTATCAATTTCCAAATGCCACCTGCATGGAATTGAACTGGATTTGGTGGAAAATTGACATTGAACATCTTCATTTTGATATCGCGTAGAACCGCATTGAGCTTCGAAAACATCTTAAAGTCAAAATCAAATAAACTGATTTATATGCGCAATGATTTAGGGATTAGATTATTAGAAACAAAATAATGTCATTGATCATATCGGTGGAAAGAAAACGAAATTCACCGCTTAATCCCCGCTTTTTATCATTTGTATGTCAATATGAAATCTGAACTGTCAAATGACAAAATGATTTGATACCAGGGTTTATGCAACGCATGGTGAAAAGGACCGCAACATTAGTATCTGGCATGGTTTGAGTGACATTTTCCTATTTTTCAATTCTTGAAGATCAATTCTAGTATTTATTTTAACGTGTAGGGGAGTATTGTCAAATACTTTTCCCGCAGTACGTAATCCGAACTAAAGTTTGATAACTTTTTCTCGAGTAATACTTAAATCTGTCGGATATAAAGTGATTTGTGATGAATATGGAGATCAATATCTACAACCAAAAGTGAACCCCACTTCATACTCACCGTATATATAATAATAATCGCACCCCAAATGTCTCCGAGTGCAGTCTGAACCCATAGTCAAAAACGGTAAAAGTTACCAAATTTCTAGGGCTCTTTTCAGCTGTAAAGCTTTCAGCTGTTAAGCTGTTAAGCCACTCAAGCACCTTTAGACATTATAACTTTCCCTGGTCATTGGGCTACCTTTGGAACATACGTACATTCGTAATTCCATGAGGAGACTATTTCTCTCCTGTGGGTGTGACGGCCAACATCTATCTGTAGCGCCCAGGAATAGACACTACCCTAACATGTACCAATTTTCACCTTTGTAGAGTGGAGCATGTGGGTTATTCTTGTTCAGAGAAATAACCAGTGATCCAGACATGGATTGAAACCGGTACATCTCGACCCCGAAGCGCACGCCCTACATCTAGGCCACCGCTTCCCACGGAAGGTTATGCTTCTGGAAATACCCCTACCCATTTCGAAAAAAGAAAATACAATGGGACGGGCTACAAATAAACGCCTAATGGATACCGACTTAGCATATTTAAAATTTAAGATCGGGTTCGAAACATGTTTCTAAAACCTTTAGTGGTCACCTTACACCGGACATTGGACAAAAAACCGTACACCCGATATATATCCGATGTCCAGGGAAATTTCTGCAGGATAGCGGCTTATCATCGACATTGGACCTTGATCAAAGGGTGCCGGACATACATTGGTCAATGCGTGTTATATCCACCAGTCGCCATGGTCGATTTTGTCCCGTCTGACCACTGGCTTGGTCATCTTAAAAGTCAAGCGAAACTTGACCAAAGCCACAACAGTGTTAGCAAGGAAATGCAATGCTATGAATATGTACTGTCATATTTTTATCAATGTTATTTTGTTCATAGCGATGAGCTGTATATGCTTATGCTGAATAAACGGTTTGTTGTTTTTGTTCCGTTCTGTATTAGAAGGTTTACGGTAACAGGTAATACACAATAAATATGAACTTATAGAACAATCCAAAACCGAGTGGCGACAATTCAATATTCAAAATTCAAATTTATTGACATTTTTAAAAAATGTGATACCCAGCTCAATTTATGTTTTATTAAAACGTGATTGTTCATATCACCCAAACTTTGTAATCTCTAAATAAGTTACAAAGCTTGTAAAAGGTTAGAAATAGTACCCGATAATAAAATATGGTTACGCAGCAACCGAATTGTTGACAAAAATGGCGATAGTATTCTTTGTTCCATTGTGAAGGAGTTTTCAATGACCACTAACGGAAGATGTTCTTTATTCAGTGTAACTTATATAAATTACTGAAATTTCTGAAATACTCCTTTACTTCGGTCGTAATCAAATTCTTAAAGATGTAAAATTGTATGGTTCCGAGTTGTTTGATGCAAGTCCATTAAAATGTTGGTTTGAATTAACACTTCAAAACAGGGACACGATCATTGAAATTAAGGATTTATAACCAAATAAGGATAGGATGAGCTCTTAATGAATTGTATCTTTCAATTTAGTGTCACCCACCTTCCGTTATATTCTTACAAACTTTTGTGTTTGAATTTATCTTTGTTGCTCAATTTGTATGTCCCAGAGACACAAACTTGGACTATCTTACCAGTCCCATATCGAGTGCAGGGGCCTCATTCGATCAACAACATTATTTGTATGTCTATAACTCAGACTTATACTTTACATTTAATACATTGTCAAATGTTCTGTTCGCTCCCATTTTGTTATAATTGGGTATACATGTTCAGTGAGTAACAACAAAACTCAGATCAAATTTCACATGGTTTTATCTAATTGCAAGGAAATGGCGGTGAATAGTATGTTGTCAAGTTTAAGTCTCAGTCTCAGTTTAAGTCTTACAATGTTGGTGAATAAGACCCCAGTAGTTCCATTGCTAGAGTCTTAGCATACTGTAATGTGACCCCTCTCCTCTCATACCGTCGAAGCGATGGACGACATCAGGAATGAGGTGTCGAGAGAGATAATAATAATAAAAACGTCTTTATTTTCAGTGGATAACATGATGGGTAAACCAATTTTCATTATGGTCCCCAAAAGATTAATATAAGTAAGATAGAATGTTTCACAGTCGACGTTAGACTATGCTATCCAGCTATTAAAAATATGTCGTTTTACGTTGTTTCACCGGCATGGGAAATTCATAACGCTTTACCCTTTGAAGGGCCTCGTATATGTCATGAACTTGTCAGCAACTTGTAATAATTCGACAGTAATATAATACGCAATGTCTCAGTGCTTTGATTTATTATTCCTCTGTTTCTTTGTTTGCTTTGATCTTCTGTGTAAATTTCACAAAAGCTTCAAATGTTTCAACCATCAGAAATAAAATTTATGTTAGTGTTATGAGGACAAAATAAATAAAATTAACCATATAGAAACATTAGGTGGATTCTTGACCCCTACGCTATCTCCAAACAATTCCCTAATCTTATCACCCAGTATTCATTTCATAATTTATACCTTTGCAAAATTAGAATTGGAAAGCAAATATGGAGTATTTTTGAGAAGGGAAATAAAATGTCGTGAATGTTCTCTTTTATTAATAAGTGTACACTTAACCTCAAAATAAAATCTTGAATTTATTTGTACAAAACAACACTTGATTTGATCCGAGCACTGTTTCATATATGACCCCGACTTTTGTAATCTACGTGCTTGATACGTTTCATTGTAAAACTTTTCATTTTCATTGTAAATTAACGGTTGGTATTTATTTTGAAACATTTATACAGGGTGTGGCAATAAGGACAATGGCGGGGCATATCTATATGACTAAATTATCAAACAAATTAAATACGATACGGCGTATTGAATGTCTGTAGTATCTATCATTTATTTGTTATGAAAGGTGCTAAGCCCCAAATAAGGAAAACTCTTGATCTTAAAACAAACTTTTTCAAACGTTTCTAAAATGTCTCAAATTTTAACTTGAGTTATGTCCCTTTGACGTATTCTAATCATTAATCAATTTAGGAAGCAAAACTCAGTACTAAGCACCTGGCAGAAAAATGTCTAATTTTAATTTTTTGATAAATGTTCTGTAGTTAAAACGATTGGCTCATGTATTTTGATTATGTGTCATGTGATAATAGAAACACTCCTAATGAGGATATAACTTTTCATCACAAACGTAAAATGATACCAACTTCAGTCACTATGAGGTGAATTGAGAAAAAAGTTCGATTGGAATAAAATCATTTTGATATGTATAAAAAAATTAATTTTACATAAATGTATTCTTTATTATTATAACACTATATATCGTAGTCGGTTATTATATTGTATGTCAAAACCATCATTTAGAAGAAAAAAAACTGATATTGAAGGACTGATAATAGTAACATCTGTGTGAACGTTCATGATGGCTCAAAAGTACAAAGTACTAGAACTGCAAACGTTGATCTTAATTGTCTAACAATATTGTGGTACCAAATAGTCTTATACATATCAACACATCGTCCCCTTCCTTACAAACTCATCTGTTAACAAACATTAACAAACTATCAGACTCCAACTGACAGTACAGATCTTTCACTCGGTAAGAGACCGTCAGCTATTAGTCTAGGAGTTAAACCTATTATATGTTTACCGTATAATTAATGTAATAGTCACAGTTAGTCAGTGCTCTTTCTGTCTTCATTGTCATATTATATACATGTATGTCTTTTATTATCTTTCGTATTTTCTTTTTGCATGCACTGTTTATATTTATATATATATATATATAAGACTATAAGCTATGTATACTTTGTCTTTAATAAACGTTCTGTTCTGTTCTGTTCTGTTCTGTTCTGTTCTGTTCTGTTCTGTTCTGTTCTGTTCTGTTCTGTTCTGTTCTTTGACAACGTGACACGATACCGGTAGTTTGTTTTATGCATTTAGGAATTTTGGTTGTTTGATTTTGATTTTGACAAGGTTTTTTTTTACTGATGAATGACTTGCATATTATATAATTACATTTGGTCACTACATATATCACATGAATGACATGCAGCTTGACTTTGAATTTCTTACATAATGAACCATAAAGGGAGGTAATAAATTCTACTTAAATTAGCACACATTTAACTATAAATCATAACTCACCAAAGAATCTGGATGCATTGTAATAGTCTGTACCATCAAATCTGGTCTTCTTGAGTTTGTCGATAGTTTCTGGGCTCGCATGTAAAGATGGGCTCCGTTTTGGTGGTCTTCCGGGTCTTGCACTGAAATAGAATAAATATGACGTATGATGTGACGTCATCAATTTTGCATTGATGTAATATCCCTAATGGATTAACTTGGAAATATCATGTTATTTCACCCGTGGCGTCATCAATGTTGCATTTTTACTTAACGCGCGCGGCATCCAAGTGCATTAATGGCGTTTACTTTAATGGTTTACTTTACACACCCCTGAATACTTCATTTTTAAAAACAAAATGCAATGCTTTGAAACATCGGGATATTCCACTCGTGACTTTCATATGAATAAAATTAGGATAAATTACGAATAACTAGTCTGGAAAATGGTTTCATGCACATTAACTAGTTATTGAAAAAAATGCACTGTCTATACGCGATATGATGCCACGAATGATTGGGCTGTATGGTTGTTACCAATTCTGTCTGCATTTGAAAACAATTTATTATATTTTATTTATGACTTATTTCCTGTTGGAAAGTATCATTTCTGTTAACACCTCGTTTAATATCACATAAATAAAACATAATAGCTAACAATAACATTTATTATGCAAAAGCACGCCGTTCCGTCCCATTTCGACCCATTCCGTTTCATTGTTAACCATTTCAATAAATCAATACGAAAAAACTAATGTTCAGCAGTAGCCAAAGTAACCGTAGCCACGACATGGTTTCTCGCGCATATCATTAAGCGCAAAATGAATAGTAATCGCGTCATAAAATGTAATGACATCACGTGATTAAACAAAGCACGTGACATCAGTCTCGGAGTGAATATTAATCTGTAATTTGATTGGATCACCACGGCACCTGTATTATGACCAGGTAACACATGTCTATTGTATCGTCCTCAATCGACGGCGATTTGGTTTCTTCATAAGTCAAGCCCAATTGACAATTGAATAAAAAGAAAGGAAAATCTCTCTGTCTCGCCCAATTAAGTAATTGACGATCTGTCAATATCCGGTATCACGATAGATCATTTGGAATCAAGACGGTCCGGTTCATTGTATAAATTGATTGGGGGAATAATATCGCTTTCTTAATGAATTCTTTCCCGGTACATGAGAAAAAAATCTCAAGGAAATCAAACGGACGCATACCACATCAATTACGGATATCAATGAATTGCATGTTAAATGATTGTTTTTTCTTGATCGGTCGGTGCAAGGCATGGGCGTAGACAGAGTTCGGGCTCGAGAAAAATATATAAATCTGCAATCAAATTTGTGCCTTGTCGCTCATGGATATTGACTCAAATGTTCGGTTGCCAACATTTGAGCCGCTGAGATTCAGCACAGATTCATTAAAACGTTTTCATGATATCGTCACCAATGGTTTGTAACTAGCATTTAGCTACACATCATCCATGATTCCATTACATCAATGTATTTAAATAAATGATATCTATGTAAATTAGCGATAATTAAGTATTTTTCGTCCAATCAAACATTTCACAGAACTGTGTTTAATACAGATACATTTGTATTGGAATATTAAAATTCAATTATTTATCAATTGAATATACACCCATCTGCATTGAAAAACTAACCATTGCTCAGTGACTGTCGCCTCCAATGTTTTAATAATACAAACAAGCGATGCCGATTCTGCCTATAAATCTACATTTACATGGAAAAGCAACCAAAGTTAAAAGTCACCCATATACGTTATTATACTAAACCCAAATACTTAGCATGATTACAAATATAAACTAAGTTTGTGATACCAGTTGTTGTTGCGAGTGACACACTGATGTTTGAACCAAGCATACTTATGTCCCTGTAACGCTGAACATAATTTCGCAATAACTTACATAACGTACCAGAGTTTTTTTTGCAAACCCATTTGCGTACGTCAAATATACCAGTCGTAAGTTTTCAACACAAAATTGTCAATTTATTGTCAATTAAGTTTTCTCGAAGTCTTTATTATTAAGATTAAGATAGTTAAGAACACACTGGAATACAATGTTGTTCGTAAATGTCCAAATGAGACTAGCGATTGTTTTTTAATTCAGCGTATGTCAGCGTACGTCAGCGTTTTTTGATAAACATAAAGGCAATTTCATCCCGTTTGTTTTTTAATTCATTTTTAAATCATCTCTTTCGTGTGTCCGCGTATGACAACGTTTTTAATAAACTAGTCAAATTTGGTTAAAAATGCTTAAGTGTAATAGCGCCATAACAGGCAACTTTACGCACCCAGGAAAGATGAATAAACTATTACTATGTAGGGCGGTTAGGGTGTTAGTAAATCAAGCCCCTAACAAACAATATTATAGCGAATTTGTATCCATGCGAGCTAAAGTAGGCCTTTTGATGAAAAGATAAACTCATCGTTTTCTCTTATGATTTATAGAAAATTTTCAACATTAGTCTGCGTTTTAATGTGGGGTGCTGAATAATTATCATGTTTTGAGTGAAATTCTCTTTTATCTAACAAAAGTTAAACAACCTGATTTTGATACGCAACAAGAATATAAAATAGCAACATAACTCGTAGCCTGAACGTTTGAATGTCAGGCACAATTATGGAATCCTAAAACATCCTAAAATACGAACAATTATATAATAAAATTATGATATTTACTAAATGCTAACTTGTTTAGTATCAAGTTTGCACGAGAAAAGCAAGACATACCAAATTACAAAGATAATTGTTTATACTAATTTATTTCAAGTCGATTGTAAAACAAGTTCTTCTACTTATCAATCATTCTTGACACCTCTTTACTGATGGTATCCACGTCACCAACATGGTATGAGAGAAGAAAGTTTTTTACGTTAATTCTTTAGCTTTTAGCAAATAGATACGCTGCTATACATATCACAGCACTAGTACGATGCAAAGAAAAACTGTGTCATTGATAACGATTTTTCCCCTTCTATTTATCGAAAAATGGGATTTAAAAGAAACATATTTTTTCTCGTTTTAGTCTTTTTTGGCTACCTGCGTCATGACGTGGTCACATGTTGAGCCCTTTTACTCTGGCACTCGAAGCGGACGCTCTACCACTGCGCTATCAATCGGCGCGTACAATCAATTAATTCCATCTGCATAAACATATTTTTGCATTACACTCTGTTAAACATCACAGTTTTCAGCAGTGTAAACCGTACTTCATTATGTTTTTTGTCTCACGATCAAATATTATAGTTATTTGTCTTTTAGAATATATTTATCGACATGAATTCAGATAAGCAAACTTTCCAAATAACAAAATAAAATACCACGCATTAAACATCATGATTATTTTATTCATAATTGTGATATGAAAACTGAATAACAAATTGTATTCGCGTTGTTAAAGATTGGAGAACCCGATTAGAAAGATATAGCTTTGCAGGCGTGTTGCGCCGTTGTGACTTCTATTGCGTTATCAGATAGTAACTAAACATTAAAACATTACACTGAAAATTATGAAAAGAATCGGAGAGTTATTATAACTTTTTCATATAAAGATACAACTTATAGATACGGCTAGGGTTCCTATTACAATAAAATTTGTAATTTTTCTCTCGCTTTAACATTGAAATAAAATTTATAGCCGCTATGAAGTTGAATCACAATTTTGATGTTCGCATCGTATTCACCAGGGGATCTCCAAATAAAAAAGAAACCATTTCTAGTGAAAAGTTAAACTCGCGAGTATCATTATAACGCATTCATACGCAGTATTGAATACTTTTCAGGTGCGAAAAGTTCTCCCTATCTCTTCACATTAGTGCGATTTTAACGATGATCTGAACTAAGGCAATCTGCAATCTGCAATCTGTTCATGGAAATTCTAATTGTTCTAGTGAGTTGAAAACCAGAACAGTTATCACAAATTAATAGAAAAATCGGAAAATATGATGATACGATAAGTTCATTTATATTATTTTTTAAATTGAGAACTGATTTCTACGCATTAGCTTGTTTTTTTTTTTAAAAACCCGCGTATATACTTTATCATTGGATAAAGGACGTGAACGCCAAGGGAGATTACTGCGACCATAGACTACGGCTTTGTATCGGAATGTGTAGGTTTTTAGTTACACTCCAATAAAAAAGGGAGACTACTTTATCGAATGTATCGATGTGACCGAATAATAAACATATTTCGAATGTGAAATTAGACAAACATGTCAATATTGCACCAATAAGGTCACCAGAAATGATAATTTGACGGTAAATGCTGCGGCATTTGGACATTTAGATCGTAAACCATCACTGCGGTATAACGTACACCGGATATTGCTAGCAATATGAGTAAAATAATTAATTTTCGCGACATTCTAGTGTTGACAAGGGTAAGTTCAGAGACGATTTTTAGTCTTTCTGAATGTGTTTCATATATATTTTAAACAAAAGTATCTCTTCCATAAATTTGCATAGTCCATGTAACCGGTAAATTACCAGGAATTTCTTAAAAGGGTGATTGAAAGACCAAACTCGTATCGTTACTCACGAAAAAATGAAGCTCGATCGGTCGAAATAAGATGTTTTTGTTTATATTCTTCGTTTAAAAACACAACTTGAATCGAGCGAATTGTCATTCTTGATACAAAGATAATATTGTAAATGTAGTATTCTAAACTAATCGCAAATAACAGTGCATTGTGAGAATAAATACAGGTGTTAGTGTACGGAGTATTGCTGTATCATGTACGGAGTATTGCTATATAGTGTACAGAGTATTGCTTTTAAGTGCCGTGACTATTTGTCACACAATTGACTAAATACAAGGTATAATCAGTGGGTTTTTTTGGTAAAAATAACTTGTTATTGTATAGATCTGTACCTATTAAGATTGGATTGTATGTACTACATTATACAATAATTGTATCAAGCTAGTCCTAGCTCCAAGAACCCCACCACCTGAATTTTACATGTTGTGATATTAACCATGTACACCAATTGTACAGGGCTTAGAATGGGATCAGTTCACTTTCATGAGAACAATAGCTTCTTTGACCGACTGAGCAGAATAATTTGTTTAACCTCTGCTGTGAAGAAAATGCCAGATCCCCTTGAGAAATTTTTTGTAGTCAGGCAAACAAGTCTGATAGAAATGCATTGTCACCCACATATCAATATTATCTGTTAGTGCTTTTGTAACAACATAATACAAAATACAATACAAACCAATATAGCAGATACATCCTCTTTCTTTAAGGAACACTTAATTGTGTGTTCTTGATTTATAATATATCTTAGATTTTTCAAACATATGATTATTGTTATTAACTGGAATAGATTGAGGTGAGAGTTAGTCACAATTAAAAATATATGTTATGTTATTTATATGATATACAATTAACAGTTCTTTTCTGTTAAGTTAGTGTTTAGATTTTAACATTTTAACCATGATATAAAGATAACTCATATTAAAGAATATGTATTATTGGAATTGCTTTTGGAGTTACCCTTGTCTTCAGGAAAGGAAAGACTTTCCATTTGTGACTATATATACCCGGTACAACACAGTGTCACATTATAACATCCAAAACCTAGATGGCATTGTCAGTATACAACCCTTTCATGCTTAAGTTAATTCTATGCACTAGCTTCAAATGATTAGAAATGCTGTGTTTTACTGAAACTTTAATATCGAATTGATAAGACTTAACGATTGCAGAATAATATTTTCTTCAATAGTATTAGTGATGTAATCGTTGTAGGAACTAATTATGTTTCATACTAAATTGTAGTTGAGCATAAATAAACTTTATGCAAGCAAATGCCCGTATTTGCCATTTGACCATATGCATGACTCTCAACGAATTACATAAATTCAAGATAAATATCACTTTGTTCTTGTCATAAGAACACTTAATGTATGAGAATCAGTATTTTATTTTGTTCATTGCATTCATCAGCCTGACAGATTGAAATATTTAACATTATCATATAAAAATATTCTTATTATATCATAAAGCTAATAAGGCATGAGCTTATTGATAAGCAGACGTAATGATACGATAAAACTGTCCATTTACATACTTTATTTGCTCATGTTAATAAGCAATAGTCCGTACACTAAACAGCAATACTCCGTACACTAAACAGCAATACTCTGTACACTAAACAGCAATACTCTGTACACCGACTTGTATCTGTTTTGATGTGTATCTTAGTTGTTTTTCGATCAATATTTATGAAATTTGGTCACAACACGTTTGGGTTCAATATAAACAAAATGGCCAGTTCAAAAAATCTTCAATTTGTTGATACAGTCATTCCAGAAGCGTGTACAGTACAGCTGTCAATATTTGCGAGTGAGTAACGGCATAATACTGGATCATTTGAACCTTCCTGTGAATATCTGATATACTATAGTGTGCTATAAAGTTACAAAAATGCATGAAGAAGTTAAAACTAAATTGAGATATGTATAAGTAGTCAGTAATTTGGAAAATAACGTATCTAAACTCACCCTGGTCTCCTCAAAATTAAAAATATTACTCACTTTACTAGCAATATCCGGTGTACGTTATACCACAGTGACCATGGAAGCTCAAAAATAGGGTACCACAAGGGTTACTATCATTTCGTCACTTCATGTGAATACATTTTTTTGTCTACTTTCGCTTTCAAAATGTGTTTACTGTCCGGAATTGATATTGTCTACTAGGCAGATTTTAAGAATCATGCTACTGCCTTTGTGTTGTGTAGTGTTGTCAAACATTTATATGCTCGGCTGGTTAAGTTGAGTGCTGCCTTCCCTGTCCGATTTTTATACCCTTTTCAAGAAAAACAGTAAGAAGTGTAGTTGTACTGTATGATGTGTGACCATTGCATTTACACCAAATGATCGACTCTGATAACCTCGGTTTTTATGTGTTTACTGGAGAGAAATGGCACTGACTGGGTTTCACGATTGCACCCGAATAGCATTTGGTCTTTAGGTCTTTTGTTGTTATCCAGTGTGCACTTGTGTCAACTTATATCAAAATCAGTACATTTATGACAAAATGTGAGTGAATAAAACATCTAACGTTTCAAAGCCCAAACCTTGAGTGTTAGTTTTTATATATTTGTTAACGAGGTCTTCGTAGATCTTTACTGTGATATCTTAGATAGATATAAAGATATAAACCCCGAATAAACAAATAAGCAAACAAAATATCAAAACAGGGACTCTTTTGTTGACTTTTAATACGATTTGTTATTCAATTCAATTCACAGACTACGTAAAAATGTTGACGCTTCCGTCTTAATAATATATCGACAAATACTCAGTATTCATGTTAATTATTAAATTATTAAAACATTCGATGAAGGTGGTCCTTTGGGTGAAAGAAAAAGACACCCGAGCAGCATCCGTATTTTAGCATGCATCCTTCTGGTATGAAATTTGAAATCTAAAACGCCCCCTTTCGGTTTTTATCAATTTCATCTGGGACGTATTCGCTGAACGGAGGGGAAATAAACTTTATTCGTTTTGAATAGCATTTAAATGGGACATCATTTATTCAAAATTGTCAAACTTGCGACCATTTTACTCAGTTGTAACATTATGGAAATGTTAATAACCCAAAACCGTAGATCGCTATCAACAAAAAATAACAATTTTATCTAGCTCGCACAAATGTGTTTTATTCGATGTAAATTGAATTTTAGAGATACCCAAGCCGGATAACTCATATTTAATACCATCTGGTTATTCATTACAATTTGAATTTTCTTAGATGCATATCAAATGTTAGACACGGTTGTTTCATGGCCGCAACAATGCCGAGTTTCAGTGCATAAACAAACTATAAACTATTTAATTTAAGTACACCGTACACTGATGCGGATCGCTGATTTGAATTAAACGTAAAGTGTCATACATATTTCACTGTATTTTAGATAGGTATTGAATTACATGTTAGTTCGCTATTGTTACCGATTTTATTTATCTAGTTTGCACCGTGTGGCTGAAATAAGAGAATGGTGCTATGATTTTAAAAACCATACTGTCAGCTTCATTTTTTCCATTACTGGTATCTTGAATTTTTATTATTGTTTAGGACTATAGTATCTAGTTTCGTATCAGCTCTGAAATCGGAAGGTGGCCAGATCGCTTTGTATCGAAAGAAATAAAAATCCGAGACAAGATGATATGTTTTTACCCTCTATTTTGAATCGGCATACATTACAATAATGTTTCTTATTCTTGAATATTTTGTTCTTTATTGTACAGTACTTAATATACCATGACCATGTCCCAAGTCACACCTTTAAATTGTTTCAATTCATATAATATTATTTCTAGTGTGTTGTTCTTTCAGATTGAACCTCAATATCTAAGTCAATCCGAATAAAAGACCAGCTTTGAATAGTAGCAAGGGTGGTCTTCATATCAAGACTTTAGGTTAATTATATTTTACAGTTTATGGACTTCATCCAATACCCCTTTCATAGACAATGCAATTGCTTTCCATAATTCTACGTCAGTTTAGTAAAATAATTTCATAATGCAAAATTACAAGCATGTTCTTAAGGTTCATTTCTACAAATAAGGAACGCAAAACTATATCCCAAGACACGATGACATTCTTTTAACATTGGTCTTCAATGGATACAAAACAAAAAACAATTTCTAATTAGAAGAGAGCTTGTGTAAAATGATTAATCATTATTAAACATTTTATGAACTGTGTCTATAATGTGTCTTTTAGTGGTATTGCGTTTGAAATCAATTAATAGTTTCCAACCAAGTCATCAGGCGGCTGTATTCTAAATTGAATGTGAGTTGATAAAGGCTATTGCTAATCTTACATCTAAAACAAGTGTAGTTGCTCTTTTTTGTACAAATGTACAAATCCCAAAGGATGTCGTTCGGCATTATCCGCCATTTTTAATTCTTCTGAACAAAAACCAAGTAAATCACGGAAATGTGCCCAAGTCTCGCGAGACCACGAGATATGAAGATGGAGTTATTATTATTCGATATTTTTCTTGTTTCAGGTGATCGTCAGGTCTAACGAATCAAAGGAAAAGGTTAATTGGAAACAATGTTCAATTTGTAAGATTACGCATTAGTAATAGTTAATTTTTCACTGGAACTATTTCTCGTATAAGCCCTCGAGCGGGTAGTATTGACAACTCATAAATCCGAAACTTGAACAAATTAATTTTACTAATTTGTTAAATGTCTCCAAAGAATTACAAGAAAGAGAAGTGATCAAATAATAGCCACTGAAAATGTAGAATAACACGAGGAAACATCAGGAAACATCTACAGCTCATCAAATCAGCAAAATGACTCTATAATATATTATTGTTCGTCTGCTGATAAGATCGGATCTCAAAGACAACTACATGTTTTTGCCTCTTGGTGGAATGATCCTTTTATGGCGCATGAATTGTGTTTCAGTGCCCTGGAGAAAGAAGTCCCAAAGAGAAACGACGAGCAATCTTAGAGAGAATCATTTTAAGCGATTGTTTTACACTCAAATGATAACAAAATTAGACAACTTGCAGGCAGACGATAACAAATGAAATATCAACTCTGATTGTTCCGTCATTTATTTCAATAATAACGTTTGGTATTACTACGCCTAGAGAAAAAGTAATCCCAGAATTGGTGTACGCCATTAAGCGGTTTGATGAAAAAGTCTTTGAAGTGTAAACTACATATTTCTGCTTGAGATTGTCTTGTTAGCGCGTAGAACGTATTGTAATTTGCTAGTAATTATATATAAAACGTGATTACTAAATGTATGTTAGTTTTTCGTTCGGTAAACACGAGGTAAACGAAGACTACTGGACGCCAGTAATGTCGGTACGGCCCACAAACAAATTAATAGAAATGCTTACGCGTTGCAGTGGAAGCGTAGTTATGGCAAATGACATGGTAAAAATTAGTAAAAATTGGTAAAAAATACAAAGACGAAAATATGTAATGATTACAGCGTCTAGAATAATTATATCCCGAATGCTTTCACGGTTTCACCCACGAAGTCTCTGCTATATTAATAGTCTAGGTACTCGTGAATTACTCCTCAAGTATAGTTGGATAATTTAGTCAGTCTAAACGATTCTACGCCATGAAGAAACAGACTTTTTGTCGGCGATATTTTTCTGTCCATCAAATTAAGGGATATTAAATCACCAAGAATGTCCACGTCGGAACGATAAACTTTCAGTAATTGTTTGATCAAACTATAGTTCGAAATAAAGATAATGGAAGGTGTGAAGTTTCTGTCTGATTGGGAACCGAATAGATAATTATAAAACGCCAAATATTTCAAAAACATAAAGTATCTCTCGAAAATATTGAAACAGGCAATAAGTAAGTACGTAGCACTTCAAACGTCACTAGTACTTTTGACATTTGGGCTTTTAATCATTTCTTTGGGTTGTGTGTGGGCATTTCTCCGTGTAGTTGTGTTGTGGTGTTACTGTTTTCTGTGCTAGGCTGGTTTAACTGAGTGCTGCCTTCCCTGTCCGATTTACTCATATCTTTTTTTACTCCTTTACGACATAAAAATACCAAAAATAATTCAAATTGAAATGATTACAGACAGGTTTTCGGTTTTATTTGATATGACTGTTGACGTGTGACCTCATAATAAAGATATTTCAATATTAGAAAATTTGGAGAGTGTTATTTACGGATATTCGCAAAACGTCTAATTGTTTTTAAACTTCAAAAGCCATGTTTAAATTACACTCGAAAAATTCACCAACTAAGATTGGGGGTATCAGTGTTTCTACTTTACACGTTTCATAGAGGTCAATAGTTAGATTTATAAGATTGCCTAAGTTGCATCGTGTAACAAAATATAGAGTCACTTAAATAAATATCTGATGCGACGTTTAAGGACTTCAGTGCGACAAACATATTAATATGTTTTCTAAAACAAACACAAAAGCTTTCGAAAAGTCAGTTTAAATCACGGCTCGTACTTGAAATCCAAAATGGATGAGCTTTTCGTTAAAGCCCGTACTTGGGAATGGCGGAAATATCTTGCGCCGCCACTGAGATGTTTATTCAAAAAGTTTTTATTGTCTTTAGTCAACAGACGCTCTTCACAGTCAAATATAAAAACAAATAGTTCCCCAGACCTTTTACCCTACGCCATGACCAATGTCTTTGTCATAGTTAACGGAGTACAAAGAAAATAAACATTTGTATATTGATTTTGATTTGAGAGGTCCATAAAGATCCATCGCAAATTTTTAATTCCAAGATCTTTCTATTGACTTAGTTAACGTATAAACCTTTATTTCAACTTCTTCTATTTACATGTATTTGTACAGGTCCGTCTTAAATCCGTAAAACCATAGCAATCATACTGGACAAGCGATATTCGATAGGTCAGCAAATAAGACAAAAATCGAACATGGCTCCACGAATGTTGTGTCCACTTTGGAAAATAAACATGACAATATTTTAATCCATTTTACTAGTGTTAGTATTGCAGTCCTTGATAGAAATACTCAGCTTATTGAATGTTTGAAATTTGATAATTGATGGTCAATTCAGGGTCTCGTAAGCCCCTCATCAAAAATTTGCAAATAATGACATTTTCTCTTGAAGATCTAAGTAAATACAACGCGGATTTGGGTACTTTTATTTTACGGGTCATGACATTGTTAATGAAGCGAGTTTTAACATTTATATGTGTATCGTTTTTATAATTTAGCTGAATAAATGAAAGGGGTAAATACTTTAATTAATACTCCACTTCCGGTATTTTAATCGTTCGTTATGACGTGTACACTATACATTTGCGATGACGCAATCACCGGAAATGAACGGTTTGATCGTTGGAAAATAGAGCGCCTCTCGGATATGGTCTAATGCTATTTCCTGTCCAGGTAAAAATAAAATATTTAGATAAATAATCAATATTAATTAGAGCACCTCTATGTGAACTTGACCACAGTTCAATACGAAAACGCTGTGCATTAAAACAGTCACGATATGCGTAGTGGTAGTGTGAGCGCGTTGAGATCTGATGGTCATGCGTTTGATTAATAGCAACGTCATACGCACGACCAAATAGAAGAATATAATGTTAATTAACTTTTCTTGCCAATTTTCCTAACATTGAAATATTTTCATCCAATATAGTTATATCGCGTTTTCGCTATCGTCGTATCGTGATTCCCCGATATTATTATTATATTACTTTTTATGCATGGTAGAACTATATAGCATTATCATTATCGTACTATCGTGTAATTATTATCGTACTATCGCGTTATCATTATCGTACTATCGCGTTATTATCATCGTACTATCGCGTTATCATTATCGTACTATCATGTTATTATTATCGTACTATCGCGTTATCATTATCGTACTATCGCGTTATCATAACCGTACTATCGCGTTGTCTTTACCGGAGTATCATTTTTCCATTATCGTAGTATCGCATAAATAATGTTTAATTTTCGCGTTACCAATTAATATCGTGCAATCGAGTCTCCCATTTCAGGTCCAAGTATCGCAATGCTTGATGGCCACAACGGAACGCCGTACATATGAACGCAATCGACCTTTCTAAATAGTGGAACTTTTGATTACTATGCTCCGGGGACTGCGTGTTGCAACAATTGATCATAAGGGAATATTAAACAATTATTTGAATGCGACGTACCGTTAGCGGTTTTAAATTTAATTAATTCAAAGCACCTTGCACAGGGCGGATGAGGGGCGCGAATTAAGCCAAAAAGTCAATATTAACTCTACGGTGCCATATTTCTGTTATTTACGAAAATCTGCGCTGGTCAATTCCGGACTGTTTAAACATCAAATTTGCATTTGAGACGGAAGATTTTATTTAAACAGTATTACGATGTATAGAATGAAAGACATTGGTGTTTATTGAATGAACTACAACATCATTAACTCTCGTTCCGGATATGTGGCACAATACGAGGTTAAATAGTGTATTAATATGGTTTGGTTATTTTTCCGTTCAACTTAAGTACAAAACAATTACTTGAAATGCCATTTTTTTATCATTAGTTCAGATGGAAAAAAAATGAAAATTTTGAATATATTGTTACCTTATAACTACATGTATCTTAACTTTTAAAACATTAATATAATTTTTATGTATTGTCAAAGAATACGCTAATTATGTATTCATATGTATATGTCGAAACAATACTTGTAGTAACAAAGAAAACATTTTAAAACAAACAGCAGATCAGTTCAGAACAGAACTGTTCTGTTCTAACAAAATATTGTCAGTTCTTACGCACTCGTTGTTCGGGTGCATTGGTCCCTTGAATTATATTGAATTGAATTATTTATGACGAAACAGTACGACTATTACTTTGCACCAGTTGTAATTTTCAGTAAACTCAATTTTGAAGCAAACCTAATTTTGAAAATGCATTTCTACGGGTACAATGAATTACACCCATCCGTCACCGAGGCGGAAGTAACGCGACGTCTTGAATAAAACTCAGCATGAGCATTTGAAAAGTTTTAACACTCTCAAACAAAATGACGTCAATATATCAAAACGATTCCATCATATTGGTCATTATGTATATTTGAGAAATAAGACGTAGGTATGAAGAACTCCCAGGAAATCATTGTCTGCAATTGGGACCGACGTCGGATCAAACATTGTACTGTCATTTTGTCAATTTATCCACAGACATAATCATGCAATATCAAAAATGATATCAAATGCTTGCAGAAAATATTACAAGTCTGGACCAATACCTTATAACACTCTGTTATCATTAAGCTGCAAGAGAAGCTCGCTTAGATTCGGATGTAGCTTTGACAGAAGCGATCAATCGTAAATACTCGGACATTTCCGTAACTGAGAAATACGCTTTTTCGTTAGATAAACGCCGAGGAGTTCCGATTGTGAAGCGATATGTATGACGTCACAACGTTGCAACCCGTACTCTTGGTTACTCGGAAAGAAATCAGTTTAATTAGGGGTACTCCGGATGCAGAGAGTTACTGGACTGTTAAAAATACAAATCCTTAAAGTCCTCTTTAATATTTTATGACATGCCAATGCAGGGATAAAGGATGTTTATTTTCTGATAATCGACAATTGTTTGCAACCACAAAGTGATATTGAAATCTGATTTATTATTTATACTCTGATCAAAGAGCCGGAACAAACGAAACAAATAATCAGTCTCTAAAATAACTAGTTAAATTATAATTTAGACAAAGTTACACGTAACCGTAGTTCATCAAATTTCCGAGTTTAAAGCCGATTTATATCGGAGAAAAACGAGCTTAATCCAAGCTTGATCCACGCTAATTAGTAAAACTCAATTTATTCCATCGGAGCCTGCAATTTTGCGCAGAGAGGCCAAATAATTGAACGCTCAATGCGCAGCCGGTGTAGCGTGAGTTATACGCTCTGTCGAGATACGGCAGTATCGCTTCATCAAGTTGATAAAAGTAATGCCGGGCTGTAACCATACTCATGTGTTGTTAAGATCCCGACTGTTTAATTTTGTAATTGAAACTCTTTTAGATAATAACGGATGGGTTGAATTGACTCTCCAATTGTTTGAGAATTACCTGCCTGAAGGGTGTATTTAGATAACATTAATTTGAAAGCGAGGATACGTTGTCAGCAAATATTAGAGTAATAATACTTTTATTTAGGCAAAACTTAATCAATTAAATTTATCAGAACATGGTAACATATTGCAAAAATGTTCAGGTCTCTAGACAAGGTTTCCTAGGTAATTGACAAGTTGCAAACATGTGAATCTCTAATGTTGTGACGGACAAACAACGCACATCATACGCACACAGTTCAAAAGACTTGGCGTTATTAATACCCCTGTTTTCCCCCTTGTGTAGCATTGTAATCAGTTTTAATGTTTCTGTTTTTCTTTATTTAATCAAGGCTAATGATTCTTTGTTTTGTACTTTCCTTCCTTGACCAACCTATCGTGTATTTATATACAGAGGTAAATACTGGTAAAACTACATTTTAATTGCCGTTTAGTGAAAATTTGGTGACCACGTGGTGCGGTCACGTGGTATATACTCCGACTATCTTCATGGGAACCTCGACATCAGAATCCTGCCTGGCTCCAGTATGTTTGTTATTGGAAGGAAATAAAACAGTCATAACTTTAAATACAATGAACAACTCGATAGACAAGTGAGTGCATTAGTGCACGATACACTCGAGCGATATTGGCGTATAATATACTTATATCGCTCTCAAGTACGTATGACCCCGTCTGTTTGTATTTTAGAATAACTTTGGAGCAATTTATTGTCAGGTATTATGCTCAATTGATCACTCAGTAATTGTATTTCATTACTATGTTACGAAAACGGTTCTTTATGAGCTACCCAGCCATATGTCGTAAA
Source organism: Spisula subtruncata (assembly GCA_963678985.1). Taxonomy (NCBI): domain Eukaryota; kingdom Metazoa; phylum Mollusca; class Bivalvia; order Venerida; family Mactridae; genus Spisula; species Spisula subtruncata. The sequence continues at coordinate 1,291,975 of OY787665.1, read as the reverse complement.
TATATCGTAACTACTCGGGTCTTTCTGTAACTACTCGGGTCTTTCCGTGGATCGTACATATTTTATACCGAGCATAACCTTTATTTGCTTTATATCGACTGAAATATGGCAGGCATATATAATTTATGTACCTCCACCCGGATTTGAACCAGGTCGCCAGATTAGACGGCAAGCGCACTAACCACTGAGCTACGGAGGCACATACACTAACCAGTAAATTGTATTTTAACAATATACAGGTCCTGAGTACGCGAACGTTTCTATCAAAAGCACATTAGTACCAGTAATCGGACGGAGAAAGTTCTATGCCAGATTATAGAAAAAAACACCACAGAAACAAATCTAAATGTGTTCCGTCAATCCATTTCTCAGACTTTCTTTACAAGTGAAATGAGATTCCCTTACTGAGATAAAATGCTATTAAAGATTAAACAATAAGCTTTATTTCTTTTACAAATGAAAAGAATAGAATGTTATCGCAATAAATGATATTAATTTCCAATTTGTGTACAAGTTTAAGCTAATGTCGTGTTGAGGAAATCCATTCCACTCGGTACGTTCGCAGACGGAATATAAGTTAAATATATATTAAATACACATAATTCTATCTTTTGTTGTTTTTTGTTTTACTAGTATAACATATTCCCGCATATTCATTGTTAGAGATAAATGTCTGATATGTACTAGAAGAATGTTTTGGCTTAACGTTCGTAGCTTGTTGGATTTAATAACTGTTAAATAAGCGTATATTGGCAACCTATTAACCTAAGAGAGTGTAGTTGGCAGTCTATATTTCTATAAATAAATACTTTGTCAACTGGTTTGTCCAGTACAGTCCTTTCAAAGTTAATCATAATCGGTTTGTAATCATCGAGTCGTCTGTCAGGTAAACTATGTTTATCTAGGTTCAACTGTGTATTACTGAGTTAACGGTAGCCCTCGCTATTCTTTCGAATGGATAGTTCCCTCATTAGTATTACTTATTTAATCTACAATACGTATACAGTATACCATACTCCGTTATTATGAGCATTTGTGGTTACTGGGTTGGTCTAGAATAGTTGGCCTGTGCATGCCGTTTTGTTCAAGTTGAGGATAAAAGTTATATTCCTAAACGATATAGATTAATGTACAAACAGATCGGGCTTATCAGGCCGTATTATACTAGAAACCAAAATATCAACATTACAATGCAATTTTTCCTAATGTTTCAAATTGAAACAAAAGTTACATTCCGCGGAGTATTCATTCCCCTCGCGATGTTTTCTTCTATCTACGACTCCTGGATGAATCAAATATCTAATAGATAGCATACAATGAGTTAAAATCAAATACATCCGAGAAGTTGAGGTAATCAACGAGATACGCAAATCCATTTATCTATTGCCTTGACATGTGAAATGGTTTCTAATATTAAAGACAAACAACGTGTTACATTATGATAGAATTAGGGTAACGAATTAAAGATTTGACTACAACTTTATTAAATTGTTTTGTTTTCGGGGTTTTAAGGGGCTGCGGGGTTTCTGTCTGAAGAGAACAGAGACAAACTACCGACTGGGGCTAATTGGCTGACGGGATCAATAACAGGTGTCTTCGGAATTCTATATTTCGTAAATTTTTATATAGCATTACGTTGTTATAGCAAGGGTGGATTTAACCAAGTTGTAGATTTTTTATGCCGCTGTTCATGTTACATTATTACGATTGTAGAACCACGAACGATAACGAAAAAAACCACTAACATTTTTTTTGAAAAATATAAATTTTACAAATTGTTTTTTCGTTTGAGTCTTTAGCAAAGATACAACTACCTGTGTGTAGAACAAGTTTGTATTTAACAATGACGTACCCGTCAGATTTATCACATGATGTTCAACCAGTTGTGCTTTTAAGAAAGAATAAATTTCTGATTGTAGAACTATTGTTTGTTCAGTGATGACGTATTCTTCATAGTTATCACAATAATTTCAACCAGTTGTACTTAAAAAAATAAAGAAATCTACAAAATCTGGCATATATATTATATTATTTATTATGATAATTACGTGTACTTATAAATAATCCAGTTTGTACGTTTGCAAAAGGTTAGTATGTAAAGGTCATACCACAATACAAAAAGCAACTCTAAATAGATCTAGCATAATGTTGCTCTTTAATACCTGTTCTGTACACTTTATACGTATGACTTGAATATTTTCATCTTTGTGACGTACGTGATAAATGTTTTTCAATTTGGCAGTATATGAAATGAAATAAATATCACACATTAACGTATTTGGAACTGCTGAATTCTGAGGTCTAACAACAAGAACAAAAAGAACAACAAGAACAACAACAGCAACAGCAGCATCAACAACAACAACAACAGCAGCATGAACAGCAACAACAACAACAACAACAACAACAACAACAACAACAACAACAACAACAACAACAACAACAACAACAACAACAACAACAGCAGCAGCAACAACAACAACAACAGCAACAACAGTAACAACAACAACAACAACAATAACAGCAGCAGCAGCAGTAGCAGTAACAACAACACAATAACCGCCAACATACCAAAGCTATCATCATGTACATATCATGAACAACCTGGTAGACACAAGAGCAGATCAGATACAGACCCCAGCCGAGCATACACGAGGACACGCCAACACGTTACTGTACCATTCGTCTTTTATCAACACTTACAACTACTTAGTAATCCCGTCTGACACACCATGTACCTGATGCGATAATTACCGCAAGCACCGTTGACAATATTCAAGGCGGCTAGGATTGTTTCGCCAATGCCTTTCCCCTGGGCCCCGACACATTTTAAGCTTTAACCACTTAATTACTTTATTTTTTATGGTTGACCATTAGTCAGAAATACAAATGAATGTTTCAGAAATATACTTGCCCTGTCATCTATTAATCTACATTTACACAAAACATCTGAACGATTTTTCTCATGGGTACACTTCGTATTAATATAACAACCACTACTATCAGTTTTGGTCTAGAGTAGACGGGCCTCATTTCCAATTAACTACCATTTATATCCCTTATATGATTTTTAAAGATCCCTAGGAGCATTATCAATAGTCGAATCTTGTCAGTTATTATGTCTGAAATGAGTGAAATGATAAACCATTTCCTATAGATAGGATTGTTTTTATTGTTCAACTTGGCCCGGGACAACGCATCCGCCTTTATGTGCTTATCTCCCGGCATATATCATGAGTAATTTGTACACTGTATCACATTATTTACATTGATTATTATTGTTTAGTTGTCTTCTATCAAAGCTATCATAAATAGTTTTCATCCCAGTAAAACTTGATATGTAGAAATGATGCTATCAGTTCTGAAGGAGATACGGACAATGGGTTTTGGTTCAATATTTTCAATTTCTTTATACGAAGACGAAGTACGAAAACTCAGACAAGACGAACGAAGATGCTGATATAGCATAAACGTTTATGCCAAGTCTGTGTTTATGTTGCGCACACAATACGCATGCTATGCTTGAAGAAATTGTATCGTAGCAATTGGAATCAACTTCATCTTGTTCTTTGACTTCGACCAGGGGTTAATTATACAACCTATTTGGTTCCTCATTCCGAAATAATCAGTTCTGTTTTCGTAAGTGTTAGTGATTGGCCGCATTAAGTTATGGAATTCGTTTCACGTAGTTTGCCTTATAAAGAGCATTGCAAAACCTTGCTGCACGATGCCCCATTTACGATTTTGAGACAAATGAACATCATCACGGTAAATGATAATATAAGGCATCACTTAACAGAACCAACACAATAAAAAATATACAAAAAGAGCATTGTACACATTGCTATCGCTGCGTACAAGTAGACGCTTCAAAAGATATCTCAACCGAATACAGGCTTTTTTGCACACACTTACGTTTTGTCATCAATTCAGAATGCTGTTTATAGTTAGGTGTAGGGATGACAATTTGTAATGTCTAATTACTGAATACCTTAATACACCGGATTGTTCACCTCTAACACATGACGAGATGATAAGGTTATCTCTAATATGAGAATTCGGTGATGACATACGATATATACATATAAACATTTAGACGTACCAACATTTGAATTAAAAGAAACTCTGAGGTTACCCTGGTATGGTTTGTTTGTTCGTGGTCTTTGTTTTCTTCCGTTTATCCTGTGACGATTCAATACAACTCACTTTAATCATGACACTAGGTGAAATGATATCACGAACTTTTGATCTTGTAGATCTGCTTGTGATGGTCAAACTTAATTATTCTTGCAATGGTTACTAACTAGTATAGCTTGGCTAATTTGACATGAGCCTGAACTTTTGATTAGCATAATTGACAGTCTATATATTGTCTACGATACAACAACGATTGTATGTTTTCATAATCGGAGAGGATCACGAAGACGCTCAAGATGTAATACAAACACAAATTTGAAATACCGATAGTGCACGATTTGCTTGCGGAAATTAATATATTTAAAGCAAGAATCTTGTACATGTAATATATTCTTGCACAAAGGTCAGGGTCAGGTCAAAATAGCCAAGCTATACTTATTACCTCAGTATAACAAAGGTACAAGTAGTTACATATCACCACGGTGTGTAAACGACAAACTATCTTTTGAAGTAACTGAGCTAAAACATGCTTTTGTAAATAATTAATTTTTGTTAATAAATTACGTTGCATGATGTGAACGTTTTTTAATCTTTGTAAGAGCATTTATACAAATTAACATTTGGCGACGTCATAACATTGTGTTATTATACAATATCATATGATATGATATATTATATGAACTTATGTATTTACGTACAAGCGAATTAAAACCAAATATTAGTCAGTGCAAGTGACTAAGAGTACACAATTAAAGCCTAACGACATAACCCGACAAATCAGTACTGTCCTCATAATCATTGCCATTGTCATGTTTTATATGAATCGAAATGGTTTCAAACATGGTATCTCACGTGTAAAGGTCTAATAATCGGAATTTGATAATGATATAGGGATGCTTACGGTACAATTATTGTGGTTATTTAAATCAGTTAGAGGGTTACTTAGTATTCGATGTGGCGATTGAAGGCCACACATGTTTTATTTGTAGCCTTTTACGTGAAATTTTACCAGATGGTTTGGGAACCAAATTTGCTCGCTTGATGACATGGATAGAATATGTTTCTACGTTTGATCCTCTTGGGCACATTTACAAAGATATCTGTACAGTGCACTTTCATACAATGTGTATTAATAATGTTAACTGGAATTTGATTTCTTGATACATTTTCATGAAATTTAAGAGACCTACTAAGAATACATTTATAAATCATCAGTAAAAATTTGAAAGGAATGTTTTGAATATTGTTTGTGCAATGAGAACAGTGCACGATTTACTGAGACAACCCTCGTACAGGCACATGCAACGTGTTAGTAGCATGTCAGCCCCCTATTGGACCATTTTTGGTCCACTTGTTATTTTATTACAGATCCCTCATCCGTTCAAAATGTTTGAGGTACATGACAATAAATTAACATGTGGCCTTACGTACGTACAGTTCGGTAAGTTACCCGGTTTAAGTAAAATCCAGTTTTTATCACAATGTGAAAAATACTTTCTCTGTTGTACCCTATACAAAACTAAAACACGAAATAGGATCATATAAAACTATTTAGCTAGCCGTGTAATAAAAATTATCTTTTATTTTCTCGAATATCTTGTTTCTCTAAGGTTAACCCGTGCATTGCTGTCAAATAAAAGCTGACAAACAATTGTTTGTAACATTATGTTTGATGCTGAATCCGATACTTTGCCTCATGTTCCGAATGAGATACGCTAAAGTAGAGGCTTAACCGTACGCACCGAAACACCGGGGTTTTATATACCACCCGCGCGCCGGAGTAGAGAAATTTCGGCAGAAAATTTATGTGGGCAAATTATTTCGGATGCGATAGTTTATATTATCAGTTTAAGATCTTATTGTGTGACAAAATATGTTGCTCGGAGATTTGTTGTGTTTTCATTCATGGATGTTGCAAGGTATCAAATTTTCCATCTAAAACCTTGAATGGTTTAATTGTCGGTTTCCTGTGAGTATTGCCAAGCTAGGTAATAAAACTTCGCGTCTCAAGTGCGCATGCGTGCATAAATTAACGATGTATTGAAGGACTGTGATTTGAATGTGGCTATTGCAAATGATGTAGGCAAAGAAGAAGATACATTTCCTTTCAGAGTTGTACATTTACAGCCAAATATATGGTAGCTTAAATTATAAATAAAAACCGATGCCGCTTTTCATGCATCACTGTCCATATGTGCACTGCTCTGTTTTGCGCCTTTGGTGATCTGCTTTTTCTATTATGTGTTCCCTACACATGCGCTTGGTTAGATTTTCTAACACAGCCTTAAGCGATTTGTCTATGTGAACAAAATCTGCTATGGCAATACCTTTCTGCAATGACCACCAACCTAATCATTTAAATCAGAGCGTTTCAATCATATTTAATTTATTAAACAATCATAATTATGTTGACCATGGGCCTTATTCCCCAACGTTATAAGGCTAAACTTCAGACTTGTACTTAAAATTGAAAATATTCATAATCACTGCCATTTTTTAACAATAAGATTTTACCATATGGCATTGTTTCTGATTATTGTGTGTTACCAACTGAACATGTAAATATATTTAGCATATTTATATTAAAAATGGTACATTTATAACAAGATGAGAGCGAATACAATATTTGGCAATATAAAGTCTAAGTCTGAATTTTAGACTTATAACGTTGGTGAATAAGGCCCCAGGTATACACTACATGTAGACTTTTACACGGTCCCAGAATATAACGAAATTAAACACATCGTCAATAATAACCAGCGTGTAGCAACCGGGAGAAGTTATAATACATATCAAACAACAGTTGGGGCTCATCTACCATTTAACTGATTTATATTCCGAACACCTTTGACAGTAAACTTAACACATCAAAATTACCTATTGCTCTAAATAAACAAAATGGTCTTCTTAGATACGGAAGCCGAATGTATCCGCATGGCGCGTTCTTCTCGTCTAATCAGAATTGTTAAAGTTTAGACAAACAATTTCTGCTAAACATCATTTTCAGGCTTTGTAAGAGTTGGCTCAATTTCAGGATTTCGGTTGTCGCACAAACAGTTCGTGATAATTCGGATCGCACTTCCGTTGAGATTGTAATAATATTAAGAAAAGATAATATGTTTTGATTAACGAGTTCTGGAAGCGTATATATGTTCTAAACATAATTTGTTAGTTTGCACGCATCGAACAAACGCCAGATGTTAAATGTATCTAACTTGTGGTGCAGTTTTATGCTAAATACTTTGTGCACAAGAAATCTATGGTTATCCGACAAGGTGGTTAGATTTGAATGCGTTTAATATCTTCCGCGGCGATAACTTGTGGCAGGGGAATCAACCATTGAATCGAAATTGCCATTTCGCGAAATTGGACAAAATTATTATCGCGAAATGGTATATTGTCGGTATTATGCACAAATGTTAATTTGCACGTGCTGCGCGCGCATACATAACAAAACAGTCAGTTTCAAATCGAAATGTTCATTTGAAGAGGAAAAGAAATAAAAAGACAATACTCGCAATCTTTCAATTTTCCGAAACTCTTGACCTTACTATAGGTTTATGTTATATGTATCAAGATGTTCGCGTATTTGTTAAGTGGCTGCAAGTTGAAAATTGAAATTCCGTCTTTATCAGATTAAACTGCACGTGGAAATCGTGGAAGGATTTTGATTAGGTATTTAGATAATGCTCGTTACGTAAAATGTTTATGATAATGACAAAAGTTATGTTGATTTCTAAGTGTAAAAATAAATTTAAAAAATGGACGAAGTACTGTTTTATACTTAGTAATTAACACAATGGTAGAAGAATTAGATTTATTTATCTCTTAATGTTATTACCATTAATTCAAATTGAAACAAACCCCACCCTTACATTTAAGATCAGAACAAAAAGGTTACATTAAAATTTGAGAGAAATTAACATAGTTGTCTCGCACGATAGCAGACGTACGTTAATTTAAACACTCCTACTGTCAAGGCATTCGAAATCGCTCCATGTTAGCGGTATAAACCTATTATTATTAATTCATTCATTCATTAAACTGAAGCTACCCTTCGCCATTTTCATTCGAAGCAGCCATATTTCTCGTGCTGGGAGCACGTGTAAGCCAGACCTCCTGCTTTGCACTGAGGCTTTTCATTGAACCGGAGAGTTTTGTTGTAGGGAAAGTCGTAAAAACTTCCTGTTAGTTGGTTCTTAACTCATATTTGAAATGTTTTGGATCTTTGAACTTGTATCATTCTTTGCTCATGTTTTCATAGTTATGTCCCATGATGCAATTCGTGCGTGGCAGCCATGTTGAATTTCTTGTTGCTATAACAACGCACGTGATAGCCCCCCGACCGATTTGTTGAAAAACACATTTTACGACTTTGACGAGTCATGTGTTAGTTTGGAATGATGAAGGAGTTACGGTATTTTTAAAAATCAGACTCATTTTCATTCAGAAGAAATGCTGCGGTTTATATGTACGGGAACATGCCTGTACTCCGATTAATTTACGTCCACTTTTAATGACCACTTATGTAATTAGATCTCAGTTCAAACGAATTGTTTAGTTATTCTGTTTCAAACATTTAACAAAAATATTTCTCATGAGGAATAGTTAACATTCGTGTATGTATCTGTTCGCTAGAATTGAAGTGAAAGCGTTTCTCAACCTTGAAACCCCACCCAACCTTTAAATTACAGCTTGAGTGTGAAACAACGTATTGGTCATTTTTAAGAAACCATTTACAGCTAAGGGAACCATGATCTTATTTTAACCAACATACTAAGTATGTGTTTTGTTTTTTTGGTTGTCAAACGACTGTGATCATCGTAAGGATATGCGCCATCGGCTTTGTCACATGACAGTTCTTCCAATGACCTCCTGGTTCGAGGGAAAGGACAGGAAGCTTGAGTGAATCAAGCAATTCAGGTGGTCAACAAAAGCTCTTTCCGAATGAAACTCTTGGTTCTAGACCATTCCCGCTGTATACATACTGACATGCGTATAGCACAAATATGTCGAGCAATGATCCCCTGGATTGAGGGAAGATACAGTAACTTTGTGTGCAACAAGGAAGATGGGTGCGCTACAATAGCTCTTTCCTAATGAACGCATTGATTCTTTGCCATTCCCAGTGTATGCATATAACACAAATTGGCACGATCATTATTTGGGTTACAAACCACTAATATCTAGATGGATTTGACACCCTGTTAAGAGTTTCTAAACTTCCTAGTGCCCTTGTCGAGATTTGAACAATGGACCACTGGAAGGGTAGACTAAGTCGAGACTGCTATCGGCTTGGCGTAAGTCCAACGTCAGAGTGCATCGAAATCTATTCAAACTGAGTTTGTAAGGGGAATGTGACGGAGGCATAATAGATAAATTATACCATTGAAACAATGTGACCGGGGCTTGATATATTAAATTATACACTTGAAATCTCTTGGAATCTAGTGAAATATGTTGTATATTATGTATTGCAGATATTTCAAATGTCATACTGCTTTTGTTTACAGTGCACACACAGCATGCCCCGATGTTCAGAACACTTCTAGATACACTGAAGTTGTAAGCAAAGTCTACCTTAGGGTAGACCTCCCTCCAAAATGTGTTGTCTTGAAAAATGTATTCTTCGAATGATACGAATCTAAGAATCAGAATCATGCAGTCTAAGACTTTTTTACGAGCTCCCGTATCAAAATATTTGCACTTGAAAGAGAGGTATATATTATTTAATATATATATTTAATTGCCATTATTTAGTGGCTCCCTGCACGCGCGCGTACGTCATAAATTGCTAGAATTCATCTAATTTTAGTAATACCAAACATTTGCCGACCGATAAGTTTGTTTCTAGGTCTACAATACGTTTACAATTAGCGTAATTAAATCAGACATCTAATTTGTAAAAACATGTGAGCCTTATCGAACTTCATCGTCGTAGAGCAAGTGTCTGTTGCCTAAGCAAAGCGCAACGTAGCGCTTTCCATGGGAGGTAATCCATGCCTTCTGTATCTAATTGAACGGCGGGATAACTGAATAAAAGCGCAACGTAGCGCTTTCCACGGGAGGTAATCCATGCCTTCTATATCTAATTGAACGGGGGGGGGGTGAGTGTTACTGAATAAAAGCGCTCGGTAGCGCTTTGCTTACGCAACGGACACCAGAGTTATGACTACTGTAATATTCGAATCATTCGAATATACGAACGATGCTAGCTTTACACGCACGGTTGTTTTGGGAACTACAATAAAATGATTAATCATTTTCTAGGGTAGGATATGTTGGATTGATTCGCTAATAAAAGCACGTGTGTTTGTTAGATTGAATTGCGAAAACATTTCTTTGATATTAAATCGATTAGTTTTTTGTCTGTATAGCAGTAAAATGAAAATGGGTATCGCAGAAAACGAAATTAATTTTCGCGATTTTCTTTTACGTTTCAAATGTGTTTTAATCACGCAAAAACATGAGCATGATGGATTTTGTTTTCTCGTTTAAATCTTTTTATACCACATTAATAGAATTGAAGACGGAATCACGCAAGAATAGATTTTCAAAAATAGCTGATTGTAGAAGATATGATATAATAACGAACATCATAAAAGTGACGTCATACAAACTCGTATGCATGTATCTGCATGACATGAACAGTACTACAGTAGAGCAATAACAAGTATAGTCCGTTCAAAGTTAAATGAAAACGGTTATAATCATAAGCTCGTTCGTCTGGTAAACGATGTTTATCTAGATTTAACTGTGAGTAAATGGGTCAACTGTAGTCACCGCTGTTCTTTTGAATGGGATAGTTCCATCATTAGTATTACTTATTGAATCGTGGTACATGATGCGTGGCATAGACCATAACAATGGGATCACTAGACACATTTCTATTTCGTACAGTGCTTGCTTTTGCGTCAAATCAATGGTGTACCTTTCGCGATAAACCAAGGCAACCACAAGATAACTTGCTTGATCACAAACACCATAGCTAGTGGTACGTTGTTTTGAAATACCGAAGCGTGTTTCAAGTACAAAGGATCCTCCTCGCATTATCTAATATATTGCCTCATTACGACATACTGTTTGTCGTACAAAAGATCCCCGAAATGCTAGACCACCTTCTCTCCGTTGGAATTGATCAATGCATACGCTAAATTCCAATCGAATACGGGCAATGACAAATTGACAATGGTGAACACGCGAGCAGTTTTCGATTTTTTTTTCGCACAACCAAGTTCAAATCATAACGTAATTGAATTTATCAATTTAACCTGAATAATAACAAACCTAGTTACACCGGGAATCATTTCATAGCAAATCAGACCCTTAATGATTCCCAAATCGAGTGAGAAAGTGAATTTTAATTAGGTTTATTATGCGACAACCTCGCGCTAACAGCGGGCCCATTTATGTGCCAAAATTTGGCGATGATTTGACAAACTAAAACCAGACAATCACGTGGATTTTGAATAGAAACATGAAGTATCATTCCTTGCCCATAATCGATTCTTTTTCACGGTAAATTATCATTTTAATCACTACGAAGGGGTTGGGGAACTGATCGACGTATTTTATGCATAGCTTTCGCCATTAACTCCCTTGGTCGCCATTGTTGTGTACACATATATCATCCGAGTCAACTATGGCTGTATAAAAAGAAATATCACGACTGACAAATAATATTTGTCAAAATTGTGTAAATTATGAATATTTGTCAAACCTTATTTGAATATTTGCGGGTAGGTGGAAACTTCATTGTGTTATGTTACAAATTCTCTCCGCCTCGGCAATTCCCAGCAAGCCCTTTGCTTTCTCTCTCTCCCCTCCACTCTGAATGTTATAACATATCAAAATGATATACGACATTTCCTATCAGTTATCAGTTATCTGTCTGTATGGATTTATTAGATTGCTATCGTACCATTCTATTGCAGTTTTATTTCCATCATTTTATACTACAGGCCCTGCAATGGTTTCATTTGTATCCGATCCGTCAGCCATGTTTAACAATTTTACCACATTTCCATTTTCATATTTTTTTCATTTTTTCCCCTTTTTACAACCATTTTGAGAAATGGTGCAGTGCACAGCCGTCATTTGGGTTATATATCAAAATTATTGCACCACGGTGATGATCAACAAAAGCCATATCTCCATTTATAATTTAACACAAATGTAAAATTGTTGCAACTATTCTTGTAAACCATTATCACCAGTTGTGTCATTCGCATTCATGTTCCCTGTCGATTCTTATCAGTCGGTATATAACAACTTTTACGATTCACATTATTTCAAATTTATTCAACATCTGATTTATAGTCCCGATTATTTTGATATTTTATATTCTTGTGGTTGGTGCAGTTAGCCATGGTATTTTAAAAACCCAGAATTAATATTAAAACAGAAGTGTGTGTTTATATCGTTGATGTTAAGCCCGATGAACAAATCATCGAATGGCAAACGGAGTATTCGGCATATATAAGGCATAATATATATTGGTCCAGTAAGCCATGTTATTAAAAAAAAACCAGAATTAACATAAAAACAGAAGTGTGAGTATCTATCGTTGATGTTAAGCCCGGTGAACAAGTCCATGAATGAAGCAACTGGCGTACATAGACATGCATATGTTGTGTGTTTGTTTGAGATCGACTGAGGCAGTTGTGAGTATGTGGTCATTTTGATTGTTACTGCCAAATCGCTATTGACTTTTGATTTTGCGAAGGAAACACAGATGTGTGACAAAGAATCCTGGATGTGTGCCATAGCATGTTCCAAATAGAATCCTTGGTTCTTTAATGTACCCCATATATAGCACCAATGTACCTCAGAGTTAATAAACAGTTCATCTCAAACTGGGTGTTTGGAAAGCACTGAATTTATTCAACATGAACAAATACCCAGTACGCGATTTAAGATTTGAAGTCAGGATCGTGTCAACAGCTCTGGACTATATATGAATATAATATATATGGTTTATTTCGAGAAACATTAGGCGTTATGCCCATGAGTTTACACTCAATACAATACATATACAAATACAATTACAATTACAAATATGCCAAGGCTATTTGCAATGTATTAATCTTAAGTAGGGTAAGAAACACTAAAACGAGTTTCAGAAATGTCAGACTGTCCTGTGAAGAATCATACAAGGACCTCTCGATCAGCAATCAAGAAAGCTACGACTCGAATATTGCTTTTCATCAGCAGTGAGTATTAGGAACACGTTCCAAGTTAACTTGACATGTATTAATCTATATTTCCGACAAGGCACGACTTTCTCGTGGAAACAGGTATACTCCATACAAGAAGCTTCTAATATTATATTCATGCATGAAAGTCGCGGACAAGGTTAATTTCTCCGAGACATATGAGAATATGAGTATAATTATACAACTATATATAATAGTACTCGAATGTTAAATTTCTTAAAGGGCAATGACGTTCATTGCCCTCTGATGGACTTTAAACAGACTAACGTTATATAAACTGCCGAAGTAAAGTTACAAAAACATCGACATTAATATAATACACTCGGCGAACCGGTCTTGAAAAACTAGCAACATTTATTCACTAATACTTATACTAATACTAATACTAATATAATACTTATATTACAGATTATTATCAGCATTTTTCTTGTCAAAACTTTACAAATGGACTCAAAAAACGTACTTATTGGGGTGACAAATTGACATAGATCTGAAGTAATTTTAAGCTGCACTGAATTAGTACTATTTTTCTAGGGCGACAATTACCTTCCCTAGTAAAAAGACCGACTAATTCCTTAGCAAATGCGTTTAGGCGTAATAATACTACGCTATACCAATAGGTACATTCACATCAGCGATTCTATTCCATTTTGTTTAATGCATTTCCATATATTTGCTTGCCCCATAATGTGACTTTCTAAATTACTTGTATCAATACATCCGACTTAAATTAATGTAATGCGGAAAAGTGATCAAAACTAAGATATCAGCAGCTTCCCTGTAAACTTATCTGGTCCATCATAATATTTCCCTTTCTTTGCTGTAATTGCGAAGGCGGGGCTTAAGTCAACAGATCAATTCATCATACAGAATGAAAACGGTTTCATAAAACTGTGAAAAAAATAATCAGCAATTCAGCATCACAGCCAAAGACGGACTATTTTCAATTCCCGCATTTTTTGTCAAGTAAGAGTGAATCGTATTTCAATAAAGTGACATTCGTGTTGAATGATAAGAAATATGACACTGGTTTCAATTAGACAGATAACGTGAGTTCATCCATCCACCACAAAAATTGAAACTCTCGGCGACGGCAGGACATAGCGATAAAACATGGGGCGAAATAATGCGAGCATGTGAAACTACGTATTCGACGATTTGACTCGATGACATATTCGGATTACTTTGTATATAATGTTTAAAATAAATGTTACAGCTTTAAGATTACTCAGTATTTGTTAGAGTCAGTTTTAAATGGCTTTGAATTTGAAAATATTTTGCAGTAGACGTAGAAATGTTATAAGAATGAAAGCGTAAACTTGGAAATAGAAAGTCCTCCTTTATGTATGGCATGTGAATTATTGGTCCTTTATGAATACATATTTTGCTGTTGCATATTCGAAAAACTAACTTAAACGGTGCTCTTAAGAAATTCGTAAATGCGACCAAGGCATGGCAATATCACAAAACCGTTCATCCAGTTTCGTACTACGATTTTGAGGGACAACCCCTTCTTATTGCGCAATCCCTTAACTTTACCGCACTAAAATTTACCCAGTTTCTTAGGTTAATGAAGTTTGTCTCTACGTATGGTCGATTTTATCCACCCATTTTATCATAACGTCGCTCACCAAGCTTCGTAGGTTGATGTGAAATGCATTTATCACAATGACAAGAAATCGTGGCATCAATTTCAATTGAATGGACTTTTATCTATTATGATAATTGGAAGAAACTTCAGACAATTTATTTGTAAATTGATAGATTTTGTTTGCATCTGTATCGAATCAGAAAAACGGAGTAAGAAAAATAGATAGCGACAGGTAGCGTGAAAACTGTGTGATTTTGTCCCGAGATCATAAATGGCAGACATTTAATTTAACAATAGATAGAGAATTGAACTTTGACCTCCAGTTCATTTTATGAATAAATATTAACACAATTTGCAAGATTAGGTGTCCGTGGACCAGTGGTGTATTATTATGAGCTAGGACTCGCTGAAATGGACAGTCCCTGCTACGCTCACAGTGTTTGATTTGTTATTATTATTGTTTCATTGCACTTAATCCAAAATAAAACTAAGATTATCGTCATACTGTGAAACAGTCCACAATTACGGTGTAAAAACAAGCAAAATGCTTATACCAACAGTTCATTACCAAACTAAACTCTACCTGTGTAAGCAATGGTTTTAATCTTTCGGGTATACATAAACGATGACGTCACTGTCACAATATCCTAACTGGACTACATATATATGTCCAAATGATGCTATTCTTACCAACTCATAATGGCTGATCAAAGATAATCAATTACCGATTATAACGTGTCGCTACCAGCTTATTTCCAATTATATCAATTTCATTTTTAATCAGAGAAGGTTTAAGCCTGTATCAAGCTTGCATTTACCTAGAACTGACCATGTCGAGCGTATCTGACGCAATTGAGAGTATCGTTCTAACAACTTTAATAATGAGGTTGTTGCCTAGGATCAAACCCGAGATCTTTGGCACACGAACTGGCATTTATATGCAAAGTGTTCAAGGTGAAATTCTCACTAGAACACGTTGGTCGAAGTATACTAGTAGTGTACATTCATGATGCAGGCTGAACGTTTGTCAACCGTTCAGCATCAGTGCTTGATTACAATAATTATTCACTTGAAGGTGTTGGCCCTTTAACAGAATGAGTTATGATCTAAGCATTTCAATGTATGTCGGTTTAGTCATGAAAAATCAAATCAAACATTTAATTATAGAAAATTACTGTCTTCGCACTGTCAACTTTTTCATAAACATATGTTAATTAATTTACAGATCTCACTTCAAAGTAATTAACGTCAATTATGACATATTCAATGCCGCTTGTTGACATTAAACTTCTCCAGTGGATAAATCGCAGCCGCGTGTTATGGTTGTGAGTATGAACGAGTCTAAATGTGGCAGATAGAACGTGTGTAGGTGGACGCCATGTTTTCAAAATGGACACAAAACAAGGAAGTTTAAAACGACGATTTCGTCCAAAGTTAACCGAACGTTTCCGAAGGAACGAATGGTACCAAGATATGTGCCGAAATTTGCATAAGGATTCCGATACATGCACTGCAATATGCATTGAAAATACTTTTCTAAAGATGTGACGTCATAAAATGACGTCATCAGTCTAAACACCATTATACAGCTTCAATATTTGCTCGACATAGGCCGTGTGCTCGTAATATTGATGCTCGTCATTAAGATTTAGATCCACTGTATTTGCAGCAGATTTAACATATTGAGACTCAAACCTAACGTACCCTTACGGCCCATTCAGACGGACACAGCTCAATAAATTTAGCATGTAAATGCTGCAATCATATACAAATTTATACATAACCAGTTAATAGATTTTAATGACAAATGTTCTATTATTCGTATTTAAATCATGTAAGATTATATCTCCAATTAAAGCATGCTTAATTTGAAATCACGCATTTATTCAATAGTGCATATAGGTAATTTAGGTAACAATGTTTCCAAACAGGGAAAAATCGTTTGTTAATTTGTCATACAGGTAAACACTTCAGAACAGAACCTTGTTTATTCTTCAATCTACATTAAGTTTCAGCGATTATTTTACGAAATTTTAATGCCGGTTTCCATAAAAGTCGACATAAATTGTGTATAAATTTTGTACTTAAAAGCCAATGCAAACCGAATTGACGAACTGACAGGACAGAAACAACCTTTGTTCTGAGTTAAAAAAATTAACATAACTGTAATAAAGTGTGAGGCTTAAACGTAATAAAAATATATACAATTTGAGGGTCTTGATTAAATATTTCTTTGTTATGAAGTTGAAATATAATAAATCTGTTTAACGCAGTGGTATTATTTTAATTGCTAGTCGTGAAATGCTAATGAATATTAATGCTAAATAAAATACGAATAGTCAAACGTTTTACGAACTTCTTAAGCTTAATAGAAAACATATATGTTATTTTTTTCTTCAATCAGATTTTGATTCGCACTTAATCAAAAGGGTATTTGTACTTAAATTAGAGACTAACTGAAACCCTACTCTTGTGGTAGGTTTTTACAAAACTGTTTAAAATGTTGAATCTGGTTTCAATCCAGAATTATAAAGTATGTGTTATATGATTGACACTACCATATACCACAGAGAAAATATTAACAATAAATAACATTGCAATATAATGTTTTAGACACGGCCATATCGCAATGCATAAATTAAAGTTATATTTCTAAAGAACCACACCTGGTCTGAGTATCGCCTTATAGATAGAATAATATTTCTGCATTTAATTCTGACAATATAGACCTTGTTTTTCTTGGGGGCTTCAGTGACATATCGAATATATATCACTGTTTAAGATATACTGTCTTATTCACAACTGTAATTATTTTATTTCTGCAGCATTAAATTTCAAATTTTGATAATTTTTTAAAAATGTATTAAAATGTATTCATATTGCAGAACCATATTAGAGTACACTATATAGATGAAACATGCCCGCCATTATTGATAAATACAAAATGCTGTGGATTGCAAAAATACAACACAGTGGAACCTCTATTACGGGGTCGTCATTTTGTCCTTTGTGGTTTCATTGTAGAGATGGTCTTAATATTGAGGTAATGGGCGTTTGAAAACCGTGCAATTGGACGTGCCAATGTTGGTCTAATTGTGAAGGTGTTTTTATATCTGAGGTGGTCTTAATATCGAGGTTCATGGACAATGTACTTGTTATTGTGGTCTACATTTCAAAAGTTAACTGCAAGACTATAGTAACTGCTTATAACAAAAGAAGGACATACTACAGTCTTGCAGACAACCTTCGATTTTTAACGAGATCTTATTATTGATGTGGTCTTTATGTGAGGTTTAACTTCACACTTACTTGAACAAGTAGCCACCCTTACTTCTCGATCCAGCCAACACCTCTACACAAACACCATGCATGTCAACTGAAGTGACTGAGTCAGGCTGTCTGTTCAGATGAAGCTTTATCCAAATATGAAAGCCATTGACCTTGTGGTTTTAGACAAGAAGGTTTTTAAATTTTTTCCTATATAAGTCAATGTAAACTGGTGACCCCTGGGGCGGGGCCAATATTAACCCCGCATGGGCAAAATGTAAACTAACCTGGTAGAGGACCTAGCTATCCGTCCCTTGTGCATTTAAGACTACTGACAGAAGAAATCAAGAATCTGGATACCACACAAGAGGACGCACTGACGGTTCACTAACGGTGAACACCGTTAACTCACGTATACCCCGTTTAGCTGATAGACGGTCTAATATATACAACCATTATCATTTAAAGTTGAAGCGACTGTAGTGCTAGACGAATTGTATGGTTAATTTGGGTCAAACACGATATTTTACACTATTGGTGGCAGCGGTTTTCCAGAAAACCAAAGGTCTTGTAGTGGTTAGGTGCCTTGTATAAGGCATTGTGTCGTATGTGATGTTTTTATGTATTCTGTGCTTGACTGTTTAGGTAGAGTACGACTTTAAGTAGAGTACGACCCTTTCCTGTACGATTTTCTATTATCTTTTTAAAGCTTTTGAAATCAAAATGTCTGACTATTCAAAACAAGGGGAAGTAACTCTCTCGCATACCACACTATCTTTATGCGAGCATATTAATCAGAAATAACCATTCAAGTTTCCATACCTGTAGAGTTTAATTATTTACAAATGTACTTCAAGCAGTTGAAATAATTCTTTTCTAAGGTGTAACCAAAATAATAAAATATAATAATCATTTAAAACACTTTGAAAGCAGTGCCTTGCTAACTCATTCAGGTGCAGACTTTAAAAAAATGATTTTAATTTAAAAATAAATTTTGTGATAAGAATATTATCAACAGTAAATTTAAATGCGGAAATAGAGTTTGTAAAATCTGTTTAATATTTGCTAACAACACATGATAGAGCAAGTAACATATCTGCATTATCGTAAGCCAGGTGCTTGAATGAGCACGCGGAGGAATATCATTTTAATGACGTCATACATAATATAATTGTTTCAAAACGCTGTAGACATTTTATCTGACAAATTTACAAAGCTTAATTACATGATAAAATATGTAACCTGCCGTTTTTGTGGTTTGCTGTTTAGAAATCTATCGTTGTTTTAGTGTCAAAGTCGTATGTTGTGTGCACAGGGGACCTCATTAAATGTAGAAAATATATCTGAGATGTTCTAAATATTTTAGCAATAAAATGGTACCCGGTTCTATTGTTATGTTCATACTAGAAACCTGGAACCAGTGTATTGCACTCTCCACCGAATCAAGATGTAATGAGGTTTTAATAAAATGCTATGCTTATTATCTCGATGGAATTTGCATAGTTTAATCACGAAGTCACTAAGTCTTGACGTTTGGAATGACGTCATGTGACGTCACATCTCGAAAATGAATAATTTTTATATGCCTTTTTAAAATTTATGACGTCGCTATGACGTCACAAGTTACAACGACCAAAGTTTTGTTTGAATAATCGTCAAAAATATGCATGTCACAATCTATTACAAACGTTTAAACAAAAGATGCAAATGAATGAACTCCACTCGATATTTATTGTGAATTGCATAATTGTAAACTAAACAAATCTCGTCTGTTACCCAGAGTTGATGCCGTCTGCAACTTGCATGCTAAATCAATGCACAGACAAAATAAATCATGAAGCTATCCCAATAACATTCAACTAGATCTAGAAGTGAAGTTGTACACCATCATAGAATTGAGTACAATGCCTCTTTAACGACTGAACTGTCAACAATTAATAAAACATTAAACAAATCTAATTATCTAATTAGCATTATTGAGTTTCATGTCGTTTAACATTGTATAATATATTATTTGCAATGTGCTCTGGTGTTTTATTTGACTGTTGTTGTGATGTTGTAGTCAAATGTTTGACCAGAGAAGCCACAACAAGAGAGTACTGGGTTCAGAGTTCCAGGGACCAGGGAAGTCATAAGTCAGGTATGTTGGAATCAAAGTTTTTGGCCCCTTGGTTCTAATCAAGAGAGTAAGTTTGGTTCAGAGTTCTGGTCCCATCGGTATGCAATCAATATTTGGACATTGTGGTGTGTGCTTGTTGCCTGTGCTTTTTTTTGTTGGTTCGTTTGTTCCTTTGTGTACCTTTCGTGGTCCTTTTGTTGCATCCTTCTGTCAGTTTTATTTTCAGTGTTGCCCTCCCTGTACGTTTATTTACTATTTTAGTATCCTTATAAAGATGTGTTAAGATTTCACGGAGGCTGTGACATTTCATGAGAGTTTGCACACTGGTTTCAGAAAGATTAGTGAAGATTTGTTGTTCTTTTGATATACCAATTACAAAGTGAAACTATTTATCGATTTCGTGGAGATTTGTTGTGTCCCTGAGTTATGGGCCATATTTGAACATGTGATCAGTTCATGACGTCATTGACTATGACGCAGACATGCGCAGGTAGATTCTAAATATTGAGATAAGTATTTGCATTATTCGATGGTTATATTGTTCCGAATAATGATTTCTTGATTGAAACTGTTGTCGATAGTTACCTGACGAGTGAGATTGTGTTCATAATTTGCTGAGTAACAGCTTTGTTGATAATTTTGTTGAGTGACATTCTTTATTGCATTTGGTACGGGGTATGTTTGATAATCTCAGTTTTGAAAGCAGACACAGTGACATCATCTTTGATATACACATAAAGCACTTGCAGCTGAGAACTAAACTGAAAGTTCCTTTAAAGGCCTGCCTATAAATATGACTGCAGTGAAATAAATGACTAAAACATGCACCTTCACAAGTATGATTCAACTTCCTATTTTGAAGGAAGAAATAAATAAATACATTGTATAATATATAACACGTGATATTGTTACTGCCCTATGTGATGGGGATCATATTTCATCCATCTTTTGTCCATTATCAGTGCTCGATAAACTGACATATTGACGACAACGATATTGATATTTTATCATTCGTCTTTAGTTTAATTACTAGCATGTGTAGACGACAACGATATATGAATATTGTAAATCGTTTTTTTTTAATTTAAGGTGGTCTCTTATAACAATGGTAGTAATTAAATAATTTATATTCAGTTATTTTATTATTGAGTTTTAATTGACTGTTCGAAAACAAGAATGTACGAAATATATAAAGAAAAAAGATGACATCTGTTGAAAACGATTCGAATGCATCATTATGCAAGAATTTGAATTCTTATAATAAAATAGGACCTCAATAAAATTAGATATTTCAATAGTTTGCGGTATTGCGGTTTGAATTACAATTGTGCACTATTGATAGCTAGTGCGGGAAAAATAATACACTCTTAAAAGGTATTTCATTCGATACTGCGAGCAAAAGAAAATATTTATTTTATTATCATTTTAATAAGGATGCTTTGTTTGAAACTGAAATTTGAAATTTTTAAATTAATTTTTTTTTATAAAATTTATTTTGTGATGTTTATCAAGTTGTATCATGCTTAGATTTTTAATAAATTTCAACAATCACACGAAATTTAAGATAATGTAAGATACTTAAACCTTTTATTGGAATGTTTTAATTATTTGGAGATGTGATACCTGCGATTTGTGACTGAGTCAAACCTTGTGATGTGTAATAAGGAAGGGAGGACTTAATCTCCATTCTTTTATTTGATATGAACGTATCATCCCCAAGTTGTCATGGACATAATCAAGTTTTTTTTCAATTTTCAAATTTTCGAATTCCTTGACTACAAGTTATAAAGATTTAATCAAACCTTGATACATTCCATTCCATACGCCCAGTAACTTCGTAAGGATAGCTAGACAGAAATCATGTCGAATTATAGAAATAAATTAGTTAAGTATTATAATAATGCTACTGAATAAAATTTACTATTCAATATTTTCCAACAAATAGAAAGTTGGTACTAAGCAGTATTATATATATATATAGTACTAAATGTATTAGTACAGGGCTCTTGATAAGTAGTGCATTCTTTGAATATTCTTAGAATTCTTGAATTCTTAGAAACAACTAACATAAAATATAACCATTTTTAAAACTTTGACCAACTGGTCGAACAAACGTTGACATATGTTTCAAAATACAATCATTACATTCGTCTTTTGGAATCAATAATGATACTGGTCAAAATAACAGTCAAAAATACGACTCCTTACCAAAAAGTATATTTAAGTTGTTGGTTTCATTCAATTTAATAAAATGTACTTAAAACGCACCGGATAACGTATATACAAATTACAATCACATCCAGCTAATGTATCATATGTTTGGAGACGATTATAATGTGTTAGATTTGATATTAAGATGTGATAATGTTAAGATGACACTACGACGCACTGAAACAAATGCATTTTATTTCTGAGTAAAATGCCTCATTTGTCTGTACTAGCTCACATTGTATTTTCTATTTCTACCAACAAACAGTACTTAAATGATCATCTGAAAACCATCTTAAAACAAAACTAGTGACAAAGTAAAAAGGTTGCAAAAAAGGTATGAGAAAATCCGTCAGGGAAGGTAGAATTGATCCAAACCATCCGAGCACAGAAGCAAGCTGAGCAAGTATTACTCATGTAGAATCATATGATTCCAAATATATTTATGCGGCTTTAGTAATATGTTGGTGAAACTTATTTGGCCGTACATGTGTTGTTTTCTTATTTATGGTTGGACTACAATTTGACTGGTACGCCAACGTACTTACATTTCTGAAATATTAACAACAGCAACAACGAAAGCAACAGAACTATTGACAACAACAACAAAAACAACGGAAACAACAGCTACATTGCCAGGAAGAAGTTCTGTCTAAAACACGTAGAAATTTTTATGATAAGTTAAGAGCATTATGCCATGTTACAAACAAAAAGAGTAAAAAGAAATTGGATACTTTGAACTACATTCAATTATTTAGAGAGCTTATTTATTTATTACGTTACTATGTACTCTGATGCAAATGGTCAAAAAAGTTGTGTATGCGGTTATTGTCGTCGTGTAATAACATAATATGTTGCAGTGCAATAACTTTTGTGTAATATCTTTATTATGATTTGCGTAATAACTTCTTTATTTTAGGTTTAACATTAATATCATACCAGTGTAATAACTTAAACATTTAATGTATATTAACTGCATTAGTTACAGTACACTGTTTCCTTATTAGTAGTGCAATAACTGTATATATTGTAGTGTAATAACTTCACCATTTGTATCGCAGTCTTTTCACATTCGTAGTGCAATAACTCAAATATTTTATTGTAATAACTTCATTATTTGAAGTGCAATTAATTCATTATCAAGTAATAATTTGTTGCACCACAAATACCGACTTTTATAGTGTAAGAACTTCATAAATCGTAGTGTAATAACTTCATTATGTGTAGTGCAATAACTACATTATGTATAGTGCAATAACTACATAAATTGTAGTGCAATAATTTAATCATGTATAGTGCAATAACTGCATTATTTGTAGTGTAATATTTTCTACATTTTAGTGTAATAACTACATATATACTGTACAAAATTATAACGACTATAAACCGAAAGGACGTCTGTTTCGTTTTATACCAAAACTTTACAAAACAATAAAATATTCATAGTCCTCACAAAAATGAATTAAACATTTCTTGCACGATATAACAAGTACGAAAAGGGATCAGGGCGGGGGAGACACTCTCTAGGGGGCCAGAATTCCGAACATATACAACAAATTATAATGTGATTTATGTGTATATAACTCAACAAGACATCGACATAAAAATAAATTGAAAGCACGTCCAACATGCTTATAGAATAGAAACAATTTATTTCGACAGTTTGTTTTCTTTGAATTTTAGAACTTTTTTAAGAAGTTTTCATAGATATTTAGAACTTATTTAGGCAGTTTTCTTAGAATGTTAGAGCTTATTTGGGCAGTTATCTAAGACATAGAGGATCTATCACGGAGTTGTCAATTGATATAAATTTATAGATTAAACGAGTTTTGGAAATTTTATTAACCGAGCCTTAAAAAGTTGGCGAACTTGATAATATTTTCTGAACGAGTTTACTGTAAATATATCAATTGACAACGAGTGATAGATTCTTTATATCATACGACACAAAAATTGCAAAAAACGCATCATTTTTTGGAGAAACACGCCCATGTAGTATAGCCTTATATCACACATGTTACGTATAATATTATACGTACTCGCTATACTAAGCAGGATACTAGGAAATTCATGTGATATATTTTAGAATACTAACCTTGAGTTTGTGCAGTCGTCATACAGAATGTCAAACTCCTTGCACGAGATAAGCTTACATCGGTTTACACCTGGTTGGATGGCACCGAGACCTCGCAAGACTCGAACCTGTTCCACATTACAGACCACAGGGGTGATGTCAAGTCTCTTCAGCTTCGTGTACACTGTGTGAAGCCCACCAACAAGATGCTTCAAGAAAAGTTCAAAAGCCTGTGGGAGGCATATCAGTTCACGACCGTCGACATTGAAAGCTGCAATCTTTGCACCACGGTAGTTTATCAACTTACAAACGTTATTTTCTGGACTGCACGCGATAGGTGGTGGTGAGCTGTAGGAGACTTTGTGTAGTTTGCTCAGAATATCGTGTCCATGACTCAACATGGTTCCATGCATGGCTGCTAGACTTTGGGCTCGAGCCCCTAGTGGCGTCGTCGGAGGTTCAGGGCTGCTATGGCTCAGTGATGGTGAGGCCCGACTCTGTGCCATCATCGCTTGCGCCTGGTTATGTATCTTCGCTAATGCAATATCCATCTTCAGATATTTATATTCAAATGTCCAAAATATTGTCCAATAGACACATTTATCAACAAAAAGGTCTTAAATAAATTCACAAATTTTACAAATGTCACAAATGTCTTTCCTTATAAATAACTCAAATCACAACAGCTTGCAATAATAAATGTACAACAATTATTTAATTGCAGTTCAGATTCAACATCAATTCTCAAATTTCACAAAATTCTACAAATTCAACAAATGCCTTGTATCCAGAGCCTCTATCTAAATAGACGTATATATTCGACAGAGATACTCATTTAACTATTAACACAGTATCCCCATCTCCAGATGGAATAAATACAAAGTCTTTCATTCACTTTGCTACACATGCGCAGTGCCGACACCGATACAATCCAAAACGACCGAAAATATTCGTACGAGATTACAACGATATTTAACTTTTTCACAGACCGTAACTATATTAGACCATGTTAAGTATATCAGATTGATTATTAACGTGTAAATAACTTTTATTTGTCAACCTATCTAGTCAGGGGGCGGAGTCGAATTAAACTCTCTAACGCTATTCGGCTACGCTGAAGTATCTTTATAAATAAATGGGCGGGGCTTCATCATCGAGTTGTATTCTGTGGATATTCGCGGCTTTGTAAAGAGTATCATTATTCTCAATATATCGAGGGAAACGAAGCATGTGCGATTATCTTGGCTGAGTTCTGTAAATAAGAGTTTAGAATTTCAAAGGGTGATTTTATTATTGGGCGAAAATTAGATAAACATGAAATAAAAATGGTTTAATATACTTTATCTAATTTTGATAATTTTTAACATTTTTTTGCAAAATATTCAAAATAGTTATTTTGTGGTAGTGTTTGAATCTTAAACATGTTAATAGAATGTAATCAAAAAGTCGTTTATAAACTCAGAATTCAAAGTGCACGTTAGCATATAGATCTATAACGTTGTCAACGTTACAAATAATTCTAATTTTCAACTTTTTTATGTAAAAAAATGAAATTAGCGTATAGAAATGTGTATCCATTGAAAATGTCGAAATAGGCAGCCTCACAGGACGTTTATAACATATCTAAGTTTTACCGAATTAAATACAATTTATAGTTTCAACGGTTTTTTTTATAAGAAAAGAATGAAATAAGTATACAGATTTAGTAATCAATTGCATACAATTCCAAAAATTCATTTTCTTTGACATATTATCTAAGCTTATGAACTAACATAATTATAATTAAAGGTTTTCACTTTTTTCAAATATAGACAAATACGTGGGGAGCGGTGGCCTAGAGGTAGGGCGCGCGCTTCGGGATCGAGAGGTCCCGGGTTCGATCCCCCTCTGGACCACTGGTCAAAATCTCTGAGCAAGACCCACAGCTCCACTCCACCATGGTGTAAAATGGTACCTGTGAGGGCAGTGTCTATTCCTGGGCGCCGCAGATCGATGTTGGCTGCCACACCACAGGAGAGAAATAGTCTCCCCAGGGAGACACGAGTGTAGGTTTCCATATGTAGCCATATGACCAGGGGAGTTAAAATGTCAAAGGGTGCTTGAGCGGCCTAACAGCTGAAAAGAGCCCTAGAAAATTGGTAACTTAACTTATACGTATCGATAATCAATTGAATGTAGTATTAACCTCTCTAAAGCAGCCCTCTATTAAGCAAACACCTCTCTATAACATTAAAATTACCACCATTTTTTCCAAATCCGGTATTTACTATAAATACCTCTGTGAAGAAACTACGTCTAAACAACGGTCAATATTTGCAACTCCTTAGGGACATTACTCTACAATAGGTTCAACTGTACATCGAAATAGGCACGTTTTCCAAGACACACCTTTTTTAAAGTTTCCACCAATAGTACAATGCCAGACAATCTTAGGACATATTATCTAATAAAGTCAATACTAACAACTTACGTGTAATTATTAAAAGTTTCCATTTTTTTAATGAAAAAAAAAGAAGAAATTAGTGCAAAGTGAAGTAATGTTACATGAATATACGTAGCTCTTTTCAATTCAATGAATACAGGTTCAACGAAATGGGCACATTTCTCAGGACACTCTACCCCCCTCTTTTAAAGTTTCCAGCAACAGTGCATGTTCCTATATTGATATTAACCCTTCACCAGACAATAAACGATCTGCTATTGACCTGTTTTCAAATTACTATCTTCAGAAAATCTCAACACGCGGGGCTATTTAATAATGCGCGGAACTATTTCATATTTTCGGATCAATTATTGAGACTTCTTAAAGTGCACCTCATCTTTTTTATGATATTCAATCACATTAGACATATTTTTCAGTGATTAGCGTACAGTTCGTTGTATTCAATTGCCAACACAAGTCCATTTCTCTTATTTCACCTCGCTTTTGAAATTGACATTCGACATTTTCATCTATTGGTTTTCTAAGAACAAGAAAATTGAACTGGCCCGGAATCAAAAACGCGCAAACAAAGAAAAAAATCACAACGTACCTGTGAAATTTCCGATAATCAATAAAGAACCCAAACGGATGTATAAAGGAACTCAACAATTCACAGAAATGAACCTAATGACTTTAAAACAACAATTCGAACACGATCACCATACTAACTAGGTTTTCAATCAACATTAATAAAATCATGTACTTTTGTGAGCCAACTCTAACCTCGGCGGAAATGTCATCTCTCATATTGGCTACCGTACAATCGATATATTACTTCGTGCTTATGGTTTAACTATATCATGAACTCTTATCCCAAGATGCAACATTCTCCATAATAAGAAACCTTAACCCCTAACCCCTAACTAAGGCTCTCATCTACCGTATTTTGCAATCCACAGATTTTCGAACTCACAAAATTAACGTTACATTTTACAAAAAAAATCCCCTCGAAATTTGACGAACGCAAACATTACTAATTTTACTGTACGATTATTATTAAAAACATGAATGAGACTTATAAAATGAAGCTTGATTGGCGTACTACACAGTATCAAATCAACGAAGGATAACTTCATGACGGCGGTATGACGGACTCTCAAGAAATGCTGCAGACGTTTTGCTATAGATGATATAGTCGATTCAATATTAAGTAATATTAATGAGGGAACTATCCCATTCGAAAGAATATCGAGTCTTTTCGTTAACTCAGGTATACCCAGTTAAACCTAGATAAGCAAAGTTTACCTGACGGACTAGCTAATGTTTACAAACCCATTCTCATGTGACTTGTGAAAGGACTGTACTAATATTTACTACTATTTTATCATTTATTTAGAAAGTGAACGGAAGATCATTACTAAGTTAATTGTTGTTAATAATGAGGTTAAACAGTGACACAAAAACAGTTTATAATTGAGGTGGTCTTAATATTGAGGTTGTATTTACGAGAAACCCTCTGCACATGTTATCACAGGACCCACTAACTCAACATGTGCAGCTATGTCAGCATGGAGCTAGCTGAGCTGGACACGAAATGAAATATTTATTTTGAAATATGAAACAAACTTCAACACGTGCATTCACCAATATGAATAAGTCGTTAGGGACCACTTTATTGACTCTGTTTTTAATAACTATCGATATGTGATAAAGTGTGATGGTGATTTGTTATTACCTAGTAAGAGGAAGGTTGGAAAAGGGGGTGTGGCCCTATTGTGGAAATATGACATTAATGACAGAGTTTCTCCCCTTGATATTGACGATGATAGGATTATTGGCATACAGCTGCAATTATCACCAAACAATTATGTATTTATTATTCAGCTGTACTTGCCTTGTACTAATCATTCAATTGCTATATATAGAGAATATGTTCAGAAATTGTATGAACTGTGGTATGCATACTCTGAGTTAGGGATGGTAATTATCATGGGCGATTTCAATAGTTCAATTTTTGATGATAAACAAAGGAATTTGTTATTAAGACGGTTTCTTTCGGACACTCAAACCATACCCATTAATACATTGCCAACGTGTTGTGGTGCAAAGAACACATTTGTTTCATATGATAATGTATATACTTCAACAATTGATTATGTATGCTTACCAAATGACTGTATTGATATTGTTGCTCATTGTGAAATATTAGATGATGATTGTCTTAATGTATCTAGGCATAGACCAGTCGCTGCTCGTATTATTATACCCATGGTGAATTGTAATTCTTCCTCTGAGACTGTTAGTATTAAACGTGTAAATTGGAAAAAGGCAAGCGATATACAGATAAATGCTTATGTTAAGAGTGTTACGTATTCTGTTGAAATGTGTTCATCTGTTCTAGAAACAAAGGAGAGTGTTGATTCCTCATATAACAATATGTGTGATATTTTGACCAGTGCCGCATTATCGTGTGTAGGACACAAAGCCTTTAAACCTCATCTGAAACCGTTTTGGAACAGTGAATTAGGTACATTCCACAAAGCGATGAGAAACCAACGTGGTGATTGGTGTAGATCTGGTCGACCGCGATGTCGTACAGACATAACATATAATGCATATAAGTCAGCAAAGAGACAATTTAGGCGGGCTCATAGAAGATATGCAAATGAACATATGAAGCAATTGAATAAGGAAATTGACGAGTCTGCAGAACTAAATTCAAATGATTTCTGGAAACATGTAAATACACGTCGTAGAGTATATAACTGCAACCAAACTACATCAGGTATTAAGTTCAATGACACTACTTACCGCGACCAGTCAGCCATAACAGAACAATGGGGATTTTACTTCGAACGGTTGTACTCGCCTTCGAATTCGGACCAATATGATAAACAATGGTGTGATCAAGTGAACAATGAAGTCAAATTATTGCAGGAAAATCTAGTTCCTGACAAAACAGCGATAGTTTTACCTAATGATGTGGAAAGAATCATCACTGCTTTTCCACAAGGTAAAGCCTCTGGATGTGATGGTGTTTCATATGAACATTTGAAGTATGTGGCGAGTGTAGTTTCCTCAAAATTGGCAGAACTATTTACATGTATGTTACGCATAGCTTACATACCTGATGCTCTCAAGCGCGGAATAATAATTACATTGTTTAAAGGCGGTTCAAAA
This sequence comes from Spisula subtruncata, assembly GCA_963678985.1. NCBI lineage: Eukaryota > Metazoa > Mollusca > Bivalvia > Venerida > Mactridae > Spisula > Spisula subtruncata. The sequence goes on along the minus strand of OY787665.1, from coordinate 1,261,762 downwards.
CGTAAGGACAATCCTAGCAGTTATAGAGCGATCACGTTGACTTCTGTTGTGCTAAAATTGTTTGAAGCAGTAGTGCTACAACGATGTAAAACAGCAATGATGGCAGATCTGAACATACAACAATGCGGTTTCCAAGAAGGTTTAGGCTGCCTCATGACATCGTTTATGCTACGGGAAAGTGTATACTTCGCGCGCGAACATGGTTCGAAACTATTCATGTGCTTTCTTGACGGCAAGCAAGCCTTTGACAGAGTTTGGCATCAGGGACTATTTCACAAACTTAGTGCTAGTATCGACTCTACATCACTTCTGGCCTTTATGGAATTGTACTCGAACATGACAAGTTGTGTAAGGAATCTAGGTTATACATCCAGATGGTTTCCTGTACGTCAAGGAACACGTCAAGGGGGAAAGAGCTCCCCGGACTGTTATTTGGTATATATAAATGGACTAATATGTGAACTATAGCAATCGGGGCTTGGATTCTGTATGTATGATTTGAACATGAACAGCCCAACTGTAGCGGACGATATGGTACTCATTTCATATTCTCGAAAAGCGCTTGAGGGAATGTTGAACATATGTTATGACTATTCGTGTAAATGGCGTTTCGATTATAACCCTTCTAAATGTGCTGTGATCGTATTCAATGAACAACGTGATACTGAAATAAATCGTACTTGGTTTCTTGGACCGGAACGTATACAGGAAGCTGATTCATACATACACCTTGGATTAAGATGTGACAATTATATGTCCACCGGTACAGTCATGTGTGACGCCTCGTTGAAGTTAAGAGGAACTCTCAATTCTATTATAAACAGTGGTTTAAGCCCGACCGATCTTAACCCAATTACAACTCTTAAAATCTATAAGAATATTGTTTTGCCCAAGGCTCTTTATGGCGCTCCGTTATGGTCAAATTACTCTCAATGCGATTTGAGGCAGCTTGAAATTTCACATAGACGTTGTGTCAAACAGATAATTAGTGTCAGTAGATGTACAAATACAGACTTTTCGTTGGCATGTTTGAACATTGAATCCGTGGAAGAGCTAATAGACTATGAAAAATTGCAGTTTTTGGGGCAGTTGTGTCGGCTTCCTGAACACTTTCTAGCAAAACAAGTCTTCATTCACAGACTTGTACGATTGTTTGTGAGTGATCGTAGTACGCTGGGATTTGTTCCCGAAATATATAGACTCTTGCAGAAGTATAATCTATTGCCAATTATTCAAGTATACATTGCGAGTGGTATATTTCCGAGTAAATTGTGTTGGAAAACAACTATTAAGAACAATGTTAAAATAGCGAACAGACTTAAACGAAGAGAATGTGTGCGTGGACAAATAAAATGTGATGTGCCCTATTTATTTACGAACGACCAACACCTCGTCTTATTTTCGATCGCTAGAACAACTCCATCATTATCAGTTCTTTGTAAAAAGGTTATGAGACTGCTCAGTTGGATAGTCTCTAGACAGTTTGTAACTAAATGTGTGAAATGCGAACGCTTTACTGAATGCCTCGTCGACCATGTTTTATGGTTTTGTGAAACGTCTGAGGAGAAAAGATGTCAACTAATCATTGAACATTCCAAAGTAATAGGGATGCATAACTACTCTCAGTTCATACATCTACCCACATTTGAAATGAGTAGGCGACTGGTCTATCGTGCTTTGCACATTGCAGAAAACAAATATTTCTGCCATTTCAACCTGCTTAAGTTGGTCTGTGATATGTTGTAATTGATGTTGTTTATATGTAATACCTGATATATTTATTTATTTATCATCATAACTACCATTAATTCGTCCTTGTGTTTCGTTTTCGGACAAGGCTGGATATTCAGTGGTACAATAAGTTCGTATGTTTTTGTCAGATTTTGATATGTGATGTTTGCCTTACCTGCCAGGTGCCTAAAGTATATTTGATATGGTCGTTATGATAAGGTGACATCTCTGCATTACTACAGATAGCGAACAGTAATCTTCGTAGTGGATTATATAAAAATCATGGTTGATCATCCATATTTGTCATACATACTTGTATATATCTTAATCATAATTATGCTGTTTTGTAAGTTATATTGTATTGTTGTACACAAATGTATATACTTATGTAAATTTATGCTCTTCAGAATTGGAGGAATAAAAGTTATATGACACAAAAACAGTTTATAATTGAGGTGGTCTTAATATTGAGGTTGTATTTACGAGAAACCCTCTGCACATGTTATCACAGGACCCACTAACTCAACATGTGCAGCTATGTCAGCATGGAGCTAGCTGAGCTGGACACGAAATGAAATATTTATTTTGAAATATGAAACAAACTTCAACACGTGCATTCACCAATATGAATAAGTCGTTAGGGACTCTTGACGTCACGTGCACCCGTGCCAGGGTCCTTTGAACGCGGTAATCATCGTACCGACTCCCTTCAATACGGAAAACCAAGAAGTGGTAACAATTTCTGTCAGGGTAGGTTTAATGGTATTCAACATACGGGTGGTCTGAGTGAAAAAGTTAAATGTACAATTATCGCCGAAGGTTTCCATAGCTATATTAGAACGTCTCTAAGGACCCCCTGGGACCCCCTGGTCCTTGATGAGACCCGTGTAAAAGTTTCGGGGACAAGCGTGCGCAAATTTGGAGCATGACCCCAAACTCTCGTGCAAGGTGCGATGCAGAGAGGGGCGGGCAAGAATGTAACAAAACGCCGTTGTTACCGTATCCCCTTATTTATTTATTTGTCAAGGGATGGATGATAAATTAGGGATCTATTCACAAGAGGCCCAATACTGGTATCTTTTCTATTGAAAACTGCACACAAAATAACAGTAGGGATCTAAGTAGGGTATGGGCGACACAATTTGGTCTGATAATAATTTTTTGTAGTGTCAATTAATTCCAATGCAACATCACCCGAGATTTAAATAATAACATTAATGATAGGAATATGGCGTTTTCATTTTCGTATTTTTTCACCTGCGAAGGCAACGATCGTCTGCAGAGTTTATTCCGGATTATTAAAATAATGATATGCGACCTAAACACGTGTGTTTTTGATGTGGAAGACAACGCGTGCTGCAGAGAAATCATAGAACACTCACTAAATGTTTAATACCACAATTAAACAATGAACAACCATGAAATAAAAACGATGTTTATGAAATTGTGATGAAATAAAATTTGAGTCGAAAAAAGGAAGAATCCGTCTGCCGATGGACATTTGATTACACAGGACTCGTATAATTCAAAGCGACGGCGGTCTTTTACGGGTCTCATGTATCGCTTTCTGTTCATAAGAATCAAATCGGATTTCAATGTATCTTTCCACATGAACAGACAAGCATTAAGTTTATTTCTGTGTTTAGTTGTCATTTGAGAATCTCACTGAAGACTTAATTATAATTTTATCCTATTTCTTAAAATTGATTTCGGAATATGTTGTGTCAAATTTGAGACGCAATATCATTTTGTGGTATTTTGATTGAGGCTTCAATTTTTCAAACGTTTCACTTTTCATAGCAAACTTGCTGACATTAAGGGAAATGGAATATTTATTTCGTTTAAATTTGTTTCAAAGTATCAAATTATCTAAAATTATATTTTTCTCCATTTAACGCAACCAGACGTTTTTGTCTGTGAAAGCCACACCTAGTTTTTCTTGAAAGACGTCGGATTCTTCACTTAATTATGACCATTCACAATCACCTGCTCAACATGCCCTATGATCTGGGCCGTTATGCCCTAGAAACATTACAGGAATTTCATACCAAAAGGAGAAGTTTTATCATTTAATTTAGTACTTTTCTGTAGAGTAACAACCTCTCTATAAACCGGTATTTTCTATAAATATCCCCCCCCCCTGCAGAGCAACAAATGCAGAATAATGACCAATTTTTGCAGCTCGCAAAGTGTATTGCTCTACAAAGGCACATTTACTGCATTGTCTAACGTGTCATAAAGGTATGCTCCGATTACATGTTGGGCGTGTTGTTACTTTATAGTCATACACAGAGTTCTGATGGACAACACGTGCACATTGCATCACAAACCACTGCTAACGTGCACGTTTTGAATTCTTAATCAAATTACTGTTAAATTGAGGTCATCATGAAGATGTCTTGCTCCCTGAGAGAATGTCATCAAATTGTCAGCAAATCAAAGCAATATGCTATAATAGACCTTTTGATCTAATTGTCAGTTTACATAGACTTCATGTCATCATGTACATATAATAGTTATCAATGACAGTCTTGTCAGACTAATCATAAGTTTGACACATTATCTGGTTTTACTGTATTTACACTGGGGTATAGATTACACTGACATACACTAGAAGCTTAATTTATTTGCATAGCATCGTCTCATGATTATTATGGTATAATATTATATAATATTTCAGATAATTAAATGCGTATGTCTAACAGAATCACTCGCATTCATATAAATTGTATTTGTCATTTGTAGAGCCCTCGCTTTACGTCACATCCGGTTTACGGGAGGTAACTCTGTACATACGATTATCGCTTAATTGAAAGGGTCTATAGTACAGTGCAATTAAAGCTACTATATTTTGTAGTAAAGAAGTTACTCATTTTCGAGGCTCTTTTTCAGCAGTTCGGCCTTTCAACAACCTTTGACATTTTGCTTTTTGAATTTGGCTGTTACTGATAAACAGTTTTTCGACTTGTATATTTCGTTGATCAGATTATAGATTGGTTCCTGTCCATAATATTTCAGGACTACTACTGTAAATTTGAAGATGTGAACCAGTCTTTAAGTTGTTCCTCGAAACAGACAAGTCGAAAAACTGTATTGTTTTCCTCGGTCGAGGGCTGTAAGGCAAAACCGTCGTTTCTGTTTTTCGCCGACGAACTTTCCAAATATTGTCTAGATATTAGAGTATAATATTAGAGTGTAATACATTTGTATATAGTAAGATGTAGACAGAAGTGATTATAAAACAACATGGTAGGGAAACATCGTCGGTGGGTAACCTTCTATGACCCGGAAATATAACACACCATATAACACATGTATTACAAGATATACTTTATAATTCACCATGTAATATGATTATTAAGGAACGTACGTGTGGTTATAAGTTATACATATTCATTTATGAAATGCGGGTGGTAAGATAGGTCGCGACTTAGATAGAAGGCACTCAAGAAGGGCAGCACTCTAGATAGGTCGAACTCTGGACAGGTCGCAACTCAGAGAGAATGCACTAAAGAAGGGTCGCATTCTAGACAGGTTGATCTCTGGGCAGGTCATAAAGTGAATACGTTGCTCTCCGATGAGAGGACTGCATTCCCCGGAAAGGTCGCACTATAAGTATTTCATCACATGGGGGGGTCGCTCTCTAGGTAAGTCGCACTCTGACAGGTCGCACAGTTGAAAGGTCACAGTCTAGATGCATGTATGTAGCATTCTAGATAGGGCGCACTTCAAATAAGTCACACTTAAGATAGGTCACACTCCGGATAAGTTGCACTTTTGATAGGTCGCACTGGCAGGATAGGTCGCACTGTGGACAAACGTATATATATACCGTGGACCTCTGTATCACGCTGTTGATAGGACGCACTCAATAAGACTCTATGTCACGCTGTGGATAGGACGCACTCTATAAGACTCTGTTTCACGCTGTGGGCAGGTTGATTAAATAATACTATGTCACGCTTTTGATGTGTCGCACTCTAAAAAGGGTCACTCTGTTAAAAGGTCGCGTAAGGTTAGTATGCATGACTCGATTGATCATATCTTTTGTAAATGACCAACGGCGAATTATTTGCTGATTGATTGTCGACTGTGAAACGTGCATTTGATGTAGTAAAGATTATGTTGTATATCTGTATCGTTATTAAAGTGCCACGTGTATTGTCTGTTATTAATTATGTTTCAACATCAACATTAGTTAATGGCATTATGCATACTCAATACTCCGAGACTCATAATAATTGATTATTCGCTTCATAATTGTCACTTAAAATATAAAATGACTTTGCGTGCTTTTGGTCTATTCCGCGTCTTTGACTCAAATATATTTCTTGTTGATTTTATTAATTATCTAGATTATTCAGTGATAATCATTGAAACTATGTCCAGCCTACGCGTATGAACAACAAACAAAAGTTATTATCTTTTGTAAATCATTGTCATCGTTTTTACGTTATTAACAATCGAATTTTCCTGTTATTAGAGGCTCTTTGGGTTAGACAACGTCACGTGACGGTCGCGTGACTCCGTGAGACGCTTGATTGGAAAAAGATTCTTAACTCAACGACAAATTGTTTTCACATTATACCGTATTTAAGAACCAATATCCTAGGTTTTCCCTTTAATCATTAGTACACATATAAATTGCTAACAAACTAATTGTAACGTTAGTTAGATTAACTGATTACGAAATGACAACCATTTTTTAAAAGTATCGGTTTAACGACCGCACACGGTGACTGGACCTAGGCTTTTTTAGAAATCGATGGCTTCGAATGAGAAAGTCGTAACTACAAAATCGATATATTGAGAAAACAAAAGAAAACTGTCTGTAATTTACTCTTTACCTATGGGAAAACAAGTTTTTAAAATTTCAGTTTGGTCAACATGACAATTTCAAAGCGCCCTGTGAAGCAGATTTCAAATATGTATGAGTCTTATAAGGTCGTAAGTAGTAGTTACGACCTTTTCGTTCTAAGCCATCGAAATATTCTAATGCTTTGGTCACATTTGACGTACGAGCTCTGTGGGTATATCGCATGATTTCACCATACCGGGGCAACACGAGCTGTGGAAGGCTTAAGTATGTACAAACCATCTTATTATGTGCACCCGAAGCTCAGTGATAAGTGCGCTTGCCTTCTAACATGGCGACCCGGGTTCAAGTCCGGGTGGAGGCATATGCATAATTTTATACCTGTCATATTTCAATAGAAAGCTGACTGGCAAATAAAGGCTATGGTCGGCATACTAAGAACTTACCAATTATTATCTTCGAAATTATTGGGAAGCTCATATGTGAGAGTGTGACCGTCATTTCAATAGCTGGCACTTCTCGAAACGGTACGATTTTGTATTATACGCTTCCTTGCTATAATAGTTAAATCGTTTCAAGTAAGTTTTAAGTTTCTGTTTCTTATTTATTTATACCATTTAGGAATTTTGTGTTTTGAACAAATCTATTTAAACTGTTCGATATCAAGATTAAAAAAGATGAAAGCGTACGTAAGCTTATTAAAATACGAAATGAATAGCATAAATAACTGAAATACAACATATGTAGGGGTCAGTCCAAGATTATTATTTGTTATTTCATTTGCCCAAGTCTCGTGTTAAGCCTTTATGTACACGTCAGGGATATATAAGTCATCTTTGTTCAATAGTCGATCACGCAGAATTTCAACAATTATAGAATACATCAAAGAATTTTACCACTTTCAATTTTGGAAATTCGTCTCCGACGTGACTTATATTCTAAGATTTCGTATCTAGTCAGTGGGCAATGGGTTTAATAACAGAACACTTATGCTACGGTCACATTTGCCCTACGAGCTCCGTACGAGCTCCGTACGAGTTGATTTTGCTGAACTCGCACGACGTCCGTACGGAGTCCGTACGGTGCTCGTACGGATATTGATACTCGTACGAGTATCGTACGGATTTTTTCGACTCGTAGAGGTCTCGGCGACATGGTAAAACTTTTTCACCGAGTTCCCGAGTTGTCTACGAGCTGTCTACGAGATCGTATATATTTTGAGTCAGACGTATTTCGCACGGGACTTTAACGGTCAACGTCATAGGATTAGATAGTGAACAGTATGACAGCAGTTATGTCAACAATGTTAATTGTTATGCGTATGTAACAATATGTTATAGACAATATATTGAAATTTCGACACATTTTTCAATATCGAATTGATGATACATGTGTTTAACTGCTATATTGTGCCAATGCTGCTGCATCTGTACCCAGTATCTAAGATCCGGTACAAAGATAATTATAACGTATCGATTTTAAAAAACAAAACATAAATTAGGTAATGAAATCCAAATTTAATACATAATTATAATTATGCCCTTCAATTTTAACATCTGCTTTTTTTTAATATATAGCTTTTAATACAAAACAAATATTTAGTGTAATGATTAGTATTATAACGTTATACAAAAAAATAAAATGACTAAATACTTTGATATATATTGCCTATGCTTGTTTTGGTTGAAGCTGAGGGGGGGGGGAATGATTGGTTAGTATATCCAGAACGAAATACAGGGTGCTGGCAGATTACTATTGCGTGTAGGTCTATGATTCTATGTGACCGGCTTTATTCATGATGTGACAAGTCTGGCCACCGAATATGGCATGTTCGGCACCCAGTAACTTTATATGTCATTGTTTGTATGATTGTTTATAAAATAGAATCAGATATGAGCAGAGGTCTACAGGGAATAGACTGGTCTTTCCCAACCGAGTTGTCTCTTAAAATAAAGGTATTGCTGCTATATTATAATAATGACGCTACTAGCTTTTGAAAGAAGTATTTAAATGATTTCAAGAAGACTCAACATGTAAGTACGTCAACAAGCCTTTTAACATGTGGTATAATCAACCATTCGGGTGACACTCAGACTGTGGTCGCATGGGTAATTCTCTAGAATACTGATCGACAAGTCAATCAAAGGTTTAAATCTCGACCGGGACATATGGTCATTCGGAAATCATTTCATTGTTTCCACCCAACTAGAAATGGACTCGTTGGTAAACCCAGAGGTGGTCTACACCTAAAACGTTATAAATATAGAAACCAAGTAGTACATTCGAAAAGGCTAGGGGTCCCACATGCTGTTTAACATTCTGTCTCTTCCATCCTCCTGTGTATCCGATATGTACCCGATGACTATTGATGATCGCGCAGACACCGACCGATGAGTAGCAACGTATATTTTTGATATGATTTAAATGACACTGGCCGCCGTCACTCGATGCTACACAATCCCCCGATCTGCAGCATGACAACGTTCGGCTTCAGTCAAATTAGCCAAAATGTACGCCGACCGTTCATTATATTATGAAGATGTCCAACCAATCATTTTGCTAGGTCCGACTAGCACAAGAACGTAACATAACACAAGACGTACTCGTCTCCTAATGTAAGATGAACATATTTTTCCAACATTCCAGAAGCCTGGACCCCACCTTACCAAACCCGGATCCGCTCATGCTCGATGTAAAATGAATTGACATGTTCGTGATTCGCGTGCACATATCTAATGTGTACACATAAATATTTGTCTATACATCTATGTGTTCTTTTTATCTTTTAGTTAATGGCAACTGTCCAATATATATGTATTCCATGTACTTTAATGCATAATTATACTCCTCGTACTATAATAAACTCTATACACGTATATAGCCCTGATCGTTCAATGTCAATCAAGAAGTAATTACACGTTTTTTCCTTGCATTTATAAACATGACATGAAAATCCCATCATTCTTTAACCATCTTACATATAATAATAACTAAAAATAGGTAATGTCAGCTTCCTTGTGAGTTCCCTACTTCAATAATACCTACGAGCTCGTAGACTACTAGGGAGCTCGGTGGAAAATTTTCACCGAGCTCCCGAGTCCTCTACGAGTTACGAAAATCCGTACGATGCTCGTAAGAGTTTACAATGCCCGTACGGACCCCGTACGGACTCCGTACGGGCTTGCTAAATTTCGACTCGCACGGAGCTCGTACGACTAATGTGACCAGGCGAAATTGAAATTTGTCGAAAAATAAAATTCTTCTCGTACGGAGCTCGTACGGTCATCGTGCGGACACCTTACGGACACCGTACGGACATCGTAAGAGTGACTTGCGAGCTGCGATTGACCTACGAGTACATTGCGAGCCCCGTACGATCTCCGTACGAGCGCCGTGCGATCTCCGTACGACGATTACGATGTCCGTACGGACCTCGTACGAGACATTCTCTTTTAATCGCACGAGGTCCGTACGAGCTGTGACCAGAAGCTAAGAACCTAAAATACCTTTAGGATTTTAAACATTTTGGACTCGTAGCCTACTCGTACGAGTTGATAAATCCGTACGGACATCGTAGGGCAAATGTGACCGTAGCATTAATGAGCTCATATATTTAACAGAAAATCAATTTAAGATTGGACCATTTGTAATATGAGAAATTGTGACAATATCGGAGCAAATAGAAGTGGAAACGTTATGTAAAATTGGAACAGATAAAGAAAATCTCAATATTTCAATATTGAAATACGGCCGTTTCTTGTTTGTTTTCCGTTTGGCAGCCTAGTCGACTTATTCACACCTTTTATAATATTATTTGCAGAACTGGTGTTATTACAAATAAATAAGTAATATCGGACCCTTAGAAATATCTTGATCAAATACACATATCTCACATTATTTAAATGACGGTTTCGTTATATTAAACATATTAAATACACCATAAAACCTACTTGAACGATTTGTTATACATACAAACTAACAAGACTTTAATCACGTGACGACACCATTGTTAATCTTGTCTGTGAAGAAGTATAGGTGGGAAATATCTCGATTGTTTCATCCACGACACTACATGTATCTGGGTCACAAGTCCATTCGATGACCGATCAGCGCACGTTTTTGCCAATCGGGGCGGGCCGCCATTGGTCAGCATCCGGCATGAACACGATGCCTAGATATTGGCATTGCACATACATGTATGCATCGTCCGGTGGCCTAGTTAATACATGGTGTATATGGAGGACAGAGAGGCAATTGTACTCGCATTGTCCCATTTTGTGTAAAAAGAAAGAGTAAATATTTCTTTTATTCATTTCTATATTATAAAAGCATCCAATCACAGGCCTAAGAAATGGTGTCGCAAACGACAGTTTTTCCTTCCCCAATTGTTCATCCATTCAATAAAATACAGAGAAATGTTTAAAAAACACGATTTTTTTCTATCGCAAACTAGCTACGAGTATATTATTTTATTTTATCTAATGAATGAGTGAAATTTTTGGGATGTTAAACTCGTTTTTTTGTGACCTAATATTTAGGCCTGTGATCCAATGTACCCGGGGCCTATGAGCAAGAGTAGAGGAGCCAGTCCTGTACAGATAATCCAGGACACCAAAGGTATTTTATCGAACACAATCCCTGAACCATATTTCTTGAAAAAAAGATGACAGTCAAGAAATATCTCAGAAATTTTATGCTGAATTGAGACATTCGAGAAAACATGACGTCAGACTGGTTCTAGGGGAATCATATGGACTGTAATATAATTCAATTAAACGAAACATGGAATACTCGAGAACCAGTCACAATTGCTGACGCACGAGGAGACATCATGTCACGAGGAGACATTCACGAAGAAATATTCCATTCTCCAAATGTACTGCGCCGGTGTAACTATTCTCTGAGCGAATTATATTAAAACCCAATACTTCCTAAACGCAACTCTCTGCTGAAGCTGCCGCAAATTTAGTTCATTAAGTCTAAAATCAAAAGAAATTCTGGACTAAGTTATATAAATCGGACCCCACGTGGCTTAGGTGTCATGGGTAGCATACATCATAACAGATATTGTAGTTAATCATGAGAATCCAGCACTTATTGGTGTTTTCTAGGAATATAAATTTATCAGCATATTCCAGGTTTCTCGATAAATCGCATATGGTAACGAAAATAATATAGCAAAAAATTAAATCTTTCCTTTCGCCACCTTGATATATGACTTAAATGTGAGAGGAACCTGTGCTGTTTTAAAGAATAGTTAAATATTTTATGGTTATTAAAGCGAAATGAGTTAATGCGGCGAATACAAAACATCACATTTGCAATTACGAACATGGAAACGAATATCACTCCCTATTTTCGTAAGATTAGTGAATTCGCAGGCAGGAAAAAAACTGAATATTTTATACAATTTCGAGTAGGATGTACCGCAATATTTTGACTGCTTCCACTCCCGAATAATTATTATGTTCAATCATTTTCTATCATCGTCTTTATTGACGTGTTTTTGTTTACAAAATTCAACATTATCAGCAATAACGTCATCTATTCCAATGACGCCTTCGTTTCACTACCAGAGTCATTCTTTTTATCAGAAAACAATTTTAAGAAAATTGTCCCACTGTTTAACCGTTTATTTGCCATCTCTTCGGACTGGTTTGCCACAAAGGCCATCACAAGAGAAAGCCAATGACTTCTATCCGCAGCAAATTTCTCCACTTGACCCAATGTCCAGCCTTCCTCTGTCAGTTCTCGATTGGTAGATCTTTGCAAGGTTTCCTTTGGTCTTCCCCTATTTTTTTCCCCTGTTGGTGTCCATCTCATAGCTACCCGTGGTATAGAGTCTGGCTTCATTCGGCCTACGTGTCCTGTCCATCTACATCGCCGTCTCTGGATTTCTGTAGACATTGGTCCATGTTGAGGGTAAAGCAAATCAGACATATCAAGTACTTACCATTTTTACGACTTTGGTATGTCATTGCATTGAACTAAACATAAGTTATCGCGCACCTTACGTGGGTGCTCGTCCTCTTGGCCCTTTTGGAGAATTCTTCCACTCAGCATTTAAGGTGCTCTTTCTTTTGGTTTTGAGATACTCTTTCTTTTGGTTTTGAGATACTCTTTCTTTTGGTTTTGAGGTGCTCTTTCTTGTGTTTTTGATGTGTTCTTTCTTTTGGTTTTTGAGTTGCTCTTTCTTTTGGTTTTGAGATGCTCTTTCTTGTGTTTTTGATGTGTTCTTTCTTTTGGTTTTTGATGTGAATCAATCCCAGCTTTAACATCATCGGAAGTAAGCCCATCACGCCAGCAATATTATTATCATCATCTTTAAGCAGTATCTGCAATAGCAGAAACAACATCACATAGCGTCAGCAGGAGCAGTAACAATTATATCATTATTATCATCAACAACAGCAACAACTACATAGTCAACATCAACTACAATACAGTTTTATTGGTATAATCGGCATGTGAAATGCTTTTGACCATACATGTTACTGTTGTATTATCAATAGTATAAAATCCACTAAAATTCGGACAATTTCTCATGATGACGGCCAATGCCATGTTTAACTAGTACAGTTGAATATTTCCTATCATCCTCAGTAGCAGCAATACGTGTCTTAGAAAAAATAGTATGACCATTCAGCAACAGCATTATTAGCGCCTCAAACAAAAGGGTTATACCAACAATCGCAGTATTTGTTGACTTCACAACATCAGAACACAACAACAACATTATGAGTATCATCAATATCAGCATAAGTAGCATAAAACGACAACACCAGTAGTAGCATTAACATCAACGACAGCAGCAACAAGAACAACAGCTACATCAGCATCAGCATCAGCAGCAGCAGCAGCAACAACAACAAAAACAACAACAACATAAGAAAACCCAGCAGCAACAACTACAGAAGAAGCAGCAGCATCAACAGCAGCATCAACAAAAACAGCAGCAACAACAAAAACAACAACAACAGCAGCAGCGACAAAAAAAACAAAACAACAACATTATAAGTATCAGCATATTAAATAGTATTGGTAAAATAGTAGAGCCTTCAGAAGCAACAGTACATGTATTAGAACCACTAACTAAAGGTTGTAACAACAATGGTAGTCGTTTTTGACATCATAACCCAATACGATAAACGAATAAAGACAACATAAATTATGTAGCGACCAAAATCTTCAAAATGTACCTCACATACTTCACTTTCTTTATTAACAATAACAATTGTGAAAAAAGTTCTAATAATTATATTTGATAAATGACTTTTCATATCGACGTTTATTCATCTTGAACGAGAATTTCTTTCTCACATTTTACGCTAAGAAATATGTTTAGCATCAAACATCACTAGTTCGATTCGTTTAGTAAACTCCGTAATAAGCACGCGCTCTGCTATTCTTATACCAGCGCGCGCGAACTGTAACAGCTAACTCTGGCTACATATCTTTTATTAACACGAAACAAATTAACTCGAGGAAGTAAACATTTGCACCTCGGTCGTTGAAGCATTCCATCGGAAACATCCCGATGCTTGTCTTGTCTGATAATGTTTACACAGAATGTTTGAAGAAAAGTAAATCATTTCTAGATATAAGAAATTATTGTTATTTTTTCGCCAAAAGGTACTCGTCATTTGACGGTCTCTGTGTATGCTAGACTCGTACCTACCCTTCTTTCAATTACAACCCCCTGGAATTATTTATTGGAATGTACATAATGACGTCATAAACACAGATTTACTATAATTGTTGCAAATTGTAGCTAAAGTAAATTATATATAAACAAACGTCTATTTTTCTGTGATTTTGCAAACGTTTACACATACCTGTGCCCAGCGACCAGCTGTTGTCAGTACTTTCATCTACATGGTGTGAGTCTTAGATTCGATTGTGAAACTAAATTATTTTAACAGACCGCCTTGGTGGGCTCAGTGAGGACGGACACTTCGCGTAGAGCATAAGGGCAAATGCCAACTTGATTTTGATAGCTTAAGCTGAAATGGTAGAGAGTCCGATATGAGTGTGGGAGGTCCAGAGTTTGATCCGTGTCCTGGTAATGCTTTTAATGACAGACAATAAACATGGTACCAGTGCTCATGCTCAGTGGTTAGGCTATAACAATGACCTTACTACTCTCCCACCTTTGTTGGAAACCGTAATTGTTACACCAATCTTGAAGTACACAGGAGATTTGGACTGCACAAATATTTTGATATTAAACATATTCTAATGAAATGATTGATACTAAATAGTATCATGCACTATTTGAGCGCATATCTTACTCTCTTATGAATGAAATGAAAATAATCTGTTTTATTGTATTTTATAATATTTTATAGACTTATGATGAAAATAAACAATAAATATATCAATTTCACCACATTCGATGTCAGCCCCGAACATGCGAGAGAGTGGAGTCGGTTTGTATGTTTACAAAATGGCAGATGCAAAAACACACAAAACTGTTTTGAAAAAAGGCAACATTTAACGACACTCACTGTTAGACGTTATCACCTGCTTATTAATATGAACATGTAAATTTAGGATGCAAATTATTTAAATGAATTTTGAATCTGTTTAGGGAAATCAAAATGATGTTTCTTTGAAATCCGAACCACCCTACGTTGGAATACTTGTGATGTAGTTATAGTCAACCGTGTGAGTCGTCTATTCAATGTTACTAGTTTTAAATGTTTGTCAGAATTTTTATATGAAATTAAATGGTGAACATACGCTTATCAATTAATCATTATTTATAAAAAAGCGCTGATATATCTAATTTCAAATTGAATTCGTTAAAAGCTTTATAATAAAAGAACGCTACGTTTATTTTGCCAAAATAATTGAAATATGTGTAATAAATTATCATATTTTGCGTTTTACATTTTCGATGCTACTCTGTCAGTTTTTATTTCAGCGACCAATGCATTTGTGATAAGATATCATTTTCACATAGCCTAGCTGAAATAGCCAAATGGAAAATATAACAATATAGAGGGGTAAACGCATGAGCATATTCAAGGCGTGTGGTCATGAGATCTGCGGCCTTTTTTGCAGGGGTTGGGGTACTATTTAAAAAAACAAAAACGGTTTAGCCAATGAAGTTATATAGGCATTAAGTACAAATACTTGCAATAGTCAAATTAAGCACACTTAATCGATCTATTTTTTGGTCGGACACATTTTTATTCGCGAAAACAAACAGCATGCATGGCCACAGAGAATTATCGCAAATCTCCAAGACAGTCTTAACCATTGCATTGCTGCCATTGGATGTATCGTACAGTTAGACAGAGTAAAGATCGCATTTGAATCGCAGAAAATCATGAGTCGATATGTCCAGTTGGTTTTGTGATGCTGCGTTTATATTGCGGTGTTCGAAGATTCCGACGCACGATCTTTCGGCCATCACACGGAAAACACGATATTCACGAAAATTATTAGCAAAATTGTGATTGTAGGTCTCAAAGCTAACAAGATCTATGGGCTAAGTTACATAAAATATTAAAAGTTGTATTAAATTACATACAGGGTTGACCGTTCTAATTATTGAAATTTCATACGAGTCGAGTTAACCCTGCATCATCTGGTTCCGTAGTGTAGTGGTTATCACGCTCGCTTCACACGCGAGAGGTCCTTGGTCCGAGCCCCAGCGGAACCATTTTTTTAATATCAACAGTACATACATACTACCTGATGATTGACTTTTATTACAAGAATATGTGCTTGAGACAAGTTCATTGCTCATTGGACACTAAAGGCAGATCTGTCAGCATATGAATTTCAAGATGGTCTGTAAGGGACCTGATAGCAGATATAGCACTAAAGAACCCTGACAAAAAATGCGAAAGCACGAAAAAACGCTGACGAAATGCGAAATCATTAAAGAACGCTGACAGAAACACGAAAGCACGAAATGACGCTGACGAAAATGCGAGAGTTCATAAGAACATCGACGAAAACACGAGAGCACGAAAGAACGCCGACTAAAACACGAAGTCACGAAATAACGCTGACAAAACGCAAAAACAAGAAATAAATGCTGACGAAAGTACGAAATCACGATAGAACGCCGACGGAAACGCAAAAACACGAATGAATGCTGACAAAAATGGGAAATCACGGAAGAACGCTGACGAAAACGCGAGATCAAGAAAGAAAGCTGGCGAAACGCATTTTGCGCGATGCAGAAAACATCTTTTGGATTATCTTTGAAATGGCCATTTTGTTTGTTTCATTACTAATAGACATAATCAAGGACAATGTCATTCCGCAGATGTGCGATGCTTGATAATTGACTGCGATATTGTGCGGGGTGAACTTTTTCAATTTTTATATCGTTCGAAATAGACATAATCTTAAATCGAAATAAAAACATATTCTATACAAAACATCGCCCACTAGGGAGGCGTCACGACTGAAGCATCTACAAAGTTTCAAAGATATGATTTGCAATGCAACATATGAACTTGTCTCTCTTCCTAAAGTAGTATATAGTATTAACATTATATCACATGGATTTCCTTGTATCCGGGGTGAGTATAGCAAATACGTATAATCTTATACGTAACATGTGTGGTATAATGTAAACTACATGGTGTGTTTTTCCAATAATTTGGTGCGTATTTTGCGTTTCTAGTGTCATATAATATAAAGAGCCTATCACTCATTGTTAATTGGTATATTTATATTAAACTCGTTCAGGAAACAGTATTAAGCTTGCCAAAGGATTGCTTAATAAAATAGCCAAAAACTCGTTTACTATAAATTTATATCAATTGCAACTCGTGATAGATGCTCTATTTATCATTTAAAAAACAAGTGCATTTGTAACTTCATTAGATAAACATCCAATAAATGAAAAACATGGCAACCTTTTTCATTCTCAATATGTTTTTTTCTGTTCATTTTTCGAATTGAAACACATATTACAAATTACCAGATCATCTGAAGCGCAGGTGTTAATGAAAACACGAGTGAGATAATTATAAACTTAATATTCAACACCTATTACTTTTCTTTTCGCTATTCGAAACAGAAAATAAGTGAGCATTTGAAATCATTAATTCACTAACATTTTTACGGTGGGTAAAATGAGCTATTTTCATACAAATTATATTATTAACCCTTAAACGAGAAATGATGTAGATTTTAACAGCAACCATATGTATGTCCCTGTGATAAGATGATAGATAAATATCTAGGGGATAACATCATATTGTAGAAATCTATTAACAAATTCAATTAAAAGATCCACAGAATTCAATCCATCAAGTTCTTTCTTATTTAATTCTTGTTTTGCAAATGAAATGAAATCTGAGCTGCTCCGTACGTTATAGTGAATATGATTAAAGGTATGTGATCGATTTTAAGTAGATGCTGACATAATATTGCATCTCTGAAGCTGGGTTTTCGCAGATAAACATTTCCACTGAGTATAAACGAGTCTATTTTCGACAATTGAAATAAGGCATATACCTTTGATTATATAGTACGACAATAAGTCATACAGTAATTGGATTTTACATACATGGTGCTTTCAATAACAATAAAAGACACAAGTTGAATTTTATAGTAATCCGATAAGTCGTACAGTGGTTTGGTTTAATTATTTAGTACGACAATTAGTAATACAGTGATCGGATTTTCCATGTGCTTTCAATAGCAATAAATGATACAAGTTGAATTTTGTAGTAATCCGATATTAAAGTCATACAGTGACTTGGTTTATACGCTGTGAGATCGTACCTGGTTTCGAACATAACCACCTTTAATTTTGCCTGGTTTTTTTTCAATCTGAATTTTGAGAAGCCTGTAGCGAAAAGACTCGCTATTTCAATTTCAAAGACATTTTTTTCATTTTTATTTGTTATTTGTTGAATTTTGAAACTCAGTGCAATTTTATGTTTCTTGTCACTCAACGCTTTAAAAATGATCAAAATCACAATCAACAAAACGCTTGCTTCTCTAACCGGAAGCACCGAGCACATGTACTTCATCAGCGTTCTATATCGCTTAAATTGTGCGTAAAGGCATTTTAAGTTCGAAAGTATTAATTCTTAGGTTTTGATCGAGTTTTATGCAGTTTGTACCGAAATCATGAAATAAGAGATTCAGCGTTCGCGTGAAAATTGCTTTTTACGACGTGATTTTGTGTAGTAAATTTAAACTTTGTAATTTAAATGGCCGAATTAAATTGGATATCTTATCTGCCACAAAGGTCGAACAAAACAGAGGAGAAAACTGGTCATTAAGTTATACGCACAAGATTTATTTAAAAAAACAAACCCTCCCAAACAGTGAATTAAAAACCGAACCACTGCATAGATATGTATCCAAAATGACGCTTCACGGGACAACGGTCATATTTCTACCTCAATTCCTCATTTGCTTAAACATGATGGAAAATGTTCCTTATAATACATTTGAAACATCTTTTGTCATTACTATGTAATCTGTGTTGAAAATAAAGGTTATGCTATAGAATCTTATGTGAGTATTTTATAAGGATTGCCTGCCTGCAAACGAGCATTATGTTCTACATTTTAAAATCACTGACATTACCAATTTACGTTAGTAACGTTAGTTACATTTTTGAAAAAAAAACAACCCGACATTCTGAAAGCCTTCAACCTTACGGTTTGATCCCAAACTGTAACATGACTATGCATGTACTTATTTATTCCCTGTGCTGTTACTCTAGCGCATGACATTTGTGTGTCGCGGTCGTGATCCATTGGTAGGTGTGCTGGATTATTTTGTTTCAGAATATTGAGCTTCAATACTCGCTCATAGGTTTACCTCACAGCTCAAAGTAGTTGCCTGTTGCTTTTGGTAGGCTAAGGTTAATTGAATCAGCTATTGTATATAACTAAATCCAGAAACAAACATGTCGGCATTTAAAGTAAAGTATTGTTTAAACTTCAGTGTTACACAAATAATAGGTTGTATAAATAGCAACACACAGGCACATACTCTACTCGTTTTCTAATTTGATATTTTTGACATTAATTCTTGAATTGGCATTGCCACATTAGTTCGTACCTCGTGTTTATGTTTTCAGAAGTTGTGGTATAAAAATGATGTATTTTTTAATTAGAACCTCATTCTCATGACGCCAGACTTTCAAATTAACAATAAAAAGATTTGCTTATTCCAGAACAACAAATCATATGAACAGACCTGTTCTGAATTATGTTGAATTATATGTAGGACGAAATTAGGAATAATTTCTTTGCAAATTGTGAAGTAATACCGAAAATCTAAACGAGGTGAAAATGTACCCTAACCATGTATGGTTTAGATTTTGTAAATTGAATTATATTTAGTGGTGAAATGGTCCATTTCGCTGTGGGTGGCATTTTATCAAGTCAGTTGTGTTTAGTTCAACTCACCGTATGTGCAAAATATTCATTCCGTCAATATACATAATACATAATACATAATTATATTCAAATTCAACAATATGGGTGTTATAAAGACTTACTTGTATACTTGAAAATGTATTTATTTATTTCCTTCTCATTTATGTACATAATTAAACAATACATCATGTAACGAAACAAATGAAAGAAGTACATAACCATTCAAACTTGAATTATAAGAGACTCTCAGTGACAATTGCTAAAACAATTTGAATATCATTAATTCATCATATAACTGAAATAAAAAGTATTACTAGTCACAACTATTGGGTAATATATACAAAGGTAAAACTAAGAGATTGTTGTTATACGTTGTATTCAAATAATGCTAAATCATTTGCTATTAAGAAACTTGAAATTTGTAAATAGACACTAATGCGCTGATTAAAAAACAATGTTAATACATTGTTTATCATCCCGGTCAGACCGTAGCTGAACTGATTAACAACAATCTCTGAGGTGTCAGTAAAACTTGAATGTAGATATCGTTTTAAGTGTATCACAATCACATTCGCCTCCTTGAATTAACATCATTTTCTCAAACACCACCGTCACTAGCCGTCACTAACAACCGTTTCATCATTATCAGGTTTGCCTTTATAAACTACCTCTTCGTCATCGACAGTTTCTTGATCAGCAATACAATCTTCCTAATACCCTAGTCACATTTGCCCTACGAGCTCCGTACGAGTTTTTCACACATCGTAGAGAACTCGGTGATCTGGTGAAAACTATACATTCTGTACATCTCGGATGAGATCCGTACGAGCTGTGAACAGATGCTAAGAACGTACAAATACCGTTAGGATTAAAATATTTTAGACTCGTACGAGTTGGTTAATCCGTACGGACATCGTACGAGCGTTGTGACCGTAGCATAACACAGTCATAGTTGCCATCATCATTGCGAAAGAAATGCTCCCCGATACCACACACATCGACATTACATTATTATCATCTTTTGCGTCATCTTTTCCAACACCGATATCACCATCAATATCAAAAGCAATTCCTAACATCATCTTCTCCCATACGAGCTGTTTTCGTTGGGCAACTCGGCAATTCGGCAACTCGGCAACCCGGCAACTCGGCAACTCGGCATCGTCATCAATGTCATCAGTGTAATTGTCCCCCGCCATGCCCTATCATTGCAATAACACCAACCTATCAAGACTCAAGACAAGACAGGATGTCAATATATGAAAGGGAATTATAAAATAAGTAAGCAATCATGCTGTTGATTCTCTTATTGTAGTTATTGTTTCCACTGCTGCTGCTGCTGTTGTTGCTGTTGTGACCGGTGTTGCTGATGTTCTTGTTCTTGTTGTTCTTGCTCCGGCTGCTGTTGTTGTTGATGTTGCGGTTGGTGGGTTTTTTAATCTTATCGCCTCTGGTTGTTGCTGCTCATTCTGGTGTGTTTACTCGTTTTTGTTGCTTATGTTCCCACTCTGCTGTTGTTGACGTTAATTGTGACTACTGTGACCGTTGTTGTTGTTGTTGTTGCTGCTGCTGTTTTGTTGTTCTTGTTGCCACCGTTGCTGCTGCTGCTGCTGCTGCTGTTGACGTTGTTAATGCCCTGGCTGCTTTTGACCGTATTGCTTATGTTGTTCATTTTCTATTGGGAGTTTTTTACTTGTAAAACCCGGTTATCGGCGAGAAAGGGTGTGAGTGAATGTTACATTTCAAGAGTAAACATTTAACAAAAGAGGACGTGTTAATTAATTACCATGAACTATTTGAATAATTGATGGGCTGCAAGTTATACTGTTGTTTATGGGTCAGAGCACAAAGGGGTAAATGATAAATTACTCCCAAACCAAACAGACAAACGTTTTATGCACGGCAATTACATTCTGGATTTATATGTATGAAAATCCGTGTCTTATCTCAAAACTGTGAGGAATTATCTGTCAATTCGCGTTTCTACCATTTACCATCCCATCACACAAAAACGCCAAATGTGAATTAAACAACAATAATTGTGAACGATAATTTTATATTTAAAACCACATCGCTACAATAATCCCATTATGACCGTACAGTCTATCTTATCAACCAGCGAAAACGTTCTGTCACTTTTCGTTGATTTGTCGCGAAATTGAAACCATTTTTTTCAGTGAACCGCTACATGTTTGAGTACGCCATGCTCTCGAGTAACAAATTGAATTAACCTACGACCCTACCTTATCTATGAAATCCATATACTCTGCACTCATTGTCAGTAATTTTCTCATGCCATTTAATGTTTGTAGTCATAAACCATACTGATAGTTCTTCTGGACTTGATTTCATCTTCATTGAAGAAGTTTAGTTTTCTAAGTGGACACAAAACAGACAGACCAAGAAACACATTATTGAGGTCGATGTCCGAACAAATGGTCTTCGGTTAGTTGAGAAATATACGTTTTAAATGGCAAAATAATCAACCGCAATAATTCTTTATACTTCAGTTTTTGGCTCACCATCCTATGAGCTGTCAATGTTTTCTTATCATTTTAAGCCTCGATGTGTGGTTTCTCATATGTGCCTCTGTCGCTCAGTGGTTAGCGCGCTTGCCGTCATATCTGGCGACCCGGGTTCAAAACCACATTTCAGCAGAAAGCCTACTGGCAAATAAAGGATATGCTCGGTATATGATAAGGCATATATACGGCACGCTATGGGTTCCTGAATGATCAAACGAACCTGTTTTTCCATAAACTTGTACTTTCCAACATGAACCAAACAACCTTGCCGGGAAAACCGATGGACCTTGTGTACTAAAAATAAATATACATACATAAATATGCAGTTGATTCAATGTTATTTGTTAAGTGAAAAAATAATTGAATGGTGTATATCATACAAACTCCATGGTATTAATTTCAGTGGACAGTTTTTTGCACTTGATACCCTCAGTGTACACAAGCGTTTAGTTGGCTCTTTACCGGCGGACCGCACAGCTGCAAGATTGGATGGCCGTTAGTGTACGTGTTTTTATCACCGTCATCATGCAATCCCCATTTGTATCAAACCCCGTTTCTTACTTCCGGTCCTTAATCAAACATCGAATAACAATTGCCATAAAATTTTATATTTATTTATTCTCTTAAAATTATTGACGGCTTCAATTAAGTGATAAATGTATTGGAAAAGGATAAAGTCCGTTCTATGCCGTGACTAACCGTAACTGGATTTCAATCAGTGCTTAAACATCGAAATGAAACCGCCTTGCACATAACTAAGCTATAATTCTAGGTTTTATATTCAATGCTTAATTAGAGTATGATGGCTCTACTCTCCAATTTCCTAATTCTTAACAAGTCGAGTGTGTGATTCGCTATCTTGGATGTAAAATAGCGTTGCGTGACGTTTTCTCTTCGATTGCAACTTTCACGACATCGACCGGAAGTAGTGACGTCAACTT
Source organism: Spisula subtruncata (assembly GCA_963678985.1). Classification (NCBI taxonomy): domain Eukaryota; kingdom Metazoa; phylum Mollusca; class Bivalvia; order Venerida; family Mactridae; genus Spisula; species Spisula subtruncata. The sequence continues at coordinate 1,238,376 of OY787665.1, read as the reverse complement.
TCGGAAGGGAATATTTTAGCTCTTTGAAATATCCCATTATTTATGATTTGTTTCCAGTTAAATGGTACTCCATCAGACAATATAAATTTAACAACAAATATCATATAAATTATACATTACAATGACTGGCAAATAACAATCTGCGACGCTTTTAAATAGGAACATCTTACGCTAGATGTGTATCTTTATTCTAGGAAGCGTTTTCTTTCAAGATATCGGACCGATTTCCATTAAAAGATTCTTAATGGATATTTATTATCCGGAGAGCTGATAAGATGTTTCATGAGAAATTGTATATTTCTATGAATTTATGCAACACTGAAACGCGATTCTACTCTGTATATCATATATAGTATAAAACAAACACCAAGGCCAAATTTTGCTCGACTGATACTAGGCATGCTTCTCAAAGATTCGCCAATACCACAAGTACCGTATTCACGCTGATGGGAATCACTGTTTCATATGGGGAATATTATAACTGTGGTAAATTTCCTTTGAAATTGCTGCGATAGCCAAGTTGTCTGTCCATCCTTGATACATGTACCCTTGAGAAGTGGTTTAATTATTGAGTTGGTCTTAATATTGGAGTTAAATTAAGACTTAGTGCTAAACAGTGAAAATGGACCTGGGAACTATGGTCTTATGTTCAGGTGTTCTTATTCTCGAAGTGGTCTAATTTTTAAGGCGATCTTATTTTTTACTTTAAATTTGTTATTTTTGAGGTTTTCTTATTTCTGAGGTGGTCTTTTTATTCGGTGGCCTTATTTGTAGGTGATGTAATTATTGGGGGTGAAATCCTATGACTGAGTTAATCTTAATTTTGAGGTTTTCCTTTTTACTATTGAGGTGATTTCGTTTTTGAGGTTTTCTTATTTTTGAGATTTTCTTATTTTTTGCACTCTTTTGTTGCACTGGTTCATTGTAACAAATTAATTTTCTAAATCACGGCTCTATAAACTCATGGATCTTAGCTGCAAATTTCTTTCTGTATCAATGTGTACGAATATTCCTAGTCCAGGAGAGCTTTCACGAAACAAGCGTCTTCTGGCGTGGAAAAATGATTATCGTTTGCCGTTGATTATCCCAAATGCTTATAGAAGCATAAACTCACAATATTTGTATAAATCATAAAGAGAAGTAATAAATTGGCACAAAGTATTTCGATGCCATTGTAATTTGAAGGCAGGCCTCTTTTGTCTTCAATTTATTTGTTTCCAACACGCGGCTGTTGAGAGCCTCGCTAATGGAAGCTAGCATCGTATAGAAGTATTACCCATCATTTGTGGATGAATTATTTGATATTTAGCGACGATTCGTACATAAACTATTGTTTAAGGAGCAGCCACTTTATATTCTTATCTAGGTATAGTGAGTAATACAATCCTTTCGCATGAAAAACCGACTTCCGATATTTGATGGAATTTATTGTGTACGTACGTATGCTATCATTGGAATAATGTGTTTTTTTGTTAAAAAAACTCTACTTTTCTTGTTTCACTCTTTGGATTTCGTCTTATTGTAGAATAGAAACCAAATTGTGTCTTAAAAGCTAATGTTCCTTTTGCATTTTTTTCACGTATTTTAGGCATTTTATACCGAATTTCGATAGCTCTTCTAAATAACTTGTTTAAAACGTGTTCGTCTAAAATATTTTCAATTTCTCGATCATTTATGTATTTTTTTATGAGAATATATGCATGCAATTATTTGTTAAGTTATATATGGGAAATATGGTATAATTTATATATCGGGATAATTTATTTTGATAATTGCTCTTTTGTCAACTAGGATTGGGAAAGGGGAATAACTACATCACATACTTTCAGATAGTCATTCCGTTATTAACCCCCTTGCTAAAAAAACTCGCAAAATGATTGGATCGGAGACTCCGCTATTTGTTATTCAAACTGATTATCAATTTGTTATCTATTTGAGCATTTCTTCCGTTTGTATTTAGTCCGTTTTCTCTATAGTATTTAGGTACCACAAGGTATTACAATAACCTTAAAAAAATGTATTTAAAACCGCTGAAATATAATGATGTAGTTACGCTGGTATTCTCTTGGGATTGCACGCTATCACCACTGTCGCGCATGTCGCATGATACGGCGACCCGGGTTCATATCCTGAAGAAGTCAAACATATGCCTTCCATATTCAGCAGAAAGCTGACTGACAAATGAAGACAATGCTTGGAATTAAAAAAAATGAAAACAAAGATGAAGAACAGGAGACTACTATCTCAATTAAAATGCACATCTACCGCTCACTAACAGATATTTCTATTGGTCAAATTGAATTGACTCCACATACGTAATTAAGGTCTATCTTTGTCATGTATTTCTAATGGTCAAAGGGAAATTGTATTGTATGATAACACGTTACTATTTTATCTTATCATTGGTATTTATTTTAATGGTCTAATGGAATTCACTCTGCATTCGTAATTAATGTCTTTCTTTGTCATTTATTTCTAATGATCAAAGGGAATTATTCCAATTACTAACAATAATTGTAACGAGTATGGGGAAATAACCCTTTGCCATTCATTTATTCTAGTCAAAGGGAAATAACTCAATCTCCATCATTCCATAGGCATATTCAAATTGAATTGTTTCCCTTTACTCATACGAAATCAATGACGGAGGTACAATGTATATACATAAGTATTTATTCGAAATTAAGAATAACAAAAATGGTTGCTTCTCTTTAACATTTTATAAATAATAAGGAAGATAGTTGTTTCTTTTTGATCATTAAACATAAATGGATTACCTGTTGAAAGAGTTATTTCCAACTGTCCTTTAGAAATCAATGGTACAAAATATGAGTTATTTCCCTTTGATCGGTAATGTACGTGTTATCTTTTGGTGGTGATTTTACACTATACTTAATTCATGGGGAAATGGAGTTGTTTCCCTTTGAACTGAATGATAAAGGAAGATATGTTTTCCATTTCAGCTTGACTTTTAATAACTATTGATACTCAAATTTAAACAGACTTATCCAAGCATAAAGTTGTAAATATAAGTATATCTAATAGACTAGATGAAACGAAAGTGAAAGCAAGTTGAATTGAGTTGTTTATTTATGATTCAGGACACCAGCGCATAACACAAAAATGAACGAATTACATATGATAAAGTCCATAGTAAGTTTTGGAATTTCAGTTAAACGAACGCACTACAATTTGATCAATTACATTATTGTATTAATGTAATATTTTATTTTTATACGAAACAAAAACTAGGGATATTACATTTTGAACACTTCTTAAACTACTTGACAACCAGAATAACCATTGAGAGAGAAATAGCCTTAAAAAATGACAAAATGGATATTTTTGAAAATAAGTATAAAGTGTTAAATTATTAAGACCAGAGGTCATTGTTTGATTTTTGTGCGCTGTGTTCCCTTTTTTCTACCTCTTTTCTGTTGAATAAATAAGCATGATTGTAAAGTGGGGATAACAAGTATTGAGAGATTATATAAATATATTGAGATTTTTCATAAAATGTATGTATATGATAATTTAATTTCCATGATATATGTATATAATCTCTTTGTACGAATGTTTGATTATATTGAATAAAAACAACAGGATGAGGTCGTCAGTGCAAAATAAATATTATGAGAAAACATGAATAAACTGCCTGAAATTACCCTTTTCTTTTGAAAAACAAGCTGTTTCAACGTCAGTTTGGTTAACATGACAAGGTCCGAATTTTGAGACAATAGTATCACAACTTATTATGCTGATTGTAAATATGTATCCGTCTTGTAAGGTCGTAAGTAGTGCTCATGACCTTCACATTCTAAGCCAGTGATATATGAATATATACATACCGTCACATGGCGGTTTATAGTTAACTTCCTGCTCTGCTGGACACTTCAGTACACCAAGGAAGTTGCCATTACAGAGAGGCCTCATCCGCCTCATCTAACCACAAATGATTAACAAACACTTGTTTAAGTTCTTTGTACAATGGGAATATGAAAAGAAGAATTGACCTCCCATGTCTTATCACAAACATGATTATAGAAATACATTATATCGCTGGTTTAGAATGATAAGGTCGTTACTACTACTTTCGACCTTACAAGACTCATACACATTTGAAAGCTGCATCACAATGCGCTTCTTATGAGTACTTGTTGACCAAAATGAAGTTGTAATAGCTTGTTTTACCATAGGTAAAGAGTAAATGTCAGACAGGTATTTTGTTTTCTCAAACTATTGATTTCAATTTGTAGTTACGACCTTCTCATTCTAATGATTTCAATAATAAAAAAGTACTGCTTTCACAATGGCCATCATGAACTAGAAATTACAGCTTTTACAGCAATAAAACAGTTATTCACGTTTGTCAGTTTACAGCAGGTTACAGACACGTCTTTAGTTTTGTGACACACAGTTCGTGTATAACAGCATATGCTGTTCATTTTAAAACCTTGTCGATTTCAAAAGTACTTTCAATGTGGATAGTTCACCTCCCCTTCAATATTGCTTCGAATATTAACACTTCACAACAACAATTTAGTGGTTATATATGGCATTGTGCACTCACTGATATGCAAGTAAGATTTATAGCACTGTTCACAAACATCAGTAGCGGTACCTGCTATTCGCACATCAATCTATGTTTCTTTTCCCCTCTCGTAGCTTATGACCTCTTCTCTTCTCAAAATGACGAATGGTTCTATATCAATGCCAAATGGTACTTAGTTGGGGCACCTGTGTCTATGTATGTGTAATTATTTAAACCTCTCGGTCAAGGATAACCCATGAAAGTGCAAGCACTTATTTCCAATGGGGTCCTGTGTTTTTGCTGAAGGGACAGCAGGTGAAAGAGATAGTGGTGTGATACAAGGTATCCGGGCGAGATGCCCTAGCTCTTTCCGAAGAGACACCTTGGTTCTTTAACGTGCTCGGTGTATAGCACCGATACACGCGAGACTACCTCTGGGTTGCTAACCAGTTCATCTCTAGTTAGGTGGGAAATACAGAAAAGCGTTTCAGAAATGATCAAGTGCCCCGGCCGAGGATCGAACCCGGGACCTCTCGATCAGTAGTCAAGCAGGCTATCCGCTCGACCACCGTACCACCTGCTATTCGAATAGCAATCTGTATGTTAAGCATTGACTGCAATACCCATAGAATCCTTCAGTTTTGTAATAAACAATTCGTGACCAACAATATCTTCTGTCCATTCCAAATACGTAGTCGACTCCAAGAGTACTTTCATTGAGCTGTTTATATTTCTCCCTAATAATTCTTCAAACATGATCACTATCACGTCAACACCATCTTCAATTTGCATCGAATGAGCAACTTTCATTTCAAAATTACACCAGTCACTTGTAGCAAAGCTATTGGACAATACCAAAATAACTCGTTTACTTTCTTTCATCCTTTCTACAATGTTATCATTAATGAAAGCTCCAACTTCAAAATCTCTCTCATGAACACATAATTTCTGATTAAATTCATCTTCTAACATCGGAATCAAAACTTTGACAACCCACTCTGATTCGGTATGACTGTAAGCCACAAAAGCATCGTAGATGAACGCATTGCCTTCAAGTGGTCTGTATTCCCGCCTTTTTCTTATCATATAAATGTAATGCTTAATATTCCATCTGTTTCGATAGAGAACAAGAGCAGCAATAATCACAAACAATATAAGCGGTCCTCCAATCATTCCGAACCATTCAATGGTACTGAAAGGATGACATTCTAAATATGAAAACGTTACATCAGTTATCAGTTTATTAGCCCATCTAGCAGGCGAGGCACATGCATATCCACTTGGGTAGTAGGTCAGTTTAGACTGATTCGTCGATTTCATCCAATCAATCAACCAAACAAGGTCACAATCACAAATGAAGGGATTCTTTGACAAGTCAAACACCTCGAGTTTGTCTAAAACCCCATCGGGTAGAGTATTTTCCTTGAAATGTCCGATTTTGTTCATATCAAGGCGCAGATATTTGATATTAGAACTTGCATCGAAAGTCCCAGGTAATATGTTCAGATAATTATTACTATTCAAATTAACTTTAGTAAGATTCGGTTTATTGTTCAACACATATTTCATATCACCTTGTAAATGGCAACCGTAACATTGTAATGCTATTAAGCTATGTAAGGGTGAAAATAAATCAGAAACATTTTTGTTAGACATTTGACGCATATTTATATAACTAAGTCTTATATTTGTTAAGCTTGGTAGTCCTTGAAATGTCTCAGGTAGTGATTTGAAAACATCCAGGGCATCGCCATTGAATCCAAATTGTAAGAACTTCAATGTTGTCGAACTAAACGCTAATGGATATATCTGTACGTTCCTACCGACGCTAGAGCCGACATCTAATTGTGTTAGGGCGGAACATTGCGATATAAACATTGACGGGTATACCGATATTGCATTACTTCCCAGTCCTAGACGCTTCAACTTCGGTAAACATCGGCATGTATCATTGTTTATTGTGTAAATGAGGTTGTGACTTATAAACAGATATTCTAGATTTTCAGCCAATGATTTCGATCCACTTTTCCCGGAACAGAAATTAGGAATGTCTATCAATTTATTGTGTGATATTCTAAGGTCAATTAAATTGTTCATCATGGGCAACCTTACATTGAGCAAATTGTTTTTGTCCATGTTTAGTAGCAATACCCCATTCAACCGCTTCAACGTGTCTATGGTAAACGTCTGTATTCCGTTCGATTTTAAAGACAATTTCAGCGCTGGAGTCCTGTTTAACAAGGAAAACGTTGTGTCATTTATCATATCACTTCCCATTGAGTTTAGAAACAGTTTTTCCAACTTATTGTTCATGGACAACTGCACCAGTAAATGCTTCATGTCGTTGATGTTTATTTTATTCTTCGAAAGTTCAAGCATTGACAGATTTTTGAAGATGCTAAAAGCGTTATCAGAAATACTGACAATATCATCGTCTGTGAGAATTAATGTCAACATATTGTCCGGTTTTGAAATATTTGTAAACGTTTCCATCGTTACAGATTTAAGTTTATTTCCAACAAACTGCAGATTTTGAATATTTCCTGGAATTAATGGTATGTACGTCAAGTTTGTATGAGCACAAACCGCTACATTACCATGGAAGTGACATTGTGTCCCGCTAACTACGTTTATGACAAACACATTAAAGAAAGTCCATCCAAAAACACCATACAACGCCATAATTATGTTTACACAGTTTAAAACTTCAGCGTTGTATTCGATAGGTCACCGGGTATATTCAAACGTCACGAAGCACCATTAGCGTTTCCAATTATTTGAAATGTAATTTACTTTAATGCTAATCCATTATTTAAATTGTAAAGTCCAATCTGACACACACACTGTGTAAATGAATCACCCTACAATGAATTTTAAACACAAATCTCATCAACAACTTATATACTAATAATACTTTGAATATAACTTGCTAAATCTAATATAACTTCCTAAGTGCCTATTGTGTTTGAAATGTCGCTATAACGTTAAGTACATTTGTATATTAAAAGAACGCTCGTGCAATATAAAATCGAAAACATGTGTGATATGGCAAAACGATGTTCGTTCGGATGGTCATTTCTACACTACCTTGTATGAAAAATGAGGCAGACATTTCCCAGTATAAAAGTATTAGGAAATGTGTGATAGAATTCGATCAAATATTTTAGTAGGTGTATTGAACTCACACACATAAGCGTTTCATCTATCATGATAACACGTAAACATATCGTACGTTTCCAAACGAAAACAATGTAAGTTATTCATTGATAACATAGACATTAAATAAATAATAGCTCATGGATGCTACTCGTGTGTGCGCATACATTTTGTAGTTTGGTTAGGCTAATGAAGGAATATACTTTTTAGGGAATTACCGGTACAAATTTGCTTTTTGTATAATATGTCACGAATTAAATTAAAAGTTACTTATTTAAGCACACTTGTGTGTGCACATAGATCGGTAAGGTTAATGAAGGAGTACATGTCTTTAGAGAGTTACTAATTTGCTTTTTGTATAATATATCACGAATTAAATTAAAAGTTACTTATGTAATCACAAATGTGTTTGTTCTTTAGTACTCTCAAAACGGTCTTTATATACAATGTATAAAGAGACAAATTCATTAATGATGGGAGTTTATACAATGGTACATTATATTCCGGGTTTAAGTTTTTGCTTGTAGCACTGCGTTATATACTAATTGTAAGTGATCTGACAATGTTACTTAGTACTTGACTTTTATGGAGAGCTGTTGCTAAAACAGAATATAAATTATTCATAGCACCACCAGTTTGATCAGTTTAAAACAGTATTACAAATCGAAATTCATGTCAACAAAAAGCAAGGAGTGTTGAGTTGAAAGTCAACATCCGATTATCCTTACACAAACAATAAAACAACACTGATTTGTATCTGAAACAAAACATAAGAGCAGGAACATAATTTCTTATTATCAAAGTCTCAAGTGCATTTTGTTGACTTATTACCCTTTTGCACGCAGCTGTATCCAACTTCTTTCTCTCGTCTTTTCGTGATATAGATCTACATGTTGCTCTCATACAACTTAAAAGTGTGAAAAATGAATCTGAAATTATAATATTACTTTTAGAAATACAGTAAATAAAATTACTGCAAACTAATTATTTTGACAAATTTTGCAGTTTCATGTTTTAAGGAACCATAACGAATTTAACTTTGATCGCCGGATAAATATTTCATTAAATGCTTTGATAAAAAGGTAACCAAGTAGACTAACATTCTGCATATTCCTGTCAAGCTATATTACATATACGAGGAAAATACATCTATTTCAAGTTTCACTTCCTTTAAAGTAGAGTGCGCCTGTGCGCCTGTGCGCCTGTGCGATCATCCAATACATGCAGTAAGTAAGTAATATTCAATGACTGCAAAAATATTTTTTTGCTATGTAAATACCCACTGACTCATTTTCATAGCGTATAAACCAAATCACTGTATGATTTATCGGATTACTATAAAATTCAACGTGTATCATTTATTGCTATTGAAAGCACATGTAAATCATGTCACTGTACTACTTCTTAGTGTCGTACTATATAATTCAATGTATACTCCTTATTGCATTTGTTGACTCATAATGTTTGAAGGTGGGGTAGTACCGAAGAGATCAAGAAGGTGAAGTTAATATTACATTCATTGACCACATTCAACCGAGACGTGAGGAAGAGAACTATTTATCTACATGTTAAGTTATCTAAACTTTAATTTCGCTTATTTGTTTTACAAAACACTTTGTGGAAGGTGGACATTTAAGCAAATTTAAGTCAACGAAACCACTCTAACATTTTTGCATCTGATTGACACTGCGAATTTAGCGAACATTGATTGAAATAGCTCCATTATGTATTGTGCCAAACTGTGGATTGTTTTCAATGTGTTGGTCATCAGTGAGGTTTACGGGACTGGGTGTCGATTCGATGGAAACTATGCAGTGTGTGTTCGTATTGGCTTACCATACATTCCCTACATACCTGGAAATATTCAAACACTCGAATTTGTTGGAAATAAACTAGAGGCTGTGACAATGGAAACGTTTAGGAATGTTACCAATCCCGACAACTTGCTGAACTTAATGTTAACAAACAACAAGATCGTCAACATTTCCGGTAACGCTTTAAGCATTTTCAAAAACCTATCAATGCTAGAACTATCGAAGAACAGAATACATGTAAATGATATGAAGCAAATACTTGTACAATTATCCAGTCGAGAAACGTTACTTTCTACATTATATCTGCAATCAATGGGAAGAAATACGATAAATGAAGAAGCATTTTCCTTGTTAAATAAGACACCAGCTATCAATCTGTTCTTGGATTCGAACGAAATTAAAACGTTTTCAGTGGACACGTTAAAGAGTCTGACGGGAATACAAGAACTTGTTTTGGACAGAAACCTGATATCAGAATTGAATCTACCTGAAATGCATTCTTTGGTTGCTTTAAGAATTAGTCGAAACAGACTGTTTGAAGTTCCGAACTTCTGTTCCGGAAGAAATACATCGAGTTCGTTGACCAGTAATTTGTCTGTTTTGTGTCTCAACTACAATACCATTGGTACAATAACCAACACCACCTTTAGATGTTTACCGAACTTAAGAAAAGTGCAAATTGGAAATAATGATATAGCCGTTTACCCAACAATGCTCCTATCGCATTGTCCAAAAATCACATATTTTGACGCAGGAGCTAATGCCGGTCACCGCAAACAAATTTACCCGTTTGCGTTTAGTTCCAATTCGTTACAATACCTAAAACTTGGTTTCAATGGAAATGCATTAGATGCGTTGAAGTCAATACCAGAGACGTTTCAAGGTTTGCCAAGTCTACTGAAACTAGAACTTAGTTACATCAACATGATGTATTTATTAACCAAAAACGTTACCGATTTATTTTTTCCCTTGACCAATTTAGCAAAAATACAATGTTTTAGTTGTCATTTACAAGGTGATCTCATCTCGGTGTTGAAGCATAAACCAAACCTTATCAAAGTCAATCTAAAAAGCAATTATTTCCAAAATATATTTCCTGGAACATTCGATGAAAGTTCAAATATCACACAATTGTTACTTGGTATGAACAAGATCGGACATTTCAAAGCGAATACTCTCCCTGTTAAGTTTTTAGACAAACTCGAGACGTTGGACTTGTCTAAGAATCCATTCATTTGTGATTGCGATCTTGTTTGGTTGATTGATTGGATGAAATCGACGAATCAGTCCAAACTGGCATACTTCCCAAGTGCATATACGTGTGCCTCGCCTGCTCGATGGGCCAACAAAATGATAACTGATGTAAAGTTTTCATATTTAGAATGTCACCCTTTCAGTAACATTGAATGGTTCGGGATGATTGGAGGACCGCTTATATTGTTTGTGATTATTGCTGCTGTTGTTCTCTATCGAAACCGATGGAATATTAAGCATTACATTTATATGATAAGAAAAAGGCGGGAATACAGACCACTTGAAGGCAATGAGTACATCTACGATGCTTTTGTGGCTTACAGTCATACCGAATCAGAGTGGGTTGTCAACGTTTTGATTCCGATGTTAGAAGATGAATTCAATCAGAAGTTATGTGTTCATGAGAGAGATTTTGAAGTCGGAGCATTCATTAATGATAACATTGTAGAAAGGATGAAAGAAAGTAAACGAGTTATTTTGGTATTGTCCAATAGCTTCGCTACAAGTGACTGGTGTATGTTTGAAATGAAAGTTGCTCATTCGATGCAAATTGAAGATGGTGTTGACGTGATAGTGATCATGTTTGAAGAACTATTAGGGAGAAATATAAACAATTCTATGAAAGTACTCTTGGAGTCGACTACGTATTTGGAATGGACAGAAGATATTGTTGGTAATGAATTGTTGATTACCAAACTGAAGGATTCTATGGGTATTGCAGTCAATGCTTAACATTGATGTTTGATTTATATAAACGGTTTATTTGGGTATTTGCAACATACTTACTATAAAACACGCAAGGTCCGTCTGTGAATCTGACGTAATATTTGTTATTTTTGTACATTTAATTTGTTTACATGCGACACGCCTAAAATAACCGAATCATACGGGCCTCCTAAGTCTCGTCTTCATAACAGCAATGTCAATCCCGTCGATCATAGATTGTAACGGTTAAATAATTGATAGTAAATCATCAATGGATTTCCAGATTACCTCCCTGCGTTAAACTGTTCATATGTATAAATTTACAATATATGATAAAGAATAAAATTAATGTCTTTTAATTGGTGACTAAAAAGTATGAAATTCAGATTGGGAGTAGGTATAGCTAGTTTGCGATAGAAAAAAATCGTGTTTTTGGAACATTTCTGAAAATCTATTCATCAGACTTTGGTTTAAAAATTACACAGAAGTACAATAACTTCCTCCATTTATGTACCTACTCCCAATCCGAATTTCAAATTTTTTAGTCACCTATTAAAAGACATTTATTCTTTATTATACATTGAATTTACATATACATGGATAATTTAACACAGGGCGGTAATCTGGTGATCGTCGGGATTGTTATTACTGTTATGAAGACGAGACTTAGAAGACCCGTATGATTGAGGTTATTTAGGTGTGCCGCTTGTAAACAATGTACAACAATAACGTTTACTTCGTCAGATTCACAGACGGGCCTCGCGTGTGTTACATTAGGTAGTTTGCAAATACGTAAATATACCGTTAGGCGTATCACATGATCGTACAATTGGATGTTGCAAGTAGCAAATCTTCTTGATATTTCATACAAAACTACTAAAATATTACATAGAACTTATGAACAATAGTTTTTATGCTGAATTCTGATGTTGCTGAAATTTCAGTGTATATTAAGCAAATGTATTTCATTTATTCGTGCAAAATTTCATACATGTAGGTTTAGTAATTACGTGAAATGTTTAAAAAAATGCGATTTTTTTCAATAGGAAGTTATTGCAGTTCCGTGTAATTTTGTACCAAAATCTGATGAACATGAACAGATTATCAAAACATTTAAAAAAAACGATTTTTGTTCGATCGCAAACTACATGTAGCAATATATATACATTGAATCAATTTCCTTTGATTTTGAATAATTGTGCTTGATCTCTATTTTTGTTGCAATTATGTTTTTTATATATACGTTTCTGCTTTCTGTACTCCCCTATTTCCAGGTCAATCTTTTATTATGTTTTGTGTATTTTGTATCTTTTTGTAAATAAATATATTTTCTATTACATATCGTTATTTTCCGTTCGTATTATACACTACTAGCGTATTTATGCTAACACATGTTAAACATCTCAGACACAAGCGATTCAGTGACGCGACCCTTCAATATGAAGAAGATATTTGAAGTTGAGTTAATTCCTTTCCGGGTAAATAGGTTCAGGAATATTATACATTAAATAAGAATCATAATTGCTTAAACTCCTCAAATTTTCCCTAAAAAGCTATCACTTATTACCGAGAAAATAATGGAAATATATATCCGTAACGAGCCAAAATAGTCACGAATTGTTTCCCTTTGACCAAATAATAATTAATCGCTGGAAGCGATAAATTATTATTGGTAATTGGAATATATTTTTGACATTACAGAGACATATTCGCGCACACTTTCTTCTGACAAATTATGATAATTGGTAGTGCCTTGTACCTTTAGCTCATTTAATGTGATTGTAGAGAAAAATATGCTAGTTATAGGGAATCCCTCTTTTACGTACATGCTAAAATTTAAAAACCCAAACAAATAGAACATGGACGGCGACACTCAAAAGACACTCAAATATCCGAGTACGAATTGCACAAACACG